>OZ025301.1:129789583-130389583 GCA_964019185.1 Maratus speculifer
AAATAAAAGAAAAAATGTGAGGGTAGAGGACTGAAAAATGTAAGAAAAGATAGGAAAATTAACTTTTTCAAATTTATAGGAAATATAGGAGTACTACAAGGCCTGACAACTGTACTTTTGAGATTACCCTTTTTCTTTAGGAGGAGAAGGATAGGAGCATAATGCAGATATAAAAAGTGTCAAACAAGCTTAAAAAATAACTCAAGTTAAATTTCAAGAGATTTTTACTTTCTTCTATCTTTACAAGAAGAAAGTATTGGATTCATGAAAATTTTCAACTTCAGGTTTTCGATGGATTTATACATTTTAGAAGGTCCTGAACACGTTTTGACTATTTTTAGAAAATGTCTGTCTGTGAGTCTGTCTGTATGTGACAAAAAATTTGTGGGCGCTCTGTCTCAAGAACTAATGCTTGAAATTTAATAAAATGTTATATTCAGTTAGACCTTGATATGAATTAGTGCCTATTGGTTTTTGGTGAAAATTGGCCTGCAGGTGGCGCTGCTATACTACGTTTTTCATAATTTTCAAGATTGCTATATCTCAAGAACTAATGCACAGAATTTCACCAAACTTCAGATTCTGTGATCCCTTGATATACATAGACACTGATGAAGTTTTGGTGTAAATTGGCCAGCAGGTGTCGCTGCTATGCCACGTTTTTCATGATTTTAATGATAGCTATATCTCAAGAACTAATGCACAGAATTTCACCAAACTTCAGATTCCGCGATACCTTGAAATACATAGCCGCTGATAAGGTTTTGGTGTGAACTGCCCTATAGGTGGCGCTGCTATGCTACATTTTGCACAATTTTTGCGATAGCTATATCTCAAGAACTAATGCAGAGAACTTCAAATTTTAGATTCTGTTACACTAGAATATATAACAAAATTAGATGCTGATTACATTTTGGTATAAACCTTGCAACAGGTGGTGCAGCTATGCTGCATTTTGCATGATTTTTCCGATAGCTATATCTCAACAACCAATGCACAGAATTTCATCAAACTTCAGATTTTGTTACAAAATGACATATAACATAATTACACGATGATTACGTTTTGTTATAAATCCTTCAACTGATGGTGCTGCTGTGCTATATTTTACACGTTTTTTTAAAAACTAGCTATATCTCACGAACTAATGCACAGAATTTCATCAAACTTCAGATTCTTTTACACCATAACATAATTAGACGCTTTTTTATGTTTTGGCATAAATTGTTCAAGATATGGTGTTGCTGTGCTACGTTTTGCAAATTTTTTGTTATAACTATATCTCAAGAACTAATGGACGAAATTCCATCAAATTTCAGATTCTGTTAGGTCTTGACATAAATAGATGCTTATTAGGTTTTAGTATAAATTACCCAACATGAGGCACTATTAAGCTTATTTTCTCAGCATATTAATTAAATTTTGCGTTTTAGGCTTTTCGGATACCAGAATCGCATTAAGCTAGGTCAGATGTTCGAGGAAATTCGATAGTGGGTAACTTTGGGGTCACCACGTTTTTTTTTTTTTAAATATTAAAATGTACTTATGAGATAGAAGAAAGTTTTGGGATTGATACATCCAACTAGTTTTTTCTAAAAATGAGTGTGAAACCATGTTAAAGAAATAATTCCTTTACTTTAAAATACCTGCCTTATACTGGGAAACATAGAAGTGATAAAAATATTTGAAAAATGAAAATAACAACATTATTGCATGTTCTAACAGCTTACTTTGACGCCCAATCCACCTTGCCAGGTATAGAAAAAACAGGATTGGAAGGTTGACCATAATTTCTGGGTGGCTTTTGTACTGGTGTTCCATTTACAGTTGGCTGAGAATTCCGCCGATCAAAGGTTGGACCAGGAAAAGCATTACTGTTATAAACACCTAAAATATGCAGTTATTTTTAATACATGCAAGAATTAATGTAAAATATATTTATATCTTAATAATATTTTATCTATTAGGTATTAATTGAAATAAAAGATAATGTTTTGATATAATAAATAAAAGAGATGCAAGTATAATTAGCAACTTACAGCAAGCATTATTATAAGAATAATTATATGTTTATACAAATACAAGATTACAGATTTTTAACAATGAACTGATTTTAAATTATCAGCAAATGCAAGGATAAAAAAAACACACAGTCTGAAAAAATGCCATTCTATAAACTAGGGTTGGTTATTTGGATGCATTTACAAAAACACATAACTTGAATTAATTCTGATTCTACTGTGTTTGGAGAACCAAGAATGCTCAGTGAATCGGCCAATACTCTCAAACTCAGTTAAAACAGAATTGAGTATTTTTTGGAACGGGGTGTGTGTGTGTGTGTGTGTGGGGGGGGGTATATATGTTGAATAATCCAAAATTACACATACTATTTTGCATAAATAATTATACAATATTTAAATGCAAATCTATCTTTACATCATTCAATATTTATGCACATATTTAAAAGAATTGTAGAATAATCTCAATTATAAAATATGAACATTCTTTAAGTGTCATGTTGTGCCAATAGACATAGAGGTTACGAACTAATATAAGAATACACTAGTAGAAACACTCATCCTAGGACAATGGATAAAAATCTTGATTTTCTGTTAAATTTTTAAATAAAAATATTCACTTACAATTATTCCCCATTTGTGCTATTTTGTTTTTAAAAAATCATAAAAAGTCAGTAAATTGAAATGCAGTTTTCAAACATTTTACCTTTAAAAATACATCCTCCCTATTCAAGGTACCAAATTTAAAATTATGAGATGTTGAGAATATATATATATATAAAGCAAAAGACCACAAAATAGATTAATGATTTACCAAATTAATTTTTCCACAACAAATTAAACATACAAATCTAAAACAAATAAAGACCACATTTTCTACATTAATAGTCAGAAAATAGAGTTCTTTTATGTTAGCTTAGTGATGTGATAAATTGCCATACATTGTTCTCATTGACCATTCATGTTGCATTAATTTTACATAAAATACAAACTTTTAGCCCATTTCATCTAAAAAGCATAACTTTTATTTAAAATTCATACATTCAAAATACATGCATTTTATTCATTTCCTTTAAAACACATAACAATAATAACAAATACCAAAATATTTTATTTCAACTTTAAAATGTTGTTTCTAAATCAAAAATTTGAAAAAAAATTATTAATGAAAAAAAAAAAGAATCTTATAATAAGGCAGATTTGATCAGGATAACATAAAAATATTGGAAATAGAATTGGCTTATCTGTGACTGTATTTAATGAGATCAAAGGCATATTCATACTACAGGAGTTAAAATATTCAATGCACAAAAGTTAAATTTTTATCAGTGAATTTTCAAAATGAATGATTCACTATGCATATTTACATTTGTAAAATTAATCACATTTTCTTAAACGTTTGTTTGTTTATATCAGTAATATGTTGTTGGCAGCTGGTATTTTTAATTTTATACATAAAATATTATGATTGTATAGTTTTTGAAGATTTTAGAGAAAATTAAGAATATATGAGACACAACGTAGATTATTTCCATAAGTCCAGCAACTGCCTAATTTACAGCATCAGAATGATGGCCTCAATATGTTTATGTTTGTTTGTTTTTCGAAGATGATAGCGATCTAGAATCATCATCTTAGTGTATTATATAAATAGATTACACTTGATGAATTACATTAAAATACAAACTTTATATCATGTTTATAAATAAAATTACAACATACCACCCATTTTCATCCTGGAACTATCATTATATAAACCACTTCTACCACTCTGTCCAGCTATGTACCTGGGCTTAGCCATATATTGTTGCTTGGCTGAAAGGCGGGTCACAAGATCATGAGTAGGCTGTCTATCAATGCTAGAACAAATGTTATTTTAATAAGCAGATTTTTGACAGAAAGCATATACTGACACATAAGAAGTTATAGTTCAAATATATAAGAGGAAAAAAAAATAATCATATTATAAAATAAGTTTTAAAATCTTCACAATAAAAATTCTCATAAAAACAATACAATGTAATAGAAATAATAAATTTTAGATAATTTACAAATTACACATTTAATATCACACTGATTTTTCATAAATACTTATTGTTTATTAAATATAGTAAAAGAGCAAGATATTGTCTTTATTGTAGAGATAAGATATAAATACTATATAGAAGCTAAAAATTATTTTTTCCCCCACTCTGAGAATACGAAACTCATCTACAAGTCCCAAGCAGTTACATATTTGGCACATACTTGATGATAATAAAATATATTGGATAAGATTGTCAATTATCTGTGACTGGAATAAGTCTGGTGGCAATAAAAAATTCCAAGTTTTATGATATTAACTAATTTTATAAAAGAGAGAAAGAGAAGAAAAGGTTAGAATTTGCAGATGCAACAATGTATCTTTTATTTAATCGTAATGCATTATTTTCTTTGTTTCACTTTTAATTTATACTTAATATTTTAAATAATATGCATCTTTAATAAGCTGAAATAACTCAAATCATGTTGGAAAATTTAATACAATAATTTTGTTTAAGGGAGGAAATTAATATCATTAAAATATCAGTGTGTTTAAATTTTAAATCACCACAACATATCTTAAAGAAAATTATCCAGTCTATGTTACTTTTATGCAAGCAAAATGTTTTACCAAGATACAAATTATTTAATAAAGTTAATCGCAAAATTTATGAAATGTTTTTAAAACCATTGATTATATTTTACAAGTCAATAAATAAAATTTAAAAAAAAAATGTTTCTTTTAAAATTATTTTTCTATCTTAAATAGATGTCTAACTTAATAAACTTCCCATCTTAAATATATGTCTAGCATAATAAAGTCTGATTAAAAAGTTGACATAATGCAACATAATATTCAGTAGTACATAAAAATACACTTAATGTAATTCAAAGTACACAATCAGAGCCTGATTACTGTTGAGACAGACTAGGCTACAGTGTTAGGCCTAAATCAGATAGAGTACCTAAAGTGAGTAAAATGATCATGTAGAAATTCTTAAATCTACTAGAAGAAATTAATGTCAACCTCTAATATCTAATGAACGGATAGTTCTATAAGTACTTTACTGAACTATTTTGCACTCTGAAAGCTACTTAAATTACTAATGTAACACATCTGATGGAAACCTAGAATGAACTGTGCATGGGCAAAAAGGGCTAGTCCATATGAAAAATGGGAAAGTCATTACCATCTCAGGATGAATTTGGTTATTGAATATCCCAGATATGTCACATTTTTTTGGAGAATGCCTTTTTGCTTCTGTCATTGAATTATATGTTTTTAAATATTATATTGTAATTCTGTGATTATTAAACTAAATGTAACAACTTTTTTCCTCAACATAGTGCATTTTAATCTTTTAAGAATTAACAACTATTTGACATGATTCTAAAAATAAGCAACTCCTTTTTAATCATTTTTTATGTTATTGTTTACATTGGATCAGAACATTTAGGTTGATAGAACTGGCAAATTTATCCCATATCCACCAAATAAGATGTCAAGTATGCAATAAATTTGCAGTTTAATTTAGCCATAAATATTAAAAATAATAATTCATAAAATATAAAAAATATGTATATAATTATATAAAACCATTAATTGTAAAACAATATATACCAACAAAAAATAAAAAAAAAATGAATTAGAAGGAATATTTAGAATTTGCAGAACTATAGTAAACTTGTCAGACCCCAAATACTACAGAACGACAAATAAAGTGTGTGGTTTCATCTTCGCATTAGCCATGAAAAGCAAAATAATACAAATTTGGGGTTACCAACACACATAAAATCAAAATAAAATGGAGAAAAACATTAAAAATAAAAAATAATAACATTATTAAAATTGATAGAAAAGGAAAAAAGCACCAGACACTAATGTTTAGATATATAAAAAGAGGATAAAAATGGAAACAGAAAATAAAAAATAATATAAATAAAAAATGAAATTAATTTCATTTAATTTAACAGCACTAATTTAGACTCAATATCTTTATGTTAGATAAAAGAAGGAATAAAATAGATAATTAAAGTACCCATTTTATGCACTCAGAAATAATATTTTAGGTATTGCCCAAATTGTTGAAAGTTAGATTCAAGTTAATCTTTAACATTATTTATTAATTTATATTAACAGATTTAACATACATACATATTTATTAATATTCATACATACGTGTTAATTTAACATCCAGTATAAAATGTATTTTTGCAATTTAAAAAATGCCTCACCCTCTCTTTTAATAATAATTAACCATTGCATATTATCCAGACAACACCACCCTCTTCTGTACTCTAACATCTACCTACCCAGCTATCTTTTTATAAATATATTTTTGTAATTTTTTTGTTGCTTTTTTAATTTTTTATTATTATTTTTGTGTTTTAATCATTTTTTTATACGTTTTTACACAATGCGTTAAAGATAATCTACTGGAAATTTAGAAATATTAGTATTTTCAGTGGCAATTAAAATTATATCATCAGTATATCGATATAAGTATTTCATTATTAATATATATTTACGTTCATAATGATATAAGTCTGATAATTAACAAGATAAGATATACAATCACCTTGTAGTATACGGACTATTTGTAGATGCATCCATCTATTGTGTTATCTTGCAATATACAATTATTATAGTCAATGAAATTTTTTTAAGTATGAAAATAATCTATATCAATATATATTGATAAATTCAAATCTTAATGATATTTTTTAAATAAAACATTTACTATATTATGTAGATCTAATAAATTCATATTATTAAAAAGATCTTCAAAATCATATGTTGTTATACTGTTTACAAATTTAAGATTATTCATAATATTGAACAGTTCATAGCTATTCTTTACACAATGTGTATTATCAATTGTTTTTGTAAGTGTATATATTTGATTAAGAATTTTTAATAGAAGTTTATCAGCTGTATTATTATATGTATTGCAAACAATTGCAATAGTTCTAAATTTAATTGGATTCTTGTGAAATTTGGGTATAAGAACTAGATAGGGGTAACTAAAGTTTGTAGAGTTAATGTTTAATTTATAATAACCTTTAATTTTACAATTGTTTACAATTATGCCATCATTAGTTTTTTGGAAAGAGTTATTGGAAAAAAGACTAGATGTAAGCAGTTGATGATAATAGGATTTACATATAATTGTATAATTATTTGGAGATGCGTCAACATAAGTGATTAAAAAGTTTTTTTGTAATTTAGTAATTTGATGGAAAGGATGCTTGGTATTAACAGCATCCAGATGTGAAATATTACATTTTAAAGCCTTCGTTAATTTATCAATAACTAATATTTTCCATTGATTAAAATATTCAATAGGGTTACAGATTGCAATTTTATAAATATGGTTTCTTTGGATACAGATATCACCTGTAACAATAACACTAAATTGCTATGTAATGTTAAAATTAATGTTAGAACATTTTACACATAAAAATTAAGAAACTTACATGCTAGTTCTGCCCATAACACTATTTTCTGAATCTGAAGGTCCTTCATTTTCTTGGGATACTGGATCACCCCACCGTCTTCGGTATGCCGATTTCTCCTGTAAATAAATAACATTAACAACAACAACAGCTAAAATTGATATCTGTAACCTATTACTAAAATTACTTTGAAACATTACCTCAGAAGCTTTTGATTTTGGAATATTGTCTTGATATGTGTCTGGAAGATGCCGATTATGATTATATGCAGAGACTCGTCGATTCGTTTGTGCCATTGGCTTAAGACCACTTTGAAAATAAGGATACCTAGCAGCCTGTAGATAATCAACAACTGTTAGAAAAATAGGGCATTTTCAATCAGCTTTTATTTTCACTATCACAGTTAACTTTATTCTTACCTGAATTACAACAATAATCAAAACACAATTCTACATGAAAACTGAGATGAGATTTGCACTATGCTATACAGCATATGTAAATAAAATAATGCTTAGAGCACCAAACATTTGTCAAAAACTGTATATTGATTTTAGAAGTATTTAGCATACCATCATAAGTATATAAAATGATAAAAATTGTATTTGGATATACACTTTAGAAGCAGGCTCAAAAAGTAGGTTTATTATGACAGCTGGATAGATGAAAAAAAAATCCAAATGGATGAAAAAAAAAGTTTCAGCCAGCATTTGAACCAGGATATTTCATTCACTTGAGAAATGTATAACTATAATGATTTATTTACCAACTGAATAATTAAATAAAAAATAATCTAATACAAATTAGTTAACTGATCAGTAGAACTGTGAGAAAATAAATGGATCAGCCAATAAAAAAATTGATATTAAATCAGCAGACAGAAATAAATGAGAAAAAGAGGATTTTACAAAAAACTTCCAATAATCTGAACAGAGGAAGAATAGCACAGTCACAATTAAAAATAAAAGTTTTAGCTGATGTTTACTAATAATATGTTTATAGTATAGGTGCAGATTTACCAGGTTGTTCAATAAGTTTTGTCGTTCGATAAGAAAAACACAATGTTATGGTTCAAAATACACTTTATTATTCAGTATAATCTCCCTGAACATTAATGCACTTACTCCAACGATCCTCCAATCTGTGGATCTCATCCCTGAAGTGAGATTCAGGAAGGTCGGCAAAATACGCTTCAACAGCTGTTATGACCTCTTTATTTGACGAAAAACGCTTGCCACGCATAAATTTTTTGAGTTCTGGAAACCAATGGAAGTCGCTGGGGGCCAAATCTGGTGAATAAGGCGGATGCTCCAACAATTCGAACTTTAATTCATGGATTTTAGCCATTGTCAAAATGCTCTTGTAACATGGTGCGTTGTCCTGATGAAAAAGGATTTTTTTCTTCTGCAAACCGGGTCTTTTTTCACGAATTTTTTCCTTCAACTGGTCCAAAAGGTTGCAATAATATTCAGAATTAATTGTTTTACCAGTTAAAATTCCTTTCGCATCCCAAAATACTGATGCCAGAACCTTCTTGGCCGATTTCTGGACACGAGCTCGTTTCGAAGCCAAACAACCAGGTTCACACCACTCTTTAGCCTCTTGTTTTGATTCAGGATCATGGTGATAGACCCAAGTCTTATCCATAGTGATGAATCGACGCACAAAATCCACTTTATTCTTTTTAAAATGCTCCAAATGTTGTTGAGAAAGTCGCATTCGAACGTGTTTTGTTCCATTGTTAGCGAATGCGGCACCCATTGTGCACACAGCTTTTTAAAACTCAAAATTTCATTTAAAATATGACTCACACTGCCTAATGAGATGTGTAGAGCCTCTACTAAATCCCTCTCAGTCAATCGACGATCTTCCAAAACCATATCCTGTACTTTGGCTACGATTTCTGGTGTTGATGCGGATTTTGGACGTCCTTCACATGGATCATCTTCAAGGCTTGTACGACCACGTTTAAATTCAGCAACCCATCATTCTACTGTTCTAATTGAAGGTGAACGTTCATTATACACTCTTAACATTCATTCGTGAATTTCTTTTGGTGCAACACCTTCCAAAAATAAGAATTTTATCACTGCACGATATTAAATTTTTTCCATTGTCGAAAATACTGTGACACGGCGACACTAAATGGCTTGTAAACAAAGAATGAATTGACTGATTGAAATGAACCTTCACATACGTTGATAAGAAGAGTGAACCAACAAAACAAAAACAAATTTGGACTAGTAGCAACGCCCTCTCTTATCGACCGACAAAACTTATTGAACAGCCTGGTACAGCCGCTAACTGTCACATACAATTAATTTGTTTGCTATGGGCACTAACTTTTGATTTCTAAATCACCATGTGAATTTTTATTATTTTTTAGGATAATTTTTATTATAGAAAAACAAATGTTTGAACTGTATTTTGATGTTTATAGTGCATTTTGTTTTTACGTACTTTTGTATGATAAAATTTAAATAATAAATACAGTTTTCCTAACATTTTCCACCACCATGATTGCTAGCATCTTTCTTTTCTTCTTTTTCAAACTGTATCTTGGTCAACTTAACTTGCTTCTTACTGTACATAGTTTAAGATTTATATTATACTTAATATTCAGATTTCAAGTGCTTTATTATTAAATTAAATATGTAAATTTGTGTAATTAGTATGTTTTATTGTACAAATTTATGTAAGTTATTTTTAACCATTTGAAAAATGGTTGTTGTTTTCGGGAGAATGGACCCGATGATGTTACCACTTTTGAATGATGTTACCACTTTTGAATGATGTGGTCACTTTTGAATTTAAATTAATTTCTTTACTTTTAGAAGAGTTTTTATTTGAATTTAAATTAAATTCTTTACTTTTAGAAGAATTTTTATTTGAATAGTAAATTAAAATGGTTAAAATCATTGTAATAAAGGAGAAAACTAACAAATTTAAAAATGGGTAGACGGAAATTAACAGATACGGAAAAAGCCGAAGCCAAAGAAATGAATGAACGTGAATATCGCATTCAATGATATTAAACACAGTCAACATGTATAAGTTGCTTATTAGTTTGGCGATTCGTATCATTTGGCGAAATTGGTCGACGGGATAACTGAGTAATACTGTATTTGGTTTGGCGCAAAAACGTCTTTCAATGCAGAAAATGATAAAATCAAAAGATTATTGAGCCGCTGAAAACCAATTACGTGTTGAAAGGCGATCACGAAAAAGGAAGCAATTTAATGCCGAACCGATTAATTGTAAAACATCATGTCGCCAGGGCGACCAATCCACTAGCCATGGCGTTTTACTATCGGTCGGTTCTAACCAGGAAAATTTGAGTGCCAATAGTGATTCTAACAAGCCGGAAAATGTTATAGCTATTACTCTTGATTTTCCACCACCTAAAAAGAAAACTAAAAAGCAATCGGCTTGGGAAAAACTGGGAAAAAACTTTTTTGATTCGATGTCTGATGGACCCATTCACAGATGCATCTGCTGCGATCGATTTTGGTTTAAAACCTCCATCACCAAAATTCTGCTCTGTAAAATCAAACAATATATGCCAAAGTCTTACAAGTATAACAGTATATGCCAAAGCTGTATTTTAATAATGATTACTTTTGCACCAACAATGTTAAATAGTTTGAAATGTTTCTTTCGTCGCCAACTTTTATGCTTGGCGACAATAGAGTGATATAACTTAAACGAACCGTACCTTCAAATTGCAGCATGTATAAAGTCATTTATAGCAGTGGCACGGATAATACACAATAAAACAACTGGTATTTAGCTTAAAATGATGGATGAATGTATCGAGTGAAACATTTTTCAAATGGTTGGGGTAATTTCTTAAATTACAATTATTTTTTTATTTTTAATTCCTAAGGTTTTTTTAACTAGTTTTTTTTTTTTTTTTTCCCCATATAAAAGTTGTTTTTTTATACGAGTTTGTTTTACAATGTGGCCACTGGTTTTTTGGGGTTTAAGAGATTCTGGCTCCATCCATATTTTGGGAATCTACACCCTATAGTCTATAAACATTTTTTCAATTTAGGTCAAAGAATTTTTTATTGCTAAAATTATTTGTAAGCACACTTCTGATTTTTAACTTGATTTTCTAGCAAAAATTGCATGTCCATGAAAATTATATAATTGTTATTTACATTCCTCCTTTACCTGACTGTTAGAAGTGTCACACAAAATCTTTTTTTTTTCTTTTAACTTTCAATTTGATGTTTTTATATTATTATTATTATTTTCTCAAAATATATTCTGATTAGTTCATGCCTTGAATTTTCCTGCAATTCAATAAATCTGTTTCTCCAATCCACTTCTAAATTTTAAATTTCAGCAAAATTTCTGCTACATTTTGAATTGATGGCAGTACTGAATGTTACTGAAACTGGTTTTTTTTTTTTTTTTTTTTTTTTTTTTTTTTTTTTTTTTTTATTCATCTGAACATAGTTTCATTTTATAAAAATGAGAAAGGCATGTCTTTTCTTTCTTTTTTTTTTTTTTTTAATTAATTTATTTTTTGCACACATAAAACTGGGATAAAATATAACTCCTTAAAATTGTTTTTAAGTCTCCCTTCAACAACTTTCTAACTTTGCCGATAATGAGAGCTGTGACATTTCTGATGATGATGTTGAACAAATATAAATTTTCTTCCCAGGCTACAGCAATGGAAGAAAATTTATAATTGTTCAAGTCTGATTATTTGATGACTCAGATTTTGAGGGCTTCGAATAGCTTATAAAGAAGACAAAGTAAATGCAATCTAGTCATTAAAAGTGTACCAAGTTGCACCGACCATGCAAAAAATTGTGGAATGCCTAAGGAAATGGATATGCATTCTGTACTTTAGATGGTTTAAAATCTAACTGATATCTACTTAATTTAAAAATTACATAAAAATATTTAAAACTTGATTTAAATATTTTAAATAAAATTTTAGACAGCTAACGAAATTTTAAAATGAGGCATTCTACACTGGACAGAAGATTTTGATTAAAGTTATGTTAATGTGATGCTATCAACAAAAGTCGTGTTATTACGGGTGTGGTGATTACGATGTTTTTAAGCTGATTCAGGCCAATTTGAGGAGTGCACTATTTCTTTCATAAAATATGTTAATTATTACAACATAATGCTTATACATATCTTATTCATCTTTTTAAAATCTCAACAAAAAATTTCAAGTAAGTTTGAATCTAACTTTTGATCCACCATATATTATTTTATTTTATTTTATTTCATTTCATTTCATTTCATTTTATTTATTTATTAATTTATTTTTAATTAATTTTTTTTTCTTATTCATAATGGTCATGCAAAATATTTTTACTTTAAAAATGGCATGCTCATGCAGGTATGAAAAGGTTTGCCATCCCAGTACTGCATATACTAAATCTTATGGCTAAATAAGACCCTTCTAGGAGAGACTTTTCACTTTAAAAATAGAATGAAGTAAAACAAATATAAATGCCTTAATGATTGGTATAATTGTGGCAAAAGCAAAATGATTTTTTAAAAATGCATTTCCCAGCGCTTTAATTCACTGTGATTAATTATTTTTTTAGTCAAAAATATAATCTCAGAAAGATACTCGATTTTATATACAGTCGAGTCTATATATAACGAAATCCATCGTTCCAGAAAAAAATTTGTTATATAGAGAAATTCGATGTATACAAAATGATGTTAAAAATCTTATTTAATGTGTAAATTTTGAACAAATTTAACTTTTTATGTTTTTAATTAAGAATTTGAAATGTTTAAAAGTAAATATTAACCTAACATTTTATTTCTTAATTATTTATAAGAAGTTTCAAAAAAGAGAACAGCCATTTATTTGAAAGCTCAATGAAAATCAAATAAGGAAGACTTGCATTAATTTCAGACGAACAAATCTGTAATTTTTTGTTGTTTTGATTTTTAAATTGTTACGCTCTCAAAAAAATGCTCAAATTTTAGCAAGGAATAAAAAATTGTAGTTAAGATTTGAAGGCCTCTCTTATATGCCTCTCATTGATTCCTCTCTCATATGTGTAACAATCTAATTGACGCTATTTTGAGAAAGATGTTGAAAAGTGAGTGGGAAGTGGGAAGAATTCGTTGGATTTAAAGAACAAGGAGAGAAGTAATATAAAAAAAACTCAGCACTGAACGATAAATCAAAAATAAGTGATGGAAAATTGATTCCATATGATTTCGAAGCTTTTTTGAAACTGAATAAATAAAGACCAATTTATGAAAAAATTCGTTACATGGAGATAGAGATACTATATAGAGACTGTTTTTAATGTAATCATGCAAAAAGGGGACCGTCCCTTCAAAAAATTCGTTATATAGAGAAATTCGATGTATGAAGTTTCGTTATAGAGAGACTCGACTATATTTATAAAAACTAGCACATCTTTTCATCCAGTAAACAATTTCACTAATAAAATTTTCTGATTCATTAATTTAAATCTACAAGTGGTATTAATTATTTTCTTTTATGTAAAATGAAAAATTTAAATGCTATTGCATAGTTTTAATAATGAACACAAATGATTACCATAATTGCTGTAGGTCTTTTATCAGGATTCCACCTTAACAGATCTTTCAGTAGTGAACAGCCATCTTGACTAGCATTTTTTACTACTTCATGAATGGGGGTTTCGATGAACTGGGGAAATTTAAAATTCATAGCTGCAGCAAGCCTGTAACCTTCAGGCCAATCTCTCTATAAGAGGAAATGAATTTAAAATTCTATTAATAAAAAATATAAATTAAAAAAAAAAAAAAAAAAAAAAAAAAAACATCAAGATAGCAGCACTTAGTCAAACAATAGCTAATAGAAATTGGATTTATGAAATCTAAAATGCACACTCTTATATAATACTTCTGAACTACTCTTGATACAATTTTTTTGTATCTGAAAAACAATATTTTAATTTAATATTTTTATTGGTATTAGTATATGATTTTGCATTTAATTCATAGCTCGTATAGGCACATATAATTTTGATCTTAATTTTATTTTCACTGCGGATAAATTTTCCTTTGTAACCAACTGCAATTTTTTTTTTTTTTAAATCATTTTGATATATGTACATATATACAGATATATATACATGAGACATTCCATCTAACATTCAAATATTTAGCCAGCCAAATCTACATCAGATAATTCAAAATAATCTCCAAAAATATTAAAAATAATTGTAGCATGCAGATGAAAAATTAAAATTAATTTGATGAGAAAACAAAACAATGGGGTAATATTTTGTCTCAGTCTAAAAACACAAAATTGAAAATCATTAGCATATATATATAGTGTTTCTTAATTGCACTTCTTTATTGTACTTAACTTAGTTTGTGTAAGTAAAGAGAAAATTTTGCAATTGATTTTTCTCTCACTTTCTGTTGCTCTAGAATTATCAAAATTATAACACATTTCTGATGACAATAGAAAATTTTAGTATTTTTAAAACTTATTAAATTTTAAGGTTATTTTCCATCAGTAGAGTGCAGATGATAAATCAATACATATTTTTTATGGCTACAACTGTATATTAATTGCAACAACAACAGAGTTAACTTATGCACCAACTCAAATATGCCAGCTGTATGTATGTGAAACTGCAATAATGAAATATTTCAAACACTAACAAGAAGAAATTAAAACACAGTACATAGACAATTATCCGGATCTGTAGGGACCAAGGTTCATCCGGTTAATAAAAAATCTGGATAATTGGACAATGTTGAAAAATGGCTATGGCATAGTGTTTTTAGATAACTTCCATTCACACTTTTTTCAGACTTAGAACTGGCAATTGTAGTAGTGCAGATTTTAACATATTATAAATGGTGGGTTAAAACTTTTTTTCTATTATTTACTTTTATTTTATTTTCTACATAATTGCTATAAAGTTATACATAGAATTATATATAGAAATTATTACATTTATATATGATGATCTCAGAAGCCAAGGGGTACAAGTGACAAAATGTCGATTTGGAGTAAATTGAGTTTAAAGATAATTGATGTTAAATTGGAACATCAATAACAATTGACTAAATTGAAATAGGTAACATCTGCTTGTTGCATTCTAATCTTTGAACTCTCATTTCAATAACTGTTAAAAAAATAGAGTACAATTTTCTTTAAATATATAATTAATCAATAGTGTTTGTTTTTCGAAAAAAGTGGTTTATCTCTATAACTCAGCAAATAATAAGAAAATGACCTATGTTTCTTTACCTGAAATGAAAAAAGCATATTTCCAGATACCCTGTGCACTTAACTCAATTTTTTCAATTTTGTCACTTATACCCCTTGGCTTCTGGGATCCTCATATATACTGTACAGTACACATATTTAAAAAAATTTATTGCGACAGGGAAAACAAAATTCTTGATAGTCTTCTGCTTCATACAGGACATTCTTTTTTCTGCAGCCATAGTCCTTAATCTTTCCATTGTAACCATTGCATTGCAACTTAAAGAGACTTAAATCTTTCTGTGTTTGTTGACTTCTTCAGTTCCATATGCTTCGTCATCCTCTCATTTGGTGGCAATTTTATTTTTCAGGATTAGGAAATGGTTATTTAGTGATAAACATTTGTAGCATTTAGCAGATTTTCCTTTACCACACCTAAAGAAGTTTCATTTCAAAAACTTTGGAGAAGACAGAAAAAAAACATTTGATCCTCGATGCATCCAGTTAATTGGATAATTTGGTTAATAATGTGTCCAAATAATCGACGCTCTATTGCATAAATAAAATTTAAGAGTAACATTTAAAAATATATATATGTTTTCATTAATTAAATAGTAATTAAATTATGAATATATGCATAGAAAACAATGGAGAAATTTGAATAAATAGTTGAAATATTTTAGCTTTCCTGTTTGCAATATCTGATGACCTGCCATATCTTTAAATAAGAACAGAGCAAAAGTTAGATTTGTAAATTTGCTTTTTACTAAGCATAAATCGGTAAATTTATAAAAACCGTTTTCTGCACCAAACTATCTTATTGTAACAGATTTTTTTTAGAACTCAATGAATTCAAGTCATGAAATAAGGTATAAAATTTTAGATAAACAATAAATCATTATACAAGTTCTTACAAAAATCTGTTTATACTTTCATATTTAGGAAAAGCATATTTTTTTAAAATAAGATTGTTTTCTTAACTTTATAGCAGGAAATATTTATCAGGTAAGAAATATGTTTTGTTAAGAAAGAATATTTACACATTATTAATGATACAAGCTTTTTTTTTCTTTTAAGTAACTTAACTTTATATACTCCTATTAAATATTAAGCTTCTTTTTCTCCTGGTGTGTGTGTGTGTGTGTGGGGGGGGGGGGGAGTATTATGATAATTTTTTAAGTTTACAAATAGTATGCTAAAAAAATATTTAAAAAGCATTACAAGCACATGAAGAATTTTTTTTTTAAATAATTCTAAGGGAAAATAAAAATTATGAGATTTTAATGAAAGAATTTTCTTTTAATGACATATGTCTCTTACTTGATCTGGTGTTCCCAGAATAGAGCATATCCTAAAGATCTGATCAATTTCAGTCCTCCCAGGAAATAGAGGAACAAGGGTATATAACTCTGCCATGATACAACCTACTGCCCACATATCAATGGGAGAATTGTAATTCGTAGCTCTCAGCAGGACTTCTGGAGCTCTGTACCTGTTAAAATAAAAACAGATGTGTACATAGTTAGTTAAACGAAAAAATAACGTTAAAAATATATGACTGGAAAAAAAAAATAATTCAAATGTGAAAATTTTGAAAGTTCAATGAAATTCATATTTTTATTGGAAAATATATACATATATATTTGAGTACTTAGTACTTTCAAGCGGATTCAAATAAAATCATCAATTTGGCTACATAAGTAACTTCAGCTAGAGTCCTGTGTACATAGAATAATAAACAACACAAATATAAAACTTTATTTATTTTTATTTCATTTATTTATTTATTTATTTATTTTTAAGGCAACTCACAATCTAACAAAAATATTTTCCTTGACCTGCTACTAGAGATGGATTCTCCCCCCCCCCCCCCGCCCCCCCCCCAAAAAAAAAACACATTTTGCAGTTTTTTGTTTTTCTATTTTTACCCAAAGGAGTTATTTTTAATTTTTCCAATTTAAAGAAGCTGAAATTTCATTTATAAAATAATATTAATATTTTCATAATGGCTGAATCCTGATACTTTTTCTTCATATGTTTTTGCATTTTCAGTGTCCCATGTGAAAGTCTTAACATGGAAAATATGATCAGTAAACTGTTTAGGAACAGCATGAGTCCTTTAAAGGCCCCTTTCCAATTTTTTTTAACCTTAAAACATAAGACCTTTCACAAAAATTGGAAAACTTTTAAATCTCCAAACCAGGTCCTTCACAAATGTGATGATTTTAAAATAAAAAACAGGTTACATAACAGCTGAAATCACCAATGAATTTACTATCTAGCTGTATATATTTTATTAAAACTTTCTAAATAGTAACCTAAATATAATTTTTTATTCACAAAATTCTGATTGTATGTTTAAAATTTAACAAAAACAAGATAACATAAAAAAAAAAAAAAAAAAAAAAAAAAAAAAAAAAAAAAAAATCAAAGTAAAGATAATTAAATGCATTTTCTCTTGTTAAAAATGAAAATTCATGTGTAAAGTTACTTCAATAATATCAATTAATAAAAGTGGCAAGGTTAAAATTTTAGTATAAAATTTTAAACAAGCATTTATTTTTATTGGTATAGCTGAAATGTTTCATGTAATTAGATGTTAATAGCCATACATATTTAGCTATTATTATTTTAAAAAATTCTTATTTAATATGCAAATGAAATTATTTACTCTTTTCAAGCACTTCTACCTTTCTCTTTCTTTTCTTTAATTGTATATTCTTAAACCTATCTAACTGCATATATGTTTTTTAAATATAACGTACATGCAAATAAACTATTTTAAAAAAAAATCTAAATTTTCTGCGAAAAATTTAGTTGAAAACACCTTTTATAAGTATGCAAAAATTCATCCATTTTATAACTTTCATTTTAAATATGTATTTTTCTATCTTGTTTTCATAATTTAACCATATCTCACAGCTAAGTGTTTTAATATTTTAGATAAGGTAGTAAAGGTTAACATATTAATATTTAAAAATATTTTCTATTTTAATATGCATTAGATAATAAAACATACCATAAAAACTTAAAACAAAACAATATTATATATCTTTCTTTATCGAAAAAAAAACACAATTTACTTTTCACACACATACAAACAAAAAAAACCCCTATAAGGTTTAGTATCATTATAAAATGGTGACTTCCATTAAAAAATTGCGAAATAACAACTTTTTCGGCAGATCTTGTCTAAGGATCTGTGAAAAAATGGCTAATTTCCTCAAAAAATTTCGGAAAAACGGCAGATTTCCTCAAAAAATCGCAAAAAGACAACAAATTTCATCTAAAAATTGCAATAAAACAGCAAATTTTGTCAAAGAAATTGCGAAAAGCGATAGATTTCACCAAAAAATTGTAATAAAACTGCACATTTTTTTTAAAAATTTCGATAAAACGAAATTTTGTCAAAGATCACAAAAAAAACGTCAAAAAAATTGCAAAAAATGGCTAATTTTATCACAAAACTAAAAAAACGGCATATTTTCTAAAAAAATTGCAAAAAAAGACATGTTTTTTCAAAAAATTGTGATAAAACGGCAGATTTTGTCAGAAAATCGCGAAAAAACGAGATTATTCAAAAGATTCGAAAAAAAAGGGCTAATTTTGTCACAAAATCTCGAAAAAAATGGCAGATTTCCCCAAAAATGCGAAAAACGACCAAATTCGTCTAAAATCGCAAAAAAACAGCAAATTTCATCAAACAATTCACAAAAAAACGCAAATCTCGTCAAAAAATCCCGAATAAACGGCATATTTCATCAAAAGATCATGAATGGCAAAGATAATGCTGGGAGTGAATTTCCGTGTTCCAAAAATTAATTTTCTTGCTTCAAATTTATTTATTTTTTATCTATTTATTTATTTATATATATATATATTTTTTTGCTGCTCCAAAAGCAGATTTTCCTGCTTTACAATCCGTTTTTGACTGCTCCAAGTCTTTCTGCGTAAATGTGACTCGGGAAAACACCCATTCATTAAACAAAAAGTCTCATCACTTTACTCAACAAAAGTATTCTTTTTTTCAGCAAAAATGTTTTTTCAATAAATCAGTCTTGCTTCTTTTTTTAAAAGAAATGTGAACAATGGTGATACTTGTTATCTTCTACATTCAAATGTTCAATATTTTATAGTTAAATTTGTATCTTGCACATTTATTTTTAAACAAGAAAAGAAAATTTTTCTTAATAGTTAAAAAAAAAATTAATTTTGGTTTTAATTATTTATTTATTATTAAAACAATAATTATTATATTTCATTTTTCTTTTGCAAATGAATAAGTTCAATTTTTGCATCTAAAAATATGACTTATTAGTGGGGACCCCCTTTTGGTAAAAAGGGACCCAGAATTTTAGAAGTCCTGGATCTTTCAAGTCCAGCAGCATCCCTGTGAGCTTTTATTTTTTGTATCGGGCCAGGCCCAATTTTTTGTTCTAAGAGTCGGGTCGGGCTTGAGCCTGAAAATTTCGGCCCGTGCACAACTCAAGTAATTAACTCTGCAATAGGCACATGTATATTTGTCACAAGTTTAGTGATGTGGGAGACATATCACCCATTTTCAATATGCTGTTTTTGTATTTAAAAAAAAAAGTAATAATAAAGCAGCATTTTAAAGCAACTAAGTACACATTCAAACTTTACATTTAAAAGCAGTGCCAGATTTACGGCAGGGCATTCAGGACATGAGCCGAGGACCCCTGATTTTAAGCTCCCCCCAAATGCTGCTAAAAGTTTTCCAATTGTTGTTTAAAATCTGATGTAGTTTTAATAGTGAATAAAATTTTACATTTCATTCAACATTCTATTATGTTCATATTGAATATTTATAATGTTTTACATTTTGTCTGAAACATCCATTTGTTACTTCAATATTGTGAATATTTTCTTTTATTTTTATCACTTTAAAAAAATATTTTTTTTGACGTGACAACGTCTTGTAAATTGGTTTGCCGGGAGACACTTCAAGAAACTGCGTTACGTTACGTTACGCTCCGCTCACGATACGCGCTCACTTTTCTCTTAACTTTTTCCGGTCACTTGTGGGACCATTTTCTGAACGTGAATGTGAATTCGCTGCAAGGAAGGGGCGGTGCTTAATAGGAATTTTAGATAGTATCAAACTAAGACGAAATACGTTATGTATTAGTTATTAGTATAAAGTACAAAGAAAATAAGTGTAGTTTATTTCGTAATTCGGTGGTATATTATGGAAAACTAATGATATGTGATTAGTGAAAGCCATTTTACTTTAGTTATATTCTGCTCATTGAAAAATTCTTTAATATGCTGTTTACAAAATTCAACATTTGACATCAATAAACATGAAGTAAAATGTGTTTAACAAACACAGTGTATTGCAAGTTATTGTATGTATATTTGTATATAAATACGTATGTATGTGTAAAGGTAAAAATAAAATTTTGTTAATATGAAATTCAGTGCGAGATTCTTTGTATAAATTAATGTTTTAAATATAATTCTTTGTATAAATAAATGTTTTAAATTGTTACTATTATTTCATCCTTCTTCCTACTATACGAATGAATATTCACATTAAAATTATTTTACAACTCAAAGTCGTTGTCACGTAAAACTTTCGCCCGTATACCGACTTTACAGGCAAACAATTTTTTTTTTTTAAATTCTTGTCATTCAAATCATAAGATTATTTGAGGGTTAGTGAGCATAGCTTACAGGCTGTAGAGCTGCCTAATATTTTGAATAAATGTAGCTTGGTGTTGTTGAAAATTTATTATTATTAGTTGCATACTTTATCATTCTAAATACATAGATTTGCCCAAAAAAAAAAAAAAAAAAAAAAAAAAAAAAAAAAAAAAAAAGATAATTGTCACGGCACAGTTTATTATAAAACTTCTACCTATTTAAATTTCATAATTGTGAAATAATTATTTTAAAGTATTATTGATTATATATTTTTTAAATGAATATTTTAAAGTCAATAATGGTTACTATAATAACTATTTAAATTTTTTTAGTCAATCCCCCTGTAAGTATCGGTGTGAGTATCCCTGTAAATATCGGCCTTGTAAGCATCTGTGCCCAGGACCCTCATATTTGTAAATCAGTCCCTGTTTAAAAGTTACAATTGTTTAAAAACAATACAATCATAAAGAGGAGTATTCAAGAAAAAAAAAAAAAAAAAAAAAAACTTACTTTTCAAATGTCACTCACCCACCTAAAGTTGGATTAATTAAAAGATAATAATCTTTCTTTATTCTGAATTGTGACTCCATCCATTTAAGAAGAATTATCATAAGATATTACAGAAAAAAGTTAAATTAGAGCAGAAAAAATATAACGAGAACTTACCACCTCGTTGAAACATAATCTGTGTATGGTGGTCTTGATCTAATTTCTCGGGCAAGGCCAAAATCTGCAATTTTTATCAAATCAGGTCCCATACATAGTAAATTTTCAGGTTTAATATCTCGGTGGAAAAAACCATGCTTGTGCATGAAGATAAGACCTTGTAGTATTTGAAATAAAATGTTCTTAATCACATTTTCAGGAAAAGGCTTGTCCCTGTTTTAAACAGAAATTATTGAAACATTAAATTATCAATAGAGAATAACTTTCAACAGTAACCAATTTTATAAAAATGCAGCGTACCTGTTTTTGAAAAATAAAATATAAATAAATAAAATCAGTACTTTTCTGTTATACCAACATCATTGTTGCCAAGTATAATAGTGGGCACCAAATAAAACATTTGAAAAAAATAATAATAATATTGCTGTTGAGAAAGTTATAACTTTAAAAAAAAATAATAATAATAACATTCCAAGATTAAAGATTTCACAAACTATTTTATTATAACAAAATACAAATATATACTTGTAATAAAAGAACAAATAAATATTGCATACAAAATAAAATTCAATGTCATCTGCAGGCATCTAATTGTAAATGTATGTTAGCAATGCAGTAAATATTTATTTTTTTTAATAACAAATTTGTCAAATGAATTTATTTATAATAAGATTGTAATCTTAGTAGTGATGTCCATGTGTAATCCATGTAGAATAAGATTGTAAATGATAAATAATGCCATGCTGTCTTTTATTAAGCCATTTTGTGATGTTCCATAATCTTTTAACAGATTGCTTAAGATATTCAGCATTAAGGTCAACAAAATTATATTTATAATTTACTGTCAAGTATTCTTATTCATCATTTTGCAAAAGAGCATTCTTTATGTATAATCACATAGCCCTGTGATAGTTTTATCATCGCAACTTCCTCATCATCAGGTAGCTGCTAAACAGAAAAATCAATTTTAGTGTCAGTGAAAATGTAAATTATAAATAAAATAATAAAAAAATTTTATTTGAAATATATTTAGATATTTTGAGTATTTACAATTAAATAATAATTTTTAAAAAAAGTTCGTGTTTAATAAATAGCCAAAGATAGTGCATAAAACAATTTGCAATAAAAATCCCTTCAGTGGTCTGGGTTGAAATAAATGTATAAATGTACATTTTTGCAAGATGTTGGTATAATGAAAAAGTATTGTAAAATCATATGCATAATTAATATTCAAGAAGAATATATTATCTTTCTGACACTATAAAAATATTTAGTAATTTAGTAAATAAATTATGATAGTTTAAACATACACAAAATCTTTTTTAAATCATCTCAAAATGCATAAGTTTAATTTTTAAATTTAAATAATTAGAAATTATAATATCAAAAGTTTTTGTTAAAGTTTGAAAATTAAGATGTATTCATAAAAAAGTTATACAGTACAGCTTCAAAAATCCAGAATTGCTCAGCATGTGGCAACTGCAGCATTTGGAAATTTCTATATTTTAAGAGATTCTAAAAAAAAATAATTTAAATTTTAAATAAAAATAAATATTTTTACATAAATAGATAAAATGATTAAATTACCTAATAAACTTTAATTTACAAAACATTATTTAAAATTATTCTTTCTCTAAGCCTATAAAGGTTTCAGACAAAGTTTCTTTGTTTAATGTTAACATTGCTGCAGTGCCTGATTAACAAGTATGATCATACATGTAACAGCAAAATAATAATAAAAATAAAATCAGTTATTAATATTATTCAGAAGCAATCTGGATTTAAGTTTACATTTTAAATGTTCTACTGAATTTAAATTCAAATAGTTAGATACGTGCCTATATGATAAAGGAAACATTCCACACAAACAAGAAAAGTGACAATTCAAAAGTATTACATTTCACAGGAGTTGCAAAAGAAGATTTACCTGTTTTTAAATGTAACATAAGCACTTGGCTTTGCATACAGTTGTAAAAGCATGCATTTAAAGGGTGTATTCGAAAAAACGCTTTTCCACCTTCAACAGCTCGAAATTTTCCGATACAATTTTAGACACATTTTTAAAAGTAGAAACATAAAACTTGCTAAAGGGATTTTTGAAGAGACATATAGGGTGTCGTGTGAGGTATTTCTACTCTCAATTCATTAGAATTTGATTTATAAACAATTACCTTCTCAGTAGGACCCTTTTTTCTGTTCACAAATCACCCACTTCGGAAAAATCGCTTCAAAATGCCGTTTTTGATTGCTTTTTTTGCAATATTTTCTGCATTTATCAAAGAATGACAATCACGGCACCTTGTGTACTTTCTAAATAAGACAATTTGCCAGTTTGATGCATTTGAGAGCAAAAATGAATTCAAAATTAAATCGGAAAATAAGCAGTTTGAATCAAAATACACCCTTAAGTGTAAAATCTGCAAGAACGAAGACATAGAAAATATTTGGAGGATTGAGTATATTTATCTTTTAAAAAAATTTGTCCCTCTTCTATTGTTGCAAATAAACAAATAGAATTAATCTAGCAGTTTTATGAACAATTACACTTATGATACTTTTCCTGTAGTAAGATGCATATGAGTCAAACTTATCAGTGCAGTTATATGCAAATTTTAGAATGAGTTTTTTGGCATTGTGTCACTTTTCTTGCAATTGAGCGATATGTGCATTTATGCATGTTAAAAGCTGAAAACTACAAATAAAACCAATATAACTAACTGTGCTACTTGACTATTATTTAAAAATCATAAGGTACTAAGAGAGAATCAAACATATAACAAATGTTTAAAAGAAGCAAATGAACTATTACCTGCTTTTTATTAGCTGATACAAATTTTCTTTCATGTATTCAAAGACAAAATATAGAGTATTATCTTCACGAATAACTTCTTTTAGCTTTACTAGATTAGCATGACTTAATTTCTGCAATGACTAGAAATAAAATTTTAATTAGATTAGCAGGATGTAGAATATATTATATATAATATTTCTCTATTTTAATTTTAAACAGTTCATTATTACAAATTCAATTTCCTTGCTTATTTCTAATTGACATTGATTACTAAAAGTATTGCATATTTCAATAAATCATTGTTCTCTCTCTAAAAAAAAATTTTTTTTTAATGTTGCAAGTTTTTGCTCATCAGACTTGTATAAAACCAAAAACTTTCTGGCATGTAAATATTTGGTCAAAAACTTTCTGCAAATTCATTTAACCCTTGAACGGTAACGTGTTTTTGGGCACCTATAAACGGTAATCATGGGTCGCTCGTGCTTAGCGCTGTAAAAAGTGGTTTAAAGTGCTTTAAAAATTCTAAAAAAAATTCATGATATTACATCAACTACCCTTGAACAAGAATCAGTCACAATATTGCTGATTTATTAATTTGTTTAAACAATATGTTTAAATAAACAAATAAAAATGTGAAAAATGCACATTTTCTTTAAAAAATCATAACTTTGGATAGAATTGACATTTTTTGCTGTTTCAAACAGGAAATTAAAGATCAAGAATGGTACTTTCACAAAAAAATAAAAATAGCCGGTATAAATTAAAAAAAAGCTTAAGTTTTGAGCATAAAAATGACGTTTTTTAACTTATAAATAGGTACAATTTACAATGAAATAGAAATTTTATTAGTTTTTAATCAATTTTATTTATGAAAATGATGTTAATTATCAAACTTTATTTAATTAAACAAAAAATATAATAATGAAAAATTACAGCAACACTGATATCATCATTTATAAGCAATCGAAGGAAGCCAAGAAAGAGAGTAAACTCCAATCACACCAAACAATTTCATAAACACGTGTTTGCATAAAAGTAAGGTTCGGAAACCCAAGTGAGTGTAATGTATCGATTTTTTATGAAAAAAAACATCAATTCCTAACCAAACAAATTTTTTCTTACCTTACACTTTTCGTCAACGTAAATGGTAACCCTGGGTCACTCGTGCCTTTTCGAAATTTTGACTGGCTCTTACGTCGGCTGTGAACGCACTAAAACATCGGCGTTTCGGGAGCTAATAGCCTACTAGTGTACTATTTTTTTCAGGGTAGTTTAGTCCCGCTCCCCACTCTCTCCTCTAAGCTAGCAAGGAAAGAAAATTTGACTGAGACACTAGTGACCCATGGTTACCGCTTAAGGGTTAATGTTTAGTAAAATTACGTGTTATATTATTTTGATAGGGATGAAATTTGTATTTTTTATTCAACTCATGGATGAAATTCATGTTTTTTTTTACACAATTCATAGACATAATTCATGTTTTTTTTTTTTTTTTTTTTTTTTTTTTTTGAGCAATTTGTTGACGAAATTAAAGTTTTTTTTAGCCAATTCATAGACAAAATTTGCATTTTTTATGTGATTCATGGACCAAATTACTGTTTTTTATGCAATTCATGGATGAATTCGAATTTTTTGCACAATGCTATAATTAAAAAAGAAAATTCAGCACAGAAAATGTGTATTTTGAAAGCACATTAATCTAGCTGAGAAGCTATTATGCATTCAGTACCATAATTTGCATATTGAGATTATGTTTAAAAATTTTGATTCATATGAAAACTCATATGTTCATTCCTTCTTTGATTTTTTTTTTTTTTTTTTTTTTTTTTTTAAACAAAAAAGTTCTAAAACAAATTTGGCATTAAAATATTCAAACCTAAAATAATTTTCATTTATAATAGAAATTTAAAATTTGTTTTTAACACATTAAGGCCTTGATTGACCTTTTAAAAAGATTTTAGATAATGGGATTTTTTTTAAGAAAGGGAAGGGGGGGGGGGGTAGTATTTGTGAATATTTTTAAAATATGCCAAAGATACAATTATCTATGTGATTTTTAACTATGTAATTTCGTTTATTATATAAAAGAAAACATAATTAGTCTAATTCAAGAAACTATACAATAATCAAACAAAATATTTAATTAATTCCATGATAGCAGTAAAACTGCTGAATCATAATTCATTTGATTTGAATGCTCAAACAGATTTACTAGCATTTTTCATTTAAAATAAACAGCTAAGACATACAAATTTAGAGGGGGGGGATCAATATTAAAATAAATCATAACACTTTTTTTAAATTGTGAACATTTAAGAAACAATAAAATATGTAATCAATTATTATAGTACCTTAACTTCCCTTAAATTCATACATTCCTCCCAAGAGTGATATTTCTTTTTCATCCTAAAAAAAATATGTAAAATATTAAAAAAATGCATCAACATAAATGAAACTTTAAACATCAACAAAATTATATAAAAGAATAAAATCATTCCATATGTAGTTATTAAAATGTAAAACAATATGTTCAAACCATTTTTTAAGTAAATAAAGTAAATCTGTAGAGGAAGTTACATAAATAAGTCTCAGCATTAAACTAATAATAATTTCAAAATACGGAGTATTTCACTCAAATGTAATCCCAGAAGATGTTGATTTTAGAAAAAAAAAAAGTACAAGATTAAATAAAAATAATTAAATATTGCACGTCATAACCTGTATGTTAAAAATGAGGATGTTGCAAAAGATAAAGCTAAAAATAAGAAATTCTGATTAGCAACCACCTGTCAATAGCATTTCTTTAGTAACCAGTTCTGGCAATTAGTTACTTTTTACTTGGCAACCATCTACTGTTCCTTTTGTATCTTTCATTAATTGGCAAAATATACATAAATTGCATTTGAAAATTGTTAAAGGAGAGTATAGAAGTTTTAAAAAATGTTTTTATTTAAATGTAACAGTTGAAAAAAAATGGAGATAACTATTAAAATTGTTTTCTATAAACCAAGTTTGCCTATAAAGAAATACAGTCGAGTCTCTCTATAATGAAACTCCATACATCGAATTTCTCTATATAACAAATTTTTAGTAGGAACGGTCCTCTTTTCCCATGATTACATGAAAAACAGTCTCTATATAATGAAATATCTATCTCCATACAATGAATATTTTCATAAAATGTTATTTACGTATTCAGTTTAAAAAAAAATTTGAAATCAAATGGAACCAATTTGCCATTATTTATTCCTGATTTATTGTTCAGTGATGAGCTTTTTTATATTACCTTATATTATTAGAAGCTCTTTGTTCTTAAACTCCAAAGAATTTATTCCCACCCCCCTCCCATGCACACACCTTTCAACATCATTCTCAAAACAGTGTTAATTGAATTGTTACACATGTAAGAGCGGGATCAATGGGAGGTAATTGAAGAAAAAACAATTTACAATTGCTTCAAAAAAGGCAGATTTCCTGTACTAGAGTACTTTGCTAGAGCATTATTCAATAGTGTACTATAGTATTCAATATGTGGATTCTGTCGACGAAGATGCGATTTGAGCAAACTTAAAAGAGAAATGGAAATTAATTAAGGAACGTGGAAATTTCGAAGACAATGTTGCTCTCTCTAATTTTTTGGAAATGAATGATAATCTCACTATTGCACAGCATTCTACAGATAGTGATAATTTAAGCAGAGTTATACACAATGACAGTGAGTGTGACAATGAGCATAAGAATGAAAACCTACAAAAAGAGAAAAACTATCATCCAGTGAAATGATGAGTTCTTTTGATCCTAGGAGAGGATTTCAAATGGAGGAAAATGTTTCCTATACAGTTTTTCATTTCTTGCTAAAATTTCAACATTTTTTTCGAGTATGTACCAATTTTAAAATCGAAACAACAAAAAATTACAGATTTCTCCATCTGAAATTAATGCAAGTCTTCCTTATTTGATTTTCATTAAGCTTTCAAATAAATGTCTATTGTCTGTTTTGAAACAGTTTAAATAATTGAGAAATAGAATATTAGATTAATATTTGTAGTTAAACATTCCAAATTTTTTATTAAACACATGAAAAAAAATATTTGTTCAAAATTTACACATTAAATAAGAATTTTAACGTCATTCTCTATACAACGAATTTCTCTATATAACGAATTTTTTACTGGAACAATGGATTTCGTCATATAGAGACTCGGCTGTATTATGGCAGTTAAAGATTCAACTACGGTAATTTTTGACTATTTTTTCATGAATTCAGAACAGAATAATATAAATAAACATTTATGAGGATTTATCTTTATTACAATTCTTACATAGTGATAGAAGAGGTAAATAACAATTTTTATATTTAACCTTTTCAGACCTCAAGTTTTATTTATGTATTTTTTTAAAATTTCAGTAAAGGGTTTATAGTAAACTAATAACTAAAAAAAAAAATTGAACAGTTCAATTTTTATTTTATTTTATTTATTTATTTTATTTTATTTTATTTTATTTTGTACATAAAACTTGGCACATGGGGACTCAAAAAATACTTTTTTTTTTTATAATTTTTTTATTTATTTTACTCTTTTACATTTCAAAAAACATTGAGAAACATAGCATATATTTTATTTATTTATTTATTTATTTATTTATTTTTTACTATTGTACTTTACAAATGGTATTTAATGCACAGTAAAATTATTTACATTTTCATTTTTGTACATTTCTGCTGCAAACCATTTTTTATAACACATAATTCGCTTAAAAAGCACTATAAAAAAAAATTATTATTGTGAAGTTCTGCTGTCTGTTAGGCTCCATTCATACCAATTTTCCTTTTTTAAACAATTTTAATATATGTGAAAAAAAATTTGTAAAGATGTGTATCCTATAGGATACATTAGGTCTGAAGAGGTTAAAAATGTGAACATTTTCTTCTTTTAGGACATTAACTTAATTGAAATAAGCTGAAGAAAAAACAAAAAAATGTTTGGTTAGTTGAATAAAATTTTTATTTGTCATACTCCAAATTTTAATCATTTACTAGCAACTTGTAAGTAGTTATTTTCAACTTTAACCAGAGATGATGGAAATGTCCCTTTTGAGTTACTAAACAACAGAAAATAGATGGCTGAAGTTAACTCATTTTTCACAGACATTGTGATTTCATGAAGATTGTGGCTCTTAAAATCAGCAGATTTTATGTTACCTTCCAATGGTGTCACTGAAAAGTTATGTGTGCAACAAGGAAAACACACACACACACACTGAGCCAGTTACTCAAGAACACCCAATCTTGGATCAGAGAAACGACACCATAGGTCCTAGCAACCACTTTCAGAAATATGTAACATCAGCAGGGCTGGCAAGTTTCTGCCGGGATGGTTAAAACCAGTGGTTATAACCGGCATGACAGAAACTGGCAGAAACTAACAAATACTAATAAAAACTTTAATCTGCAATGATTTATAATTCACACATGTACAGGGGTTGGACAAAAATATGGAAACACCTTAAAAAAACACGTTTTCTTGCCTAGTATTGTGTATGGTACCCGTTGTTATTCAAAACAGCTTGCAGTCTTCTCGGAATGGATAAATACAGTTTCTGTATGTTTGCCAAGGGAATACTGTACCATTATTCCTGCAAAACGGTGGCAAGTTCAGATAACAATGTTGGCGGTGGATGGCGAGAACGCATTTTCCGCTTCAATGTAGACCACAAAGGTTCGATAATATTCAAGTCTGATGACTTTGTTGGCCTGGTGAGATGCGAAAATTCATCCTCATGCTCAGAAAACCAGTCCTGGACAATGTGAGCTGTGTGAACGGGACGTTGTCGTCTTGGAAGATACCATCATCATTGGGGAACAAAGCTTGTACCATTGGATGGACTTGATAGGCCAAAATGTTCACATAAGTCTGAGCAGTAATACGCCCTTACAGAGTTATCATGGGGCCAGAAGAGAACCACGATATGGCTGCCCAAACCATCACCGAACCCCCGCCATGTTTCACTCTTGGCAACAAGCAGTCTGTATTATTGGCTTGAGATGGCGTTCTCCAGACGTAAACTCGGCCAGAAGTGGGGAACAATGTGAAAGAAGACTCATTAGACCATATTATGCTCTTCCACTTCTCTATAGTTCAGGCTTTATGACTTAAACACAACTTTTTCCTGTTACAGGCATTAGCATTACTGATGGATGGCTTTTCATTTGCAACACGGCCAGCAATTCCCTATTTATGAAGCTCCCTTCTAATTGTTTTGGTACTCAGAGGATTTGGTAACACGATATTCATTTCAGCAGTAACTTTTGCAGCTGTGGACTGCTTATTTTTCGCGATAATCCTCCTTAATGATCATCTGTCACGATCACTCAGCACACACTTTCGCCCGCGCTGTGATTTAGCGGATGATGTTTTTTCTGCATTTCAAATATGCGGAATAAATCTTCGACACAGTACCTCTTGAAACACTAAAAACCTCGGCTACCTTGCTTACGGAAGCACCCACCATACGCGCGCCAACAATTTCTCCACGTTCGAAGTCTGTTAACTCTGACATAATGCAATGATAATCTCACATAACAGTGCTCCAACAACGACTGAACGGTGCAGCGATTTTACAAAGTTGTATAGGTGGCGTCAGTAGGCGAAAACTCCAGTGCCATCAACATAGTTCATTATAATCAATCATTCTTTTCAAACATGCATTTCAAAAGGTGTTTCCATATTTTTGTCCAACCCCTGTATTTAATATATAAAAAATTTTGTTAAAAAATTAAAATAAAGATTATGAATGTTATTCAAAGTAGCAAAAAGTTTCAAAATGATCATACAAATGTAGTTTGTTTATATAACAATTTTCTGTCACTCGAAAAACAGGAATTTTCATATCGGTATTCTGATGCTGTATAAGTTTAATTATTGATATATGTTTACGGTTGAGTTTCTATTTTGAATGCTTTAAAAACAGAAATTTATAAAAAATCCTGCAATATGATATTTATTGCCAGTTTTAACAACTGCTATGGCTTTAATATCATTTTCATGACTTTCAATTATCTGCAAATAATGCTGTTGATTCTTCATAAAAGATTACAATACAAATTTATTTATTTTTTAATAAAAACTATTTGTTATTTATCCTGACTAATAAAATGTATATAAGCAATTTAATACTACTAAAGTTTCAGATAATGCCATGAAATGAGTTTATGCCAGTTGTTGCCAATTTCTGCCAGTTAAAACTGTTATAACCACTTTGTACCACTGGCATGGCAGAAACCATTTTCTGCCGGCAAAAACCCAGCCCTGAACATCAGTGGTGCACATGGCAGAAAGTCATAAAATTTCACAGAACAGAAAAATAGAAAATTGTCTTAATACTGCTTACTGTTTGGATAAAATGTATAACTCATACATAGTGTAACAATAGATTAGTAAATAACGTATGGTAATGATCTTATAGACTTAATCAGGCATATATGTAATTCCTTAATTTCTTCAGGAGCAAGCAATAATAATGTTTCTGTAATATTGAATTCTCACCAGAAAAACCAAAGATTTTTGTTTTAAAATAAAAAAAGAGGACTTTTCAATATTTTGCTACCAAAGTTAAAAATATAAAATTTCGTTAAAAGTTTTTGGTAAGAATCTCATTTAAATTAGGTGGATAAAATATATCCTACTGCACCTCAAGGGTTATTCATGACTAACAAGGAAGGTCTCCATACGGGCATACTCCGAAAAATCTGAAAAAATTACAGAATGTTCTTTTCATGAGAATATATACGTTTATAAAAAAAAATTTGGCAGAACCTCCTTACCCTGTCCGTAAAAAAAAAAAAAAAAAAAAAAAAAAATGAAAATTTCGTTATTTGGCGATTTATCATCGGTTGGCGATGAAAAGCAAATTCAAAAAATGTTTTCTTATGTCAAAGGCATTTTAAAGGAAAACAGTTTCATGTTCAACGTGTTTAGATAAATTAAATATCTTTTGTTTTGTCAGTTTTAGTTTGTTTTAAGTATAATTTCGTTATATTGATATTTATATGTATTTATATTCAAATTTAGTCATCAAAATTTGAGATTTAAAATGAAATTCATAACTTAAATTTATTTAAATTTGTTTCAAGCTCAAAGTCCAATTGAGAACTGTCAATTAGATTTTGTTGCTATGGAAACATGTGATGTTTATTTTTGAATATGCTTGTATGAGGATAATTTTTCTCAATATGATTTTTTTTAGCTATGAAAACATTTTTTCCAGAGATATGTATAATACAATATGTATATAGTTGTATATAATATATTAAAGTCTCTCATTGTTTATGTTTAAGTTCATTCAATACCATTTACACACAAACTAAATATCTAACAGTTTTGAGTTTCACAATAATCATTTGCTTTTGGCGAGGAAAAGGGCTGCTTGCCAAATCGAGCGACTCTTTAGTCTTTTCTCGCCAAATATTCGAAAATATTTTATTTTTTTTACACAATATCTAATGTGATTCCGCCTCTAATTTTGACTGATCCTTTATTACATACATGAGTACTTTAATTAGTATTTTTTTCTTAAAATTCTGGGTATGCCCAGTATGGAGACCTTCCTTGTAAGATAGATTTATTACTTCAGATTACAATGCAAAGAAAGTATTGCAATCGTATATGTGAACATGATTTAGCTTCCAAATGGTTATTCAGATTAAACTTAAACTAGGCAAACATGGTATAGATCATTGTTGCAAAATCTGTATAGATTTTTTTTTTTTTTTTTCAAATAATCCAACAAATTAGGTATCTAAACCACCTTGTGGCAGATCAAATAAGAAAATCACCAAGAAAATGTGACAGAATATAAATGATAAATATCATAACAAATTAGTCAATTCATCTACAGTTAACGATGAAAATTTTGAGCATATAATAAACATAACATCACATTTACACATAGAGCTTAAATCTTATTGTTTGGTAAGATATTTTTCTTAGTAAATTGATGCCAGGAAAACAGATAAGTATCATTTTAGTTATACATTAAAATTAACAAAACCATTTGATAATTCATGACAAAAACAAGAATTTATTTTTATCAGGGCAGACACAGCACTTACTTGCAACATCTAACATTTTGAAAATACAGAAAATTCAAAACAAGATTCTTAAAATCCTTGTCGCATTTATAAGATATTTAACATTTTACATGAATTCCAATAAACAATTATACAGCAATTGTTTTATGCTGTCAATTTCTGAGAGACATATTCCACTTTTAATGAAGTTAATGCAGGCAAATTCAGTCTATGAACAGTACAAAATGATTTGAAATTAAATATTCCATACCTTTGGTAAAACCTATTATTATTATTATTATTATTATTATTATTGAGACTCCTATTGTAGCTGTTGCTATGTAATAATATGAATTTTTAAGTGAAAATTATTTTCAAAGCTGAAAAAAGTGCTAGGAATTTTAGTCACCATGGCTGCATGGGTATTTCAAACCTTGATAAAAATTCACTATACATGAGATACAGTAGATTCAATTAAAAAGGATTAGATTATTAAAGTTGCAAATTAACTGGGATGATAACAATCTCAGTTTTAAATGCAATTTATTAAGTTGATACTGCATGAAAATTAGTAAAAAACACTAGGGTTAAGAAATCATGAAGAGAAATTTTATCGGATGAAAAAATTAAAAATTTGTACAGAAAAAAAAAAATACAATATCTATGATTCCCAAAATTTGAACAAATTTGTTTATCTGAGATAAGGCATTTCCTGACCACCCCAATTAATCAAGAGCCTACTGTATTAATAAAAATACATTTCAATTTAAATACATAATTCATAAATAATGATAGTAGAATTTTAATAATTTATGTGCACAATTTTTATACATAAAGCAACAACAAATAAACAATAAAAGCGTGCAATTTTTACCTTTTAATAGCTACTCTTTCACCTGTGTCCAAATTATGAGCAAGTAAAACAGTCCCATAAGTACCATTACCCAGCGTGTCCAAAAGCTTGTAGCGTTTAGCCATAATTCCCATGTTTAATAAAGTTTTTTAAGACATCAACAAAAAAGAACATGCATAGATAGCTTGGCATTGGTGAAAAAAATAAGGCACTAAAGAACAATCACCACCTGTGCAATAAGTGCAAATAAAAACAAAAGAATTACATTAAAAATCAAATTTAGTGCATAAAAAGCTGACAAACTAATGAATGCAATATAATAGGCATTTAAATATTAATGCACAAAATTATTTCTCACAAGAATGCTCAGGGATGTAGTGGAGGATAAGGGGGGTATACGCTGTATACCTTCTGGAATTTTTAAAGAAACACCGTATACCCCCTGATTCTGAAGTAAGCTATAGTATACATACTCTAGGGTATACTGTCTGCCTACAGCATATACCCTCTGCTTTAAGCATATATCTTCTGTTATTTTTACGACTACACCCTTGAGGCTCCAGCCATAATATAGGACCAACAAATACTTTATTTCATATAATGGCTATAGCAGTGAAACATAATACTCATATACAGCAGAACAGGGCTGTGCAAAATGGGGGGCAAAGAGGCAGTCACTCTGGGTGCGGAAGTTGAGGAAGCACCAAATTTATACTTCAAAATTTATTTTTTCTTCTGTTTAAAAAAAAGAAGAAAAAAACATACTTAAATATTAGGATATTTTTTCATAATAAAACACATTCATTTTTCATGTCAAAGTTATTGCATGGCTGCTTTTCCTATATCCAAATACAAATTTACAAATAAGGATTTCTTTCTTTTCAAAATTTGTTTTAGGTCTTTGTCTTAGCCTGTTTCACTAACCTTCCCTTCTTTTCTGAGTCTATTTTTTTTTTTTTTTTTTTTTTTTTTTTTTTATTTGCTGGTAACAAAAATACTATAAATATCATGAGGTTTCATTCTGAGAATACTAAAGTCTGCAAGCTGTTGTACTGCACTATTAGATACATATTTTCTAAACCCATTTCTCAGATTCCCTTTGCCAAAATATAAGTGCAATTTCCTTTTATCTTATGTTATTTAATTGTTTGGGGTTTTTTAATTCAAATATAAAGTTTCCAAATAAACACGAAACATGTATTCAACAAAACTTATTTCTACTCCAATACTTTTCAGATTTGTGTCACATTTAACAAAGAATAAGAGTATGTGCGTGGGGGGACACCAAATTGAAACTTTGCCCCAGACACAGTTCTCTCTTCACACAGTGCTGCAGTACAATTTAATTTTTAAGTGGCTAAAAATGTAAAGTGTAAATTACAGATAAACACAAAAATAGTTACATTTAACATTAATAGTATTTTCAAAATTTTGAAATACATATTAATTTTATTTTAATTAAACGACGGATAAAGAAATTATAAAAAAAGAAATTTTCCAAGTCGGGATTTATATCCAGGATCTTACATGTATTGTACAAATACTCTATCAACTGAGCTAGCTACCTGAACAATCTCTGGTGGACACATTTGATGTACTAGTGCATTTTGTAATAAAATATAGTTGAGTAAAAAAATGAGAATCTACTTTAAATATGCTGAATATTAGGTTGCAAAACTAATAGCAAACACTTTTCCAATAATTATTTCATGATTTATTATTAACACTCTGTACTTAAAATAATTCTTTGATTAAAAACCAATTGCTTCGCTTCAGTATGTTTATTATATATTTTTCGATAATACCACTAGTTTTTAAGCTTTTATATGCAAGTTTTTTTCTTATTATGAGCCAAGAAAGTCTACAAGATGACAATAAACTCAGTTATGGCAGCAGCAGCTTTAGCTGCTCTTTTTTTATAATAGATGGATTCTAAGATAATGTGAAATTAATGTTACTTTATGGATCATACCTAAAATTTTTAGCGAGTAACACATTGCCTGTTTTTTTTCAAAACAAAGCAAAATAACTAATAAATATACATTATTTTTCAAATTATTTTTATGTTACAAAGCAGCATTTTCATTAAAAAGTAATCCTTAATTAGATTTAATCATAAAATTTTTTAATGATCTTGGCATCCTTGTATGGTTTTCTGCCGTGATCTAATCATTATTTTTTGCAATTTAGTATAAACTAAAAAAAGTATAATCTATAAATTATGTATGATTAGATATTTAAGCACAATCCATCAAAATATCAGTAATGGTTATGTTCATTTAACTTAAAATAAAGCTACAATAAATAATGAATGAAAATATTACTATGCTCAAACAGTATTCAGAAGGGAAGCATAAAACAAAAGGTGTCAATTCATTGGTAAAATTTACTGCATCTTCTTCAAAGTAATCTCTTCTGCTGCAATGCACTTCTGATTTTTCTATGCACTTTTCAAATAAGTAATTTTTTAGTAGCCTTTTTGTCATAGTGCTGTTTCATCATATCTCTAGGAAGGAGAGCTTCAATTGTACTTTTAAAGCAGCTTTATGTGCATGTTGATTAAAATAATTTTTTAATGGTTAATTTTACTAAGAAAATTGTAATAGGTAAGACTGTTCATATGCTAAGATTTTAAAGAAAAGTATGTAACATGACAAGTTATCTTTTTTTTTATTACTTTAATGCGTTTACTTATATCACACTTTTTCTTATCTCTCCTTATCCTGTAGAATCTGATCAGAAGCTATTATATTTATGTTACTGTCCTGCAGTTATAGTATTAAATTACAAAAAAAATTTATTGATTTGTTTGTGTTAATATATGGTTGAGTTTCTGCTAGAAGGTTTTAGGAAGGCACTGTGTCCCCTTCGCTTTTAAAGCAAAATCACCTTTTATGCCTGGTCATAAAGCAAAAGGCCCCCTTACTACCTTTTGAATTATAAAATGGATAAAGAAAAAAGTATATATACAAGTAAAACTATTGTACATGCATAACCATTGACTTTTATACTAATGAGCAAAGACATGATAAGCTAACACAAAAATATTTATTGTTTGCACAATAATAACTACCTCATTGCTTTATATCTTAAAAGGAATGGTACAATTTTTACTTATTTAAAAAAGCAAACGTGAGTCCTTAAGAATCAATGTAGGTTGATCCAAAAAAAAAGTTTACAAGCAGAAGCATTTGAAACGTAATAATTGTGGAGCGAATATTTCCACCCAGGGTGGTTCACAGATGGCGCTAGTTGTTCTACAGCAGTTCTACGAGTAAGTAACGTCAGTACAAAGACACTTAAGAGCGACAGTAATGGCACGACGCCTAGAAAAGTGGTCTCGCATAGAGGTGCGAGCCATAATTCGATCCTTATGGCCCAAGAATGTGGCCACACTCAAAATTCACAGACAAATTCACAGTCATTCTTCTGCATGGCAATTCCAGGCCCCATACAGCTCGCCAGACTTAGGAATTGCTGCAAAGATTCAAGTGGGAGGTCTGGAATCACCCCCCATACAACCCCGATTTGGCTCCAACAGACTATTTTCTTTTTCCGGTGTTAAAATGAAACTTATCCGGAACACGGTTCATCTCAGACGATGCAGTAAAAACAGCTGCCGAGAAATGGTTCAATGAGCAGGGCCCTGATTACTACCAAGACGGGATAAATAAGTTGGTCGAACGTTCTGATAAATGCCTAAACAGGTTTGGCGAATATGTGCAAAAGTGAAGGCCAGATGTGTCTCTTGATTGCCATTTGTATCTTGTTTCTATTGTTAATAAATACTTTTTCGTTTGCCTTGTAAACGTTTTTGGATCACCCCTCATAAAATGAACCTAACTCTTTTTTAAACCTGTGTGTATGGAAAACACTTAACATCATTTATAATCTAAGTTAACAACATTTATAATCTAACTTGATTATTTGTCCATAATATAATTTACATGCAATCAAAATAAAATTGTACATCAAAGTACCTTTTAATAGCCACTTTTTCTCCTGTATCCAATCGCTGGCCTAACATCACACTGCCATAAGTACCATCCCCAAGTTGACTTAAAGTCACATACCGATTCATACCAGACACAGCTGGAGGTGATATTAACTGGTGCAGACCAGGTTTGATTGTTGCTAACATCAGGAATGTTCATCAATCTAATAAGGAAAAAGCAGAAAGATGCATTAACAAAAAAGCTAATTTAAAAAAAGTAATTAAGGAAAGGAAATTCATTATTATAAAATGTATAAAAAGCAAATCTGTATTTGACTGTATAATGAAAATACAGTATATTCTGTTTAAGGCAGAATCAATTGTACCAAGGAAATTTTCCGTAGTAGACAATATTCTGCCTTAGACAAATTTTACTCTATGTCCATGGATTCGCAGCGACTTGAAAATCTTTCCGAGTTAGACAGATTTTTGTCTTAGCCATAGTCAGCTTTACAGAGAATTTACTGTATATTTAAAATTTTATCACATAAATTTTAGATTAGACTGCAATAGTGATATATCTCTAGAGAGATAGTGGATCACTATCCTTAATATCTAAAAAATTTAAAGTTTGCAGTTGTTAGTCTACTTTCTGTTTGTAAGCAGGGCTATAGCATTAAAATAACCAGAGAATATATCTCGTTATAAGCAGAAGATATACACCATAAACAGAGAGTATATGTTACAGATTATACTTTAGCTTTATTTGGGAAATAGAGGACATACAGATTTCGTTAAAAAAATCCAGAAGGTATACAACGTATACCTCCATACACGCTCCATTACATCGCTGTTTTATAAGCACACTCTACCAGAATACTTTGGTTGAAATGTATTTTCATCCTCTCTTGACAACAAATCTTTTTATAGTATCAATCAGTGCACCAGGGTTAATTTCGTTATTTTCTTTTTCTCTAGCACTTACGTTTGATATTTTTCAAACAATATCACAAACCAGTGGTGCCGACATCTGGGTCTGCGGGTCTGCTGCGCAGACCCTGAAAAATTGCTGCAGACCTTGCACTATCTAGGCAGACCCTGAAAAATGCAGGCATGACATTTTTTCGCAGATTCGTGATTTTCCTTATTTATTTATTCATTTTATTTTTTTATTATCTTTTGCTTTTTTGCCATTTATCGCGGGAATGATTTGTTTTGAAATTTAAGAAAGTAAGTCATCAATCCGAAAATTTGGAGATAAGATCACGAAAAATTCAATTTTGTCAAAAGATTGCTAATAAACGTGAACAAAATAGCTGGGAAAAAATTGACAATTTCGTCAACAGATCGCAGAAAAAAACCAGTTTCATACAAGGGTCGCAAAAAAACATCAATTTTGTGAAAGGATCGTGGGAAAAACTCGAAAATCGTCAAAAGATAGCAGAAAATTTTGTCAAAAAATAGTGTGAAAAACATACATGCTGTCAAAGAATCACAGAAAAAAATGCAAATTTTGTTCTAAGATAGTGGGGGGAAACGCAAATTCTTTCAAAAAATTGAGAAAGAAATGCGGATTTTCACAGAAGATCGCAGAAAAATGCGAATTTCGCAAATAATAGCAGGAAAAACGTGGATTCTTTCCAAGAATCGCAGAAAAAAACTCATATTCTGTTGCAAAATCGCGAGAAAATTGCGAATTTTGGCAAAAAGTCTAAAAAAATCAGGGAAAAGACGCGAACTTCGTCAAAAAATAGTGACGAAAACGCAAATAATCGCGGAAGAAACTTTAATTTCGTTTAAAGATAGCAGGGGAAAAAGGAAATTCTGACAAAGGATAATAGAAAAACGTAACGAATTTCCAAAAATTTCCAAAGCAAATTTCCAAAAATCGCGAAATTTAGCAAAATAGAATAAAAAACTCGAATTTTGCTCAAAGATAGCAGCGAAAAAGCAGTAATAAAATGAAAATATGATAAAACTTAAATAATTACATTTACTGTAATTTATACTTCTGGTATCGATGTAATTTGTATTGCAGTACTCTTTGACTTTTTAAAAAATTTCTTTTAAGATACTTTGATTTGATATTTATTCCAAAGATTACTGAGCAAACTGTTATTTTCACGTGTAATAAACTAAAATTTTTGTCTCATACCCATTCTTCTACAATTTATGTATTAAACTAGGGATGCGCAACCTGTGGTCCGCGACGAGTTAACATATGGCCCGCGAATTTCGTCAATTTACAACTGGAAAAAATTGCAATTTTTGTGCATATGTTGCAGGAAAAAGTCGTGAATTTCATCACTTTATCGAGAGAAAATATAAAATTTCGTCACTTAAGAATCACAAATTTTATTGATTGGCACGGAAAAATTGCGAAATTTATTGATCATTGGTGGAAAAAGTGAACTTTGTCGATATGGCTCGGAAAAATCGAAAGTTTCAGATATGAAAAAATCACGAATTTTGCCCATGAGCCTCCAAAAAAAAATAACAAATTTACCCCCTTAGGCACGGAAAATTCGCGAGTTTTGTCGAGCAGGCACGGAAAAATCGCGAATTTTGTCAGTTGGACGCAAAAAATCACACATTTTGTTGATCAGGCAAGGAAAAAAATCTTCCGTTGTTTATGATGCTCGAAAAAATTGCAAATTAACTGCATCAGAAGCCAAAAAAGGAGATGTTTTCTCGGTTTATCGTGTGAAAAAACACGAATTTCGTTGATCGGATACAAAAAAAAATCAAATTTTGTCGATCAGGGACAAAGAAAAAATCGCAAATTTCGTTGATAAGGCACGGAAAATCACGAATCTGACGATATCGCTCAGAAAAATTTTAAATTCATTTGATCGACTGCGAATTTCGTCAATTTATCAAGAGAAAAAATTGCGAGTTTCATCTTGTCGCGTAAAAAAGTAAAGATTTTGTCAGATTTAGTACAAAAATCTTGAATTTCATTGATCGGGCACGGAAAACTGCATATTTCGTCAATTAAGGGTGGAGAGAGCATGAATTTTATTGATTAGATTCCAAAAAATGGTAAATTTCGCTGGTCCGAAACGAGAATATTGTGAGTTTTGTTGATCACACTTGAAAACTAGTCGTTGGGGGCCACCGTAATACTTACCCATCATGGATATGCATATGAAAATAAAACATATGAAACTATTTATATAATGCATTGCAATTCATAAACAAAATTTAAATATTGTTAATATACATAGTAATGCTATACTAGGACTTCCCTCAGAGGGATTAGTCTGAGCGATATTGCTGCGAATGCACATTTAATAACTTGCGATAAGTAAAGAAAATGAGATGTTACCTTTAATTGGTTATTCATTGTGATAAAATATGATGAAAATAAGCATATTGGATCATAGAATTACAAAATCTTATATATAAAGTTGCATATACTATTTTTATAAAAGAAAAGCAAACCATGCGTGGATATACAATTGGAAATATGCATAATGTTAAAAGTAATACAGAAAATAAAACACCAAATTTTCCTATATTGGAAATATAACTCTTTGAAATGATGTGATGAGCATAAACAGAAGCTTCGCACCGATTTGAAAAACTATAAGTAACATAAACCATTATGTTTGAAGAGAATGGAGTGTATTTTATATGGTGTGAAATCCGTCCGAATAGTTTATAATGTTGAATATCTGTTTTCCACGGATGCAATGAGGTTGTCGATAAGAGTTAAGGAAACCTTTTTTAAAAATTTGTCCTAAACGAGCACTTACATCTTATAAGTTACTGTGATGCCAAAGTTATAGTTTCTAACCCCAACAGTATCCTAGAAATTGCAATATTCTCAATAAATTGGGTTTAAAACTTTTTCTAGAAAAAAAATGTTTAATTTATGAAATTAAACTGTCGAATGTTTTAGAAATCGTTCAAACTGTCGAATGTTTTAGAAATCGTTCATAACGAGAATATTATATCTTAAAAGTTGCCACAAAAAAAAAAAAAAAAAAAAAAGATTTTAAATTTTTTGTCATATCAACATCAAAGAATTCTCAATTTTAGAACTTTTTTTGCTCGTGCATTGATGGTGATTATTGTTCCTATGCAAAATATTCGCGTTTGAAATGAAATAGACGCCCTCTCGCGGACAAAGTCTGAAATGAAATAGAACTGATACCGTGAGCATCTTCTGCTGAAATCAGTATTTAAAAGACCGATAAATAAATAAACAGTTCTATAATAAATAAATAAAAAGTTCTATAACGCATGCAACGTTGGGTTCTTCGTATTAAAATTATCTAAAATCAAAATTTTATACACAAAGTTTAGATCTATAATATAAAAAAGTATATTTGACTTACTCATGACAAAATAACATGACAGCAACACAATGCTTGCATGATTCGCTTGCTTTAGCTTTGCAAGAGCAAGAAATTTTTTTTATTTTCAAATTTTTGTTTTCTTTTACTAGCAAACCTGAAATAATATGGGGATTTCCTTTTGTTTGTAAACACGAGCCTACAATCTCTATTTCTTCTTCTTTGCATTCTTTAATGCCGCACATTACTAATCTCTTTGAATCAATAATTGCTTCAGCTTCTCTAAAGCAATTACTATATTTTCCAGCATCTAGAAATTCTAAAATTGTCAATATTTGTAATTTATCTCCCATAATTAAATAAAAAAGATAAAAAAACCACTTTAAATAGCTCTTTAAACGGGTTTCGCTATGCTACAGCATGGAACAAACAGCACTACGTAAGCAAACGATTATCAGGTCTATACAACGCCACCTTTCGGTCATTACAAACGCGAATAGTATATTTTGCAGTAAAGATGGTTACCAACATTTTTTGCCCACATTATTTTTTTAAATCGGCTAGGTACTCCCAATGATAACGAAAAACACACAAACGTTAATGCTTTATAGCATAGAAATACAGAATCAAAAGCTGTTTATCTCCTATTATGTACACATAGGTAAGTTATCTAATTAGTGCTAGCAGATGCATTTTTAAATATACATAGATCAATATAATGCTTCATTTTTCTTTTATTAGTATTTCTTATTATTCATTTTTCATTTATTTGTATTATTCAGTAAAAAAACTCACTTTCTTAAACCCGAATTACCTCAAACGTTTTATAAAAGCGCCTAAGTCCTCATAACAGCGAAGTATTGTGAAGAGTATTAAATACAAGGTAGTAAGACACTTAGCCAAACGCAGGTAATAAATCGCCAAATATTGTTCTTTTCGCCCTCTCTCTAAATGCATTTTTTCCGTACATTTAAAAAAATACGATTTTGAGTCATCTTATTTAAAATTCAAATAAATAAATAAGAGGAAGCAATAATAGCATAAGTCAAAACATTTTATTTCAGCATCAAGGAATTGTATTGTAGTTACACATGTGGGAAAAGCTGCTTTTGGCCAAAAAACGTTGTATTTACTAAATTTGAATCCGATTAAAAAAAGTACCGTGATTAATTAAAATGTTATAGGCAGAGCTGCCAACTTTCCGGCATTTTGGATACCGATATTTTAATACAGAAAATGTTTTATTAAATTGGAACATTCTGCGGATTTAAAAAATAACTTTTCCTATAAGAAAATTCTGCTATGCAATAAGCGGGGGCTTGGCATATCTGTATAGGAATATTTCGTAATCTACTTTTTAACTTTAAAAAAAGCAACGACCGTTTTTCGGGTACAAAAAGTATTGCTAATTGTTCCAATTTGCATACAAAGTACTGATTGTAATATTGATATATCTATGGTGATAATTTTCTAATAATTTTTCAAATTCCATTTATTTCATTAAAAATATAAATCTTTTATTCATTTAGTTTAAAATAAATGGTTTTTAACTAATTTCATAATACTTTTGAAATATCACTTTTCATTGGCCATTTTTTTAAACATTTAGATCATGGTTGTTGTTTTCAGTCAAATATGGACTTTTGTCTGTCCGCATTTTATTTTATTATTATTATTATTATTATTATTTATAAATGGTGGAGAAATATTCATACTTAATCCATAACGTACATAATATATGACTCTGTTATTACATAAGTCACCTTTTTATTATCATGAAAATTATGTTTTTACTGATTTTTATTAACTCAATAGGAAAAATTTTGTGCTTTGAGCAATAGACGTCCGCATTTCATTTATTTATTTATTTTAAAAAAATTCTTTGTATTTAGAAGAATTTTTATTTAAATAGGAAATCCAAATGTCGCTGTTAATAAAGAAGAAAGTTACAAAACGAGTAGACGCATACTATCAAATATGGAAAAACGACGAATCCAAAAAAGACGTCGTATGAAATATCATCTTTTGAAGCAAAAAAAACGAGGTCTGATTATCGAGCCTACTGATTACGAAATGTGCATTACATAAAAAAAAAAAACTGCAAATATTGATTTTTTTTTTTTTCTTTTGTGCAGTTTTGGCTTCGAAAGGTGCGCTATGTTGCAAAACGATATAAGCGACTATGAAAACATACTTGGTAAACGTTCATGCTCAGTTTTACAAATAAATATGGCACATATATGCCCTATACACACCGAGGTACCTAATTGGTACCAAAATAGCGTTCAGTTGCCTAACAGGCTGTTTATCATATAAATGTTATAATAAATTGTTTGTTCTAAAAATATTATCATTTATTGATTGTTATTTCTTTTTTTTTAATAACAGAAAATGTTTCGTTTATTCCTTTTTTTTTCATTTTGAAATAAAGAAATAACGTGTTATTATAGCATGCTATATGTATCTGGTAATCAAAACGATGTTTTCGCCTGATTGGCGTAAAAAATCTCGCCAAACCCGGTGCTTATATCTCTAGTATATTATCTCAAGTATTTTATTTATGTATACTATAATTGTTTTTACATACCACTTACTTCTTCTTGTATATAAAAATAGGTAAGTGGCTCTTTTTTGCAGTATAAATTGTATAAATCTTTAAAATATAGCCCCCGTTGCCCGTTTTTGGATCGAATTAAAAAAAAATCAATGTCTAATTCCAGTATTGCTCCCAGGTATGCATACATATTCCAAATTTCAAAGCCAACAGGAAATGGATAAAAAAAAAAAAGGATTGGAAAAGATGCCACATATGCACCAGGGTACATAATTGACGTCAAAATGGCATTATTTTACCTGAGATGGTAACCCGGCTTTATTTATTTATTATTTGTTTATTTACTCATAAAATGTTTATTTACTTTCATTTCCTTTTTTTAATTATATAAAATATTTCTTTTTATAGTTATTAATTTTTATTATTATTTTATTTACTGTAAGTTCTTTTTGGAAATAGAAAGTAATTTAAAAATGTGTATGTAAGCGTTATTTTAAAACGGAGTTTTCACCCAATGGACTTTGAAAAAAATTGCGCCAAATCTGATGCGCTTGTGGTATCCGTGCCGAAAAATTAGTGACCAGAATTGACTTCCACACACAAACAAAATATAAGTTAAAAGAAAACATGCAATAAAAATAAAGGGAAAATGATGTCATAAAAGAACTTTTTACTTAAACACGCAATTGTTTCTAATTTTCACACGCGAAATATATAAAACATTCTTTTAGCGATCAAAAAATGCTATTTAGGGATTATCACAAAATATCAAAATCAAAGTTTTTATGACATTTTTTTTAAATATAAAAAAAAATAGCAGTTTTATTTTCCTGCGTGATTGTCTGAGCGAAGCGAAGTCTTTATACTCAGAGATACGTAACGATATTAAAATTAAAAAAAAATTTTTCGTCAAGCAAATCTCAAAAAGTACTTGTCGGATTTTGATTCTGTTTGTACCAATAGGTACCTATGGAGGTAATCTGGTGAATGCACCACCTACGAAAAATTAGTTCCAAATAGTTTAAAAGTTATATTAAAAAAACTGATAAAAAAGCACAATTTATTTGCATACGTCACAGAAATTTGGTGTGCGTCATTTTCACAAGCTGGATGTTTTCATTAGATTTCCAAATTCAAGCACATGGAGGAAGGAAAATATGCAAATAATTTTCATGTATGTGCTATAAAACATATTTAAACTTAAGAAACAACGGGAAAAGAATTTTTTTTTTTTTCGTTAATTGAAAAGAAAAAAGGCATAATTCTTAGTAACTTAGCATTTGATATTTTGCGATTTTTTTTATAATTGCGTTTTATAATCGCCATGTAACATCTTTTATATTTCGCGCGTGCAAATTGGAAACAATTCTTTCGTATTTAAATTAAATACGAGTTTGACATGGCTGCTTTAGATGTTACTTTTATTAATAGATTATATATTGTTATTCTGTTTACATCGATCACTTTTTTTTTTTTTTTTTTGTAATGTATGGTTATTTTGTCATTCAATTTCGCCAAATTATACGAATCGCCAAACTAAACATGTATCGTGTTTAATACGATTGAATGAAACATTCCCGATCATCCATTATTGGCGTTTAATCTTATAGTTTGGCTTAATCTTATAGTTTGTCGACAAACAAGTAGTACCAAAAACGAAACATTAGTTGAAGCAATAAATAAAAATTATAAATAATAATCATAATAATAAATATAATAAAAAATATACATATCACAATAAATCGAAAATATTTACACTTACTGCAATATTCAAAATCAAAGTTTTCATCAATTTGGCGACTGACAAAATCGCACCAACTTGGCGCGTATGTGGAATTTATGCCATATTTATGTGTAAAAAATAAGCATAAACGTTCATCAGATATGAAATCTGACTTTCTGAAGCCCAAAAAGGACCAAGATTTATAAAATCGCCGAAGTGAAGGTATTAATGGAAAAGTACCATAAAAATAGGACAAAAATATCATATACGTATTTCGGGTACTACTTGGTTATGCCGTCGACCAAAAAAATATCGCCAAATTATAAGATTAAATTCCGACAACAGATGACCTTGAGTGTCCCATTCAATAACATTAAACATGGTACGCGTGCGTAAAACATCATAAAGTAATTTTTACCTCGACTTTTTAGTAATGTTTTACTAATTTAATTTTTCTTATATTAATTAAAATAAAAATTTAGTCAACATGCATAAGTTGGCTATTACTTTGGCAATTTGTATCATTTGGCGAAATTGGTCGACGGGATAATTAAGTAGTACCGTATTTGGTTTGGCGAAAATTTGGCGAAAATCACTTTTGAATTATTTTCTGTTATATTAAAAAGGAAGCAACAATAAATAAAAACGCGATTAAATACAGATTTAATTAATATAGAAAAAAACAATTGCCTGGTTACCATGTTATGCAAAACAAGTTGGAAATTGCACGTGAAGTGTAGCAAATGTGATGCGTTCGTACGATAACTAAGTTTTAAAAATATTCTGATCTTGCTGTTACAGTAGCCAGTACTTCGGATACAGTGTAGTGTCCGAAACCTTTTTTGTGTTCCTGTAAATATACAGGAAGTAACTTTTATTACACCTCAGCAACGCATATCATATTCATAAAATGTGAAATAGTTTAATATAATTAAAACGCGTTCCAAACAAAGTTTTCCCGTATAACATTATGTAGTGGAATGCTTTTAGGTGGCCCTGTAATTTAATAATAAATATTCTTTGCATCACAGATTGTAAAGAATGTATATTTTAGTATATATATGTGTATATATATATATATATATATACATATATATATATACATATATATATATATATATATATACTTCATAGGTTTATGTCAATTCTACTTTAAATTATTTTTTCATATTGACCGTAATGTAAGAGAATACTTTTGATTGTTCCTGTAATTGATCTATGCATCCTATTTTCATAACATTTGAAATGACTCCATAAAATTGTGTAATAGTTATATATTTTAAATTTCAAGCGATTAAAATGCATTTGATGCTTTTTTCCCCCATTGGCTGCAATGTAATGATATAATTTTGATTGCCCCTGTAACTGATCTATGCATCCGATTTTCATAAAATATGAAATGATTCGACAAAATTATCTAATAATTATATATTTAAAATTTCAAACGATTAAAACTTATTTGAAACTTTTTCCCCCATTGACCGTAATGTAAAGGAATAATTTTGATTGCCCCTGTAGTTGATCTATGCATCCGATTTTCATAAAATTTTAAATTAGTCGACAAAATTATGTAATAAATATATGTTTTAAATTTCAAAGGATTCGGTTGGGTAGTTTTTGCGTTGTTATAGGCGGACAGACAGACGGACGGACTAAACGACAACTATAGGTGCTACGTATGTACATAGTTACGAACGCACCTAATAACGACATTTCGATGCCAATTATATAGAAAAGTGCCAAATCCTGTCCTGGCTTTTTGGGTGAAATTTTATTTTATTTATTTGCATTAAATGAATCGGTTGCGCTTTTTTTTCATTTTCCAACAAAGTTGAAAAGTGTTTATGCATTCGGTTTGTCTGTCCGTCTGTCCACATTCTAACATCCGTAAATATACTCGGATTTTTATGCAATTGGTAAATCTCATTTAGGGTCCCGTAGGCATGTTTATTATTGTATATGAAGTATGTGAGATTAATAATTTACTTACAGGGTAACCCAAAAGTTTTCCATCACATTATGGTCTATAAGAAAAATCCTTAACATATTATTTTAATGAAATTACACTATTTTAAAGTATTGAAACTTATATAAATCGATGAATTGCATTACGATTACGTTTGAACAGGACATTCATATCATTTTTAATCCGTTTACAGGGACACACAAAAGAAATCAGTTACAATACTGTCCTTGAGCAATAATTGCTTGTCATGTGTTTTCAATTTCGGCATGTGCTTTGAAATTTAACAGTTTTTTAGGTGCATTCGTAATTACATAAAAACTAGAGATGCACCGGATGTGGATTTTTGCCGGATACCGGATAACAGATATCCGGTACAAAATTTTACCGAATATCCGGTATCCGGCCGAATAATTTCTCATTTTTAATTTTAATAATATTTCGATTTTATGCTTGTTTAAAGAGAAAAAAATTATTATAATTTTATATTATGCAAGCATTAATAGATTTCAATTAACTTATTAAGTCAAAGTTACTTAAAAACATAGTAATTAAATATTGAAATGTATTGAAATTTTGCCTTTTCATTTTTACTTATAAAACTTCTAACTTTACATGCATATTTTTTTTCTACTTTTTCTTTAGTCTCTATCACCAGATTTAGATAGTGACTTGAGGTTTTTATAGATAAGTTGTATCGATTAACTAACAGAAAAAAAAATTTTTTTTACCCTGTTGACACATAATTAACAAAAATGGGATAGTTGTGTATGTTACTCCTCTTGACTCTGAGTGAGAGTTACAGTTTTCCTATTAAGCTCTTTTTGCATTGCAGAGCAAGTTTCAGAATGAACTTTATTTAAAAGGTCACTTGCAATTTTAACATGACTGGGTGACTTATAACAAGGCGTAATTCAATTGCTTTGGAAATTTTTACTAAAATATGTTATTAAAAAAAATGCAATTTGTATATTTTTCTTTTGTTTTTAAGACATTTTTTTCTATTGTAGACGGCTTAACTTGTGCAATTGATGTTCCAGCAAAATTTGAATGGTTTCTTCAATATCAGCACCATTTTGTTCTTGATTTTCTAAACAAACACACTTTCAATCTGGAGTATGAATATTCATAAATAAACTCTTTAGTTTGCTGGAAACTTTATTTTTCTACATGGTTTTTAATCCTCAATACATTAGCACTTATAAGACGGCCCCATTGTACACATTTCTGACTCAGAATTTTTTATATATTAACAGCAACTTCATAAAACTTTTAGATTAGATATTTAGATCTTCCTCTTTTGTTGATATTCATAACTCAAATTAATAATAAAGTTATTAACAAAACACTTGAGAAAAACTATAACAGTCAACTACTACATTACGGCAATTAAAAAACTGAAAGCAAAACAAAGTTGAAACTGTAGTTGATATTATAGTTTTGGTTTTACAATTACAGTTATGACAGAATAATTGAACATTGCAGTTAAATTTTGACTGGTGAAAATTACAATAAAACTTTTGAGAGGTGTAAAATTACTTCATAACTGAAATTTAAGAACAATTTTTAAGAAAAATAAAAAAACTGAAGTTGTAGTATATATTCTAGTTTTGGTTTTACAATTCTGACAAAATATTGTCATATTTTAAATATATCTTCATTTACATATAAACATTATAATTTCATAATTGTAAAAATATACAAGTATTTATTTTTGTTAACATTGCTTTTTAATAAGATAAGGTTGTCAAGGAGCAAATTAGTTTTACATTTTTTTTTTTTTTAATGTAAAAAACAAAATTTAAAAAATGTTTTACTATCCGGCAACCGGATATTAAAATATTCGGCCGGAACGAATATCCGGTTTGAGTGCCGAATAAGCAGGATATCCGGCAGGAGCCGGATATCCGGTGCATCCCTAATAAAAACGTAGTACCTATAGCCGTCGTCTGAACCGTTCGTCTCTCTGTCCACATAGAATAGCACAAAAACTACCCAACCGAATCGTTTTAAATTTTAAATATATATTTGTTGCCGAATTTCGTTGAGTCATTTTAAATTTTGGTAAAATTGGATAAATAGTTCAAATACAGGGACAATCTAAAATATACCGTTACATTATAGCCGATAGGATGAAAAAATTCCAAGAACATTTTAATGATGTTACGCGCTCATCGAAACATAATGAAATTGATATGCATTTATGAGAAGCACTAGAATATATATTTTGTAGAGCATGCCGCACAAAGAATATTTACTATTCAATTACAGGGCACCACAAAAGAATTCCATAACAAAATGGTACGGGGGAGAGGTACATTAATTTTTCAGCTTTACTAATCTGGGGATTTTATCATTTTCTCAACTGTCATTAGTCTTTAAATAATAAATTTTTGGAATAAAACTGCATAATCGAGTTCATATTGACATATTTGAGTCATCATGTCTTGCGAAAAAATATGCGCAGATTTATAAGTCACTTGTGGTGACAATTTTACAGCTCAAGGCTTATGCAGACTAGATATTCAAATATCGTTCGTACTTTATACTGCACGCATTGTATATTCCTTTTATTTAATGCATGCTACAATGAAATACTGTTCAACTGCATGAGAACAAGTTTGAAAAGAAAAAAAAGCAATGCATGTAGTGGCTAGCATGCACAATCCATTTGAATCTGATCGAGCCAGGGCCGTAACCAGCTAGTAATGCCAGGGGGGGGCTCTGAAAATTTTTTGTGGGGCTGGGCTAATACTTTTTAAAAATCCATGTGTCTTATGCAAACTATGTACAACGAAACCATTTAAAACGACAATCACTACCCTCTATAAGCAAATTTTGTAAAAAAAAAAAAAAAAAAAAAAAAAAATTGAAAGTTGTAAAAATGTTGACTGGTCTTTCTTTTGCATCTGTTCTGTGGTCAACAAAAGGAAGAGAAACTCTCAAAAATAAAATTATATACATATTTTCAAATATATATACATATATCATATATACAGTAGAAGATCTATATAACGCAAACCTAAAAACGCAAGGTTGTGCGTTATATAGAATTTTGCGTTATATGGATCACATATCATGCATCATCAAATTTACCTCATAAATATAGACAAATATGTCTGAAACACATCAAAATACATTAGAATTACCTTTATACTGCATTCCTTATCCAGATTATAAATTTTTCTATTATTGCGATCATTCAACATTTTGTTAAATATACGTTTTAAAAATGGTCCAGATACACCTGGACCCAATTTATTCATTATATTGCTCATTTTCAAAAACATTTATTGTAATAATAATTTTTTTTCCTTTAAAAGTTCTAAATTAAGGAGGTAAAATTATACTAATGCATTAAATTTAGTTTTCAGACAGTAGCAGTTTTTTACAGTCTTAAAATTCAGGTGCTCCTTCATGGCAAAATTCATTGTTTACATCTAAAAGGTTGTGCGTTATATGGAGAATTGTGTTATATGGAATTGCGTTATAAAGATCTTCTACTGTATTTGAAAAAAATTCAAATTCTCATAACTACTTACTGCTTTCCCTTTATTGAAAATAGTTTGAAAAATAGAAGGGGGGAGGGGTGTAAAAATTTTCCTGATTACATTCACAATTGATACAATAAGTAAAAGTTATTAATTGACAGTTTTAAACAACGGATTACTTAACAAAAGTAGAAGAAAAGCAACTTCTGAATTTGAAAAGTGATTTAGGTTGTGCTAGGTTGTAGGGAGGATTTTCAGGATTATTAGTTTTCTAAAAAAAAATTCAGATCATTATTTTAAGAAAAATTAATTAATTAATACTCATTTCAAAAAAAATAATTTTAATCTTCCATAATTTCATTAATATATCCTATAAATCCAGTATTTTCATTTGATACATCGCAGCTTCCCTATTTGAATAATAGCAATGTACAAAATAATATTTTTCTAAATTATTTTATTATTAATTATTTATTCTCAAAATTATATTATTCAATCTTAATTTTAAATATAAATCATTTTCATGTATTTGCCCGGTCTTTTAATAGTATAATCCGTAATTTATGCGATCTCAAAATTTAACTTAATCTACGTAATTTTTTTATGACGATCGGCTGTATTTTCGAATTCGACCGGCATTTTTTCTTTCTTGCTTCGTCCGTTTTGACCAGGCATGAGTCATCATGCCTGAGATTGTTCCAGAAGCTTCCAGTGCCTTCCATTTCTAACACCTCCCACGTAAAATTAGGGGAATCCCCCGATAGAAGCTTCGAGAAAACGCTTCTGATTGGTTCAGAGTGGCGTCGGCGGAAGAGCACTGAAATTTTTCGCGGGCGATTCAGAGAGATTCGAAAAATTATCCAAGCGAGCAGGACGTAAAAGAAGATTGGGGATTTTTTCCCCGCTGGACCTTCGGGTCCAGCGCCGGCAAAGATTTTTTTTAAATTTGGCAGAGGTTCCGATGCTTTCAACAGTTGATTTTAGATATTCTCAGAAGATGATCGTCTTTACAGTTTTGCATAACAAGATTTAATTTTTTTATTATCTTCGCTTCAAATATTAAGTAAAAGTACCTCCAGCCATCTCATTAGTTTCCTTATACTAAGATAAGAGAGACTCTCCCGTCATCCGAGCTAACTACTTCTGTTTAATCATTTTGCTGACAACTCCAGAGTCTGGGAAATTTCTAGCGGACATCGTGTGAACCTTCGTGAATGAAATATACCTATTTAAATGCAGGCAATCGATACAATGGATCAACGCCAGACGTTGTCCACCTCCAAGGCCTGATATCACTGGATTTCAACACAAGTCTCACCGGTGTAGCGAGGATCAACTGAACCCCGGCCAACATCATTTATTACTGTCAACACAGTGGAGGTGATTATAAAGTATCCGACTAAATGAACTTTTGCGAACTGTAAATCGAACATTCAACTAGATATATCTTACAAATTTTTTAGTTTTTCTGTAAAGGGATGCATGGCCATGTTCTCCAAAGTTTATTCTCTTGCCAATGAATCATGAATAAATCTTTAATTTGTAAGTAGAAAAATAGTGTCTTCTTTGTGAATGCTGTTTGGGTGAGTGTTTTAATATTTTCCTTTTCTTTTTATTTTAGGTAACATTTAACAGCTTGTTGAAGTGGTTGTATTAATTTTACTTGCGGCACAACGCTTAATTTGTTTACTTCCACTATTCGACACGCGCTGCTATCTGTATTTGAGGAATCTGCTTCCGGGCAATATACTATTTGAGCTAACTCGTCTGTTTTGATGAGTTCAGCTGCCGAAATATCGCTCGGATCGGGTTCCCCAAATACAACACCATAGCAGGTTGCACTTTACAATTTATTACATTAATGCTTGCTATTGATCTCACCTAATTCAGTCCATTCAGAAATATTGTAAAAATAGCAAGCAATTGTAATTTAGATTGCACATTTTTTTTTCTGCAGTATAAATAGTAGGTTTTAAAAAAACATTTATATTTCCATTAAATAAAATAATGCCAACCAAGATTTAAAAACGAAAAAAAAAAAAAAAAAAACTATTTTTGGTAAATTTCTTTTACCTATCAGAGTAAGCAAGATAAATGGTTTTTTTTTTTTTTTTTTTTTTTTTTTTTTTTACTTATCTTTATGATAGATAACCCATAATTAATATATATAAACTCTTTTCATATTTATACACTTGTATACATGCATCTTTTTTATTATGACATATACATGTAAAAGTACAACCTAAACATTTCATGCATAAAACTCGGTGTAAAACAAAATGATAATTATACTTTTAGGGGGGAAATATTGAAAAAATGTACATTGTTAATTTTCAAAATAAATTATTTAATAACATGATTTTGAGGATAAGTTACATATTTGTTATTATAAATATTATGTTTTATGGTAGATATTTTAGGAGTGCAAGGATGCAAGCGCTGCGCCACAAATGGCAGATGTTTATTGGCTGACCACTAAATTTTGATAGCATTCCTAACCTTATTTAATGACTGATTTTCTTATATTTAATAAGAAAAAAAAAATCTAAAAAGAATTTTAATAAGAAAAAATTATTCTTTGTCTTATATTTAATAAAGCGAAAAATACTATTAAAATTTAGTGATGAAAATCAGCGATTTATGGCGCAGAGCTTGCATCCCTCAAAGTAGAGCAAGATCAATGAAAACATTAATTCGCATAATAATAATTAAAAAAATATGCAAAATATTCCAAAATACATTTACAAATTTAAAAATGAAACTTAACTATTTCTTGTTCTTTTGTAAAACTAATTGAATTAATAATAATAAAAAAATAAATAAATAACACGGATACGTATAATAATGATGCCTAAAAATTCCATTCACATTTTTTACTATTATGTAAATTGAGAATTCTCTTTCATATCACTGATAAGATTTTCACATAATTCAAGTAAAAATTATCGGGTGGGGGGGGGGGGGTGAAATGTCCCCCGCCCCCCCCCCCTTTACCTTCCCCTGGATTCAACACTGGTCTCAAGAAATATTTTTCTGACTCAACAATGCGATTTTTCCTGGCACATTCAAGAATTAATTTTCTTTCCTGCTCGTCTAACAATTTCAATCCCTCGCATTCATAGTATATCTGAAAATAGATTAGCGTTATCTGTTTTTCTGTAAATCCCATGAATTTAAGTCATAGTCAATTCCTACCTGTTTGATCACAATTCCGTCATGTAAAAATAAGCCAACATCGAATTTACCATTTTTTTTAGATCAAGTGCGGATCCAGAGGATCGTTTTTTTTTGGGGGGGGGGGGAGCGATACTAAAAAACATAGAATCAACATTGTCGTAATTTCTGTTCATGAAATCATTCCTTGTACAGTTATTATTAAATGAATGATCAAATGAAATGCTTTTCCGCGATTTTCTGACGAAATACGCTTAATTTCCGCGATCTTTTGACTAAATTCGCGACTCTTTGACGGAATTCGCATTTTTTTGCATTTTTGATGAATTTCGTGTTTTTCCCGCGATATTCTGTCAAAATTCGGATTTTTTCCGTGATCTTTTGACAAAATTGGCTCTTTTCTGCGATACTTTGGCAAAATTAGCAATTTTTTGCAACCCTTTGAGAAAAGTAGCTCATTTTTCCGTGACCCTTTGATGAAATTCGTACTTTTTCGTGTTACTTTGACAAAATTAGCGTTTTTTCAGTAATCTTATGTCGAAGTTCGCGTTTTTCAGCGATCCTATGTCGATGTTCGCGTTTTTTACACGATCCACTCTCAAAATTCGCGTTTTTTCCGCGATCCTGTGATGAAATTCGCGCTTCTTCAGTGATCATTTGACGAAATTCGCGCTTTTTCACGATTCTTTGACAAAATTAGTGCTTTTTCAGCGATCCTATGTCGCGTTTTTTACGCGAACCTCTGTCGAAATTCACATTTTTTTCCGCGACCCTATGATGAAATTCTTGCTTTTTCCGCAATAATTTGACGAAATTCGCGCTTTTCTTGATACTTTGACAAAATTAACGTTTTTTCAGAAATCCTATGTCGAAGTTCGCGCTTTTTTAGCGAACCTATGTCGAAATTAGTACTTTTTCCGCGATACTTTGTTTTCCCTTTTTCCAACCCTTTGACAAAATTAGCGCTTTTTCCACGACCTTTTGACGAAATTTGCTATTTTTCCGCGATACTTTGACAAAATTAACGTTTTTTTGCAAACATTTGACAAAATTCGTGCTTTTTCCTCGACCTTTTGACGAAATTCGAGCTTTTTCCGGGACACTTTGACAAAACTCGCGCTTTCAGCGATCTTGTGTCAAAATTCGTTTTTTTTAGCGATCCTTTGTCGAATTTTTTTCTTTTTGGCGCAACCTTTGACAAAATTAGCTCTTTTTCCGCGACACTTTGACAACCCCCCCCGTGGATCCGCCCCTGTTTCAGATAGACTGCTTGCCGCTTACAAAAACGTAAACCATTGTTCAATTCCTTACACCTCGATTCCGATTACTTGCGAATTTTATGCCTTTATCAAGAAAAAAATTTCGCCAAAATGTCAGAAAGTAGGTGATTTCGAAATGAAAACAGTATGGTTAAACGTAAAACGCAGTTAAATTCTTTAAGTTTGAATAACCATAGCGGCAAATTTTATTCAATTATCATAAAAGTTCAAAAACATGCTCTTACCCCATTTTCAGCATCCTCTGCCGACAACGAAGGCATGAAGGAATGTCTTTCAAACAAGGATTTTTCTTATTTGATTTGTATAAATATACTTTTTTTTTTTTAGTTTTTTTCTTTTTTAACTAAACACATGTTGTCCAGCAACGGCTCTATTGAAATTCTTAAAAAAGCGTTTTTGTTGAATAGCTTGAAGACATTTACCCCACGGAGATATGGGTTCTATTACCATGGTTCACCCACTGCTTCACTAATTACCCATCAAGATTAATAACATATGTCTATTTCCGTGTCACCCGTCCCACTCAACGGAGGTAATGGATTATAGATTCTCCCTACAAGATTCAAAAGATCATTTACTTTGTACCAAAACATAAGATGATTGTTAGTGCATGTGGGGTTAATTTTTTCAGGACGGAATGCTCTTATTATCGTTTTTCCCCAGCATTCTGAGAATTGTATCGCAAAATAATGCATCACAATGAATATCCTTCGGATTGTAAAATATTTGGTATTTTTCGTTTCATTTAAAACAACTGAAAGATCTAAATAATTTTCTTGCAAACATAGTTTTTTCCCTTCAGATTAGCGTTAGTTAAAATATACATTTTATTGAAAAAGAAGTGAAATGTCTAGGGGGGGCTCAAGGGGTAGCTAGATGGGGCTCAGCCCCCCTGGCCCCCATCTGGTTACGGGCCTGGATCGAGCATATCTGAGACACACTCGAACGATGCATTGCATTCCTTTGTTGGTGTTTTCAGGATTTTTATATATCATTTTTTAAAGAGAGAATTCCCTAAATTCTTATCGAGAGCCTCATCATATCCATAGAAAACAGATATAGATATTATATTATTAACTATTCTATATTAACTATCTAAGGGGACCACACACCATGTAAAAAAACTACTTCATTCTACTCAACCATCATGATTTGTGCAATTTTTTGTGCTGTTTATATATTTTACGTCATTTCAAAGAGTTCAAATTCCGATTAAAGCTATTTTAATGTTTTATTATATGCATTACTTTTAATGCATTGCGTACTTCCAATTTTATACCCATGCATGGGTGATTTGCATAGTTTGCTTTCCCAGTTTTTAACCGTGTATAGAAATTTTTATATAAAATTTTGCATTTCTTCCATTTACTTTGCTCATTTTTGACATTTAAATTTATGGCACTATATAATCAATTAAAAATAACGTCTCATTTTTTATTAATTATTTGGAAAATAGTTGTTCTCGGTAGAGAATTGGGAAATCTGAAGTACATCTGAATGTGTTTGCTACAATACAAAAAAAAAAAAAAAAAAAATTAAAAAATAACAAAAAATTAATAACTCAATAACAAATTGAGATACAGGTTTCAAACAAGTTGCATTTAAAAGTAAATTTTCTCTTTATACGATGGTGTAAAAATTGAAAATGTGCAATGTTTGGAAATTTAAAAATTTACAGTACCGAAAATTGTTAAACTGAATTTCATTTAATATTTGTTTTTGTGATTGATCCAGGAATATTAACGTGACTGTAAACGTCCAGGCATATTAATATGACTCTGTTATTATGTAAGCTACGTTTTGATCATCCTAAAAATGATGTTATTATTATTGTTTTTTTAAGTATAGAAATCATTTATAAGTCTAAAATTATAGTCTTTGAAAATATTATTTTTCAAATAGTTGCAATTTGTTAAATTACATTTGTTTTTTAAATGTGGTATTTTTTCTTTACTTTTTGGAAATTATTATTAAATATATGTTCTCAGCAATATCGCTCAGACTAATCCCTCTGAGGGAAATCCTAGTTAAATTTTAAAATGTTTTATTGCATTCAATATTTCTGAGTGCGTAAATGATTACTATTTACTCCATGTACTGATTCGGTTATCTACGAAAATATCCAGCTGGTGAAAATCACGCGCACTAAATTTCTGTGACGTATGCAAATAAATTGTGCTTTTTTATCAGTTTTTTTAATATAACTTTTAAACTATTTGGAATTAATTTTTAAAAGTAGGTGCATTCACCAGATTATCTTCATAGGTACCTTCTGGTACAAACAGAATCGAAATCCGACAAGTACTTTTTGAGATTTGCTTGACGAAAGAATTTTTTTGACTTTTAATATCGTTACGTACTCTGAGTATAAGACTTCGCTACGCTCAGACAATTAAAGAACTGCTAATGTACCATTTTCGACAAATTATATAAAACGCCAAACTACTCAAGTAGTACCGAACTGCGTAAAAGAAACATCCTTATAACTCCAAAAATAATAATTCTATTAACTAACAATTAACTGCGTCGGATTAAGCGTCTCATTTCCAATTAAAATATACCTCTGAATTGAAATTTGAATGAAATACAGGGTCATGAAAAATCGAAGAATGTGGAAAACAAGATAACAAATATCTGGGCAACTAATAATCCGATCGACTTCGTTCTATATGCAAAATGTGTGTTATTTTATTGCCTTTTACGACCATTCCTTAGAACAAAAAAATTCGAAAATTTTTATATACCTTTTATCAGAACGAATTTTTCGAGAGTCCGAAAAAAATAGTTCCGGATAATCGAGGTTGCTGATATTAAATAGGGTTCGTCCCATTCTCACATACTAACTACATACAAAATTTCAAGTCTCTATCTCAATTTGTTCGGGAGATAGAGTGTTTACAGACAGACAGACAGACAGACGGCAAAAAAAATTTCTAAAAATATGTTTTTCGGAATCTCTACTATCTAAAACGTGTAAATCCGTCAAAAAAATTTTTTCGATTTTCAAAACGATTGCAAGACTTACCCTATACTACGTATGATGGATAAGTAAAATTGCTAAATACATCAATCAGGCTCTGAAAAATTCTAAATTTCGTCAATCGGGGCGGAAAAATCGAGAAATTTGACGATCATGTGAAGAAGAATCGCGAATTTCGTCGATCCGTTTCGTAAAAATTGTGAATTTTTTCAATTAATCGTGGAAAAATCGGGAATATCACCGATCTGGAACAGAAAAGTTCGCAAATTTCGTCGATTAGCTTTGTAAAAGTTGCAAATTTCCTCGATCCGCTTTGTAAAATACGCAAATTTTGTCGATCGGATTTGTAAAAAATGCAAATTTCGTCAATCAGACATGGAAAACAGTGACTTTTATTCATTATGCGAGTAAAAATCACGAATTTCATCCGCTTTCTAAAAATCACGAATATCGTCGATCGGATTCATAAAAAGCTCGAATTTTCTTGATTGGGAATGGAAAGATCATGAATTTTTTCAAGCAGACTCGGAGAAATCGCAAATTCCGTCGACAAAGCATAGAAAAATTGTAGATTTAATCAATCAAGTGTGTAAAATCAAAAATTTCGTCAAGCAAGCAAATTAAAATCGCATATTTCGTCGATTAGTTTTGTAAAAATAGAGAATTTCGTCAATAAGGTGCTGAAAAGTTACAAATTTAGTCCATCGGCTTCGTAAAAATCGCAAATTTTTTTAATCTGGCACAAATTTCCTCTATCGTTTTCATAAAAATCATGTATTCCGTCCATCAACCGCAGAAAAATCGCGAATTTAGTTGATCATGCGAAGGAAAATCTCGAATTTTGTCTTAAAGTGGTAAAAAATCTAAAGTGCTCTGAATTTGCATTAAAATGCTCAAATTGCATCAGCTTCCGGGACTATGAACAAGACTCCCTTGTTGATTCAGCTCGCTTTCTAGCACGGCACATCACGTGTTCACCAACATCCCCTCAAACTGCCCTTGTGGCAGACCCAGCTTTGAGACCAAAGTTGGTTCCTATATCACAAACTGTCCTTTTAATTTTAAATGCCAATACACTCTTCTATTTAAAAAAAATTCAAGCCACAAGTTCTTACATAGTTAATAAAAAATAAACATTACTGTTATTAGATCTCTTTGTACTGTACAATGTAAGAATACTATGTTATCAAAACGACATCTAGCTGGGAGCTGAATAAAGAATTACTGTGCATCAGAAACGGATTAACTACCACCCGGGCCCCTAGGCTTGACTTTCTGAGGGCCCCCTTTCACTCCTTCAAAGTGGTATATACTGGAAAAATTAAAACACATGCTTGCTTCATTAACTCATAAATCATTGATGATTAAAATATAAAAGATTACGACAAAGAATTTCGCACATTCCGAAAAGTGTAAAAGAATATTTTCTTGTTCTTTATATAAGGAAAATTTAGCACCGGGCCCCCTTTTCTTCTGGGCCCCTAGGCTTCAGCCTACTCAGCCTAATGGGTAATCCGCCTCTGCTGTGCATCACTATAATGACAATAAGGATAAACTTCAAATAAGAATAATTGATACTTGCCTATTACATCGTTTGTCACTTTTCTTAAAAAAAAAAAAAAGATCCCTAAACTATAGGATTTAACAGCAATAACAGATGATCATGGAGTTACACTAAATTCATGTCAGATGATATTACATGTGTTTATCATATCATCAAGAGATTTTTAAATTCATGATTTTTCTTAGTTTTCAATGATATTTTGCTAATTTTTCTAGTTCAATATGTTTTTTAACAATAAAGTCATGACAATAAAATAGACAAAATACTGCAAAAATATTGCACTGCATAGAGTCTATGAATTTTAATTGATGTCAATCATTTTTTCAGGAGCTGAAACAATAAAAATCAAGAAATGGTGGATTTAATTCCAAAATTACAAAAGAGTAAAATAATGTTTGTTTTTAAATTCAATGCTAGCGTGCAATGTACATTTTGCATTTTTGTTCATATTTTGAATAAGTCAATTAGTGTTTCTAATTAACAATATTAGTTAACTTTTATTTTTATGCTTTCTTATGCATTAACTATACAGATCTGTGGTTTGCCATCTAAAGAAAGAGGCAATCTATTTTCAAAATTTTGCAATTCTGCTCTTAAAAGAATATATTAATGGGCATGATATAAGACTATCTACAATCAGATAAACAGATGTGGTGCAATGTGAAAAACTGCAATAAAAGAATATCCATTAGAAAAGGAAACTGGTTTGATGGTTACAAGATAACATTTGTAATTGCATTAAGTTAAGGTTCATGTATAACTGATCTGATAAATTAACATCAATAAAATGGGGTAAAAGACAATTGGATTTAAGTTATTAATTGAAGTTAATTATCTCTGAAGTTTGTATCTTAGCTTCTGACATAAAAAAAAAAAAAAAAAAAAAAAAAAAAAAAAAAATCACATAACCTTATCATACATTGTTTTATAGCTGTCCCATAGCTCCCTATTAGTGGGGAGGTATGGGACACATTTTGAAATTTATAATTTCTTGAATTATAAAATTGTTTTTGCAAATTATGTTTCTATATTGTTCAAGGACATTAGAAAGTGTTTCATTTTGTATTCTGCAAATCAGTTTTTTTTTCTTTTTTTTATGTCAAACAAAATTGATTTTCTTATTTTTGTAAAAAGTCTCCCATTCCATCCTACCCTCTCCTACTACAGGTATCCAAATTTTATAAATTTCGAAAATAAGACTAAATACAATAATAATTTTAACATTAAATAAGGATATCAATGTTATTTTTAATATTTCATTATTAGAATTAATATATTGGTAAATAATATTACATTGATAATTCTGATTTTTCTACATTAATTTGATTAGAACATAATGAAACCTAGGATGACAGTTTTTGATAGCTGAGAGCACGTTATACATCATATAAATATCTTTTTCGGATATTAAAATATTTAAACTATTTTATTAACCACTTACTTTCAGGGTTGTTATGGTTTTGCCCAGCCCAAAAAACCCGGGTGGGTTTTTTCTGAAAAAACCCACTTGAAAAAACCCAGGAAAAAACCCAAGTGGGTTTTTTCAAAATTTCAACTTTAAATTACATATATAATGTATTTATATTACATATATAATGTATTGTAATATATTTCTTAATATCAGTACACAACTCATAAAATTTATAACCATCACCCCCCACCCCAAAGAAAAGAAATGTCCTAATTATACCATCACAATTTTTAAAAGGAATAATTGTTAGTTAATCTCTGTAGCATGTGTAAGAAACACAAATTTTTTCCCATTAAAAAAATACTTTGATGTGTAATGTGTTCTATGTTATACAATAGAAACTCATAACAAAATACCATATGCTTAGAATCCTAATTGAATTATGTAGACATGTAGAATTACTTGGCTTATTCTATTATTTAGTAATAACAAAAAAAATACTTTATAAATTATTACTAATAATCAATTTATCTAAAAGCAAAGCATAATTTTGATTACTGTCATTGATTTATATATATTTGTAATCAATTAGCTACTTTAAATTTAGTAATAAGTACATTTTTTTTTTCAAGCATTCTGAACCACCTCCCATAACCCCCAAAAAACCCTGAAAAAACCCGAAAAAACCCCAAAAACCCTGAAAAAACCCCAAAACCCCTGAAAAAACCCAGTGGGTTGGGTTTTTTCTGAAAAAACCCGGGTATTTAACAACCCTGCTTACTTTTCTAGAAGCAGGGTTAGAAATTAGCAGTCGTTAGTTACCAAATGCAACTACATTATTACATTTGGCAACCACAAAATCATATCTAGTCGTCAAATTTGACGCCTAGCTTTATTTCACTTTAACAAACTTTCTTATTCTGACTTTAGCATGAGTTTTTTTTTCCCACCACAAACATTTGAAGAATCCGGTTTTCCATAAAATATTGGACAGTAGTATGCGTTTAAGGCAACCCTTGCATATGTCAATTACCTTTAAACAGACTTTACTTTAACCAATGACTGATAAAATTGACTAGGGCTATATGTCCATAAAACTATCATATACTTTGTTCAAAAGCATGGTTTGAAACTCCCAACCTGCCAATCAAATTTATAGTAACTTCACTTTAACCAGTGACTGATAAAACTGACTTTAAAGTAACATTTCTAAAATTATATTAACCCCCAATTGCAAGATTTCAATGTTAAAAAGACCTTTAATTTGTGGTACTCCGGTGTAATACACTGTCAATTTAAGATACCAGATTTTAAAAACTAAATATCATGATTTTAATTTTTGTATTTTCATATGTTGTATTCATATTAGCTTCATAAAAAGAATTAGTTAAACATGTTTCTAGAATCCATATATTGTAGTTTATGCAAGTTTTAATGTTTTATAGAAAACCATTTTTTTTTTTTTTTTTTTTTTTTTTTATTAAGACAGGAATATAGTTTTTAACATACATTCACTTTCCCCCTGCCTTAACATATAAAAATAAAAACAATATTATTATCGTGGTTTCAAAAAGAAATGAGAAATTATGATGAAGCATAAAATTGCAACCATGAAATGCTGTTTGGCACCTAGAAAAAAATTGTAGGCGTCATTTGACATCCTTCTTAAAATTCCCAATTTCTAACCCTGTCTAGAAGATCATATTTGCAGCTGCCTATTTGTAACAAATTTTGGTATACAAAAAACAACATGTATTTGATATTTATAGCTTATAGTTATTTATATAGATTGAAATTAAAATTAAAAAAAAAATTAATTAAACAAAGTATCTAAAACATAAAGAGCAATAACAAAATGACTAATAAATAAAGTGTATTTAGAAAAAAAAAAAAAAAACATTTCAGATTTCTAGGTAAACAGTCACGTCATATTATATAAAAGCACATGCACAAAAGAGTTTTTTGCATGTATTTCATTATCTTCAAAGTGTTTTACATAAAGATTGTTTCATTTTACTTTAAATAACAAATATCACTTTGACCTAGGCCTAATAAGAAGTAAAAGGAAACAAAATACACTATTTACTTTACTCACACGGATGAGATCTTTAATGAATTTCATTTGTTGATTAGCATCTTTTCGTTTTAAAAAATCGAATTCATGCTGTTACTTGATATCAAATTTCAAACAATTAATTTTAATTTATAATACATTGATATACAAGTTATAGCGGAACACTCGAATGTCGTATCAAACGCCTGTATCTTCATCTCATTTTCTCATCTATTTGGCAGTGTCATAGGAAACCATGGCAACGGTGAGTGTTTGGTTTACAGGCTTGCTTGCTTGCTTGCTTGGCCACTTCTCCATAAAGCTAATATCAAATCACAGTGACGCCCCAGGCAGAAAAGGAATAAAAAGCTCCTAAAAATATTCTGCTACAATATTCGTAATAATGTCGCATTCTAGTTATTTCATTCAAGCGTTTCTTGGTTTGATTTATATTTAGATGACTTATTATTTATATCAGTTATAGAATCAATTTTAATTTACTTTCGTTTAAAAAGTTTTTTTTTCTTTTATTTTCTTGTAGCTTATCATGCACTAACTGCAACATCAAAAAGTTAACGATTAATATTTTATTGTAACAATGTAGCCAGGGGTGTAATGGAGAGTATACGGGAGTATACGCCGTATTTAATTTTTTAAAGGAACACCGTATACCCTCTGTTTCTCAAGAAAGCTATAGTATGCACGCTCTAGGGTATACTCTCTACCTTGACCACTCTACCTACACCACTGAATGTAGCAGGCTACTATTGTCAGGAGATATTCATTACTGACTTATTCTCGTAACAACACAAAATTTAAACTGTTACCTGTGGCCCATTGAAGGCATTTTTCTTTTAGACATCTTATGTCATGCGTATGATATGAACATTCAAGAATAAGTAAAAGACTTGTACATATTTACGACTCGCATCGCCCCTTACATTCCTATATAAAAAAAAGTATAGTTTATCGTCTCTTAAGGGGGCTCAGAAGTTGAAAACTTTTCAAAAAATCGATTTTATTATTATTATTATTATTATTATTTTCTAGTTTGATTATTCAATTAATTTTCAACTCAATGCAAAAAACCGCATAAAAAATATTTGCATTTTTAACGAAGTTATAAGCATTTATGTATCAACACTTTCATAGCCGCACCCATATAATTTCAACTTTAACTAGCGTTTTCTCAAAACTTGATTTTTGACGACTAACACCAAGATTAAAAAAAAACTATTTAATAGAATGGCTTATTTTTTTTTTTTTTTTTTTTTCATGCATATAACATTATTATCTATAGAATGAATTAATATATTTTAGATAGTTTGATATTTTGAGTATTTTTAATGAAAAAAAGTTGTATTTTTTAGGGGTTTTTTAATTTTTAAATTTGAGAGGTTTTTAAATAATTTTTTTTAAGTAATAGTTATATCCTTAATTCATTCTATAGATAATGATGTTATATGCATGCAGAAAAAAAAAATAAGCCATTTATTCTATCAAATAGTTTTTTTTTTTTTTTTTTTTTTTTTTAAATCTTGGTGTTAGTCGTCAAAAATCAAGTTTTGAGAAAACGCGACTTAAAGTTGAAATTATATGGATGCGGTTATGAAAGTGTTGATACATAAATGCTTATAACTCCGTTAAAAATGCAAATATTTTTATGCGTTTTTTGCATTGAGTTAAGAATTAATTGAATAATCAGACTAGATCATAAAAAAAATCTATTTTTTTTTTTTTTTAAAGTTTTCAACTTCTGAGTCCCCTTAAAGTTGTGATAATTTTTCTTGTGATATCCTTATATATTTTATATAGATATAAATAGTATCTAGTACGAAATTTATTTATGAAATTTAGTCACTTCAACATAATTTATAAAAAATTTCTATGAATAGTTAGTAAAGTCACCCCCCTCCCCCTTAATAATGTTTTTCCTGGTTTCCTAAATAATCTAAGTCGGGTCCTGTCTGTAGATTAAACCCAGCCGTACGCAAAAGAATTCTTACTCATTAATCATAACAGGCTATGACCAGCAATTGATAAAAATGTATTTTTACTGCGCTATGCGTTTTTAAATTATTTAACTATCTCATTAAAATAATAATAATAATAATAATAACATTATTCTGATCAGTGATGTATCCAGCGGGTGGGCTGAAAAGGATACAGCTCCCTCCGAAATTTTTAAAAAATTCGAAATTAATCACTAAAGTTTAGCAAAATCTAATGAAACTAGCTAAAATGAAATTCAAATAGAACTAAGACTATTTTGTTTTAGACTGATTAATGGAATATGTTCAAAATTCTCTTAAAAATGTGTTATTTGGCAGAGGCCATGATATTTTCTATTTAAATTTCCTTTCTGTTATACACAGGCTCTATTTATATACGTTTTATAAAACATGATAAGTGGTGATTAAAGGTGCGTTATTAATTTTTATTGTTTGCTTTTTATCAGTTTGAAAGTCTGTGATTTAAAGTAATGCATGGATTGGGATATTTTCTTATTATGAACTGCAAAACCTTGAACCCTTTATAAAATTTTCTTAATCCTTTCCGGAAAAATATGCCCATTCTGGGCACACCGAATTTTAATTCCAAACTTGTAAACAGCCCCAAGAATATTTTATTGGGATTTTGCTTTTACAATGAAAGCTTGAATTGAGTCATTTTTAATTATTAAAAAAGTCGTTTGTGAATTCCGGTGTCAGTCAATAATTTCTCATTTTAAGAACAGAATTTGACCACACCGGAAAGCGTTAAATGCAACAGGGTAAGAACACTCTTAAATAATTTTAAATTCGCCTTTTACTTCGGTTTTATTTACCATTTATTGCGACATCTTTTAGCAGATAATCTTCCGTTTCCGTTTATAAAAAGGCGGTATAATCACGGAATGCTAAAATGAAAACCTGCCTAAAACAAAATAAAATTTCCAGCCCCATGCGATTCCATCTTAGCAGGTTTGATTATAATATGTATGCATTACTGCTAGGATGAAAACCTGTTTAAAGGGAAAATTTTCTGGGTGCTTGTGATTTTATCTTAGAAACTTTCTCTGTAACCGCAGCCCCCTCTAAAATGATAAGTCTAGATACGTTGCTGATTCTGATAGAGTTGGAAAAAGGTTTCATAATCTGTGCCTGATCCGATGCATAATTTTCCCTTCTTGTTTATTGTTGATATTTAGAGAGACATAAATAAACGTGGATCGATGACCTTGTAGAGCAGTCTGGAAATTTCTCTGTCGTGATTGCATGCTTGTTTTTTACATACGATGCGGTAATTCAAGGCAAAAATGGAAACAAAAGGAAAATAAGCATCGTTGTCACGTAATTAACAGAATAAAAGTTTGTTTGCCACTTATTCTGAAAATTCGGACAGAATAGAACAACAAAAAGATGTTTTTTTGACATAAAACACTTAGACTAAACTTTAGATTATGGGCCAGAACGGGCGACCATTTGTAATACTGTGTGATCAAAAAGTACCCAGGAATAGAGATATAAAACAAAAGGTATTAATTTATTGGTCAAAATGTATTGCATCTCCACCAAATGCAATAAATTTTTACCAGATTTTTTTTTCCCCCAAACAACAAAACATGGCTTAAAGTCGGTTCAGTGAAACCTCTTCAGAGTTCTTAAGGTTCTTCTTTTATCAAATTAATGGATTCAAAATGGTGACCACGAAGAGGCAATTTCAACCGTGTGAATAAGAAAAAGTCACACGGTGTCATACCAGGTGAATACCGATTTGTTGAATGTTTGATTAAAAACTCATGAATAATAATTGCACTGTGAGATCGCTAGTTGCAAAAACCACAAAATTTCCCGCCATATATCAGTCAGTTTCCGACGAACTGCATCACGCAAACGATGCAGAACACTCAAATAATAATTCTTATTGACTGTTTGGTCAGTTGGCAGAAATTCATAATACACAGCACCACGGAAATCATAGAAAACAATCATCATTATTTTTTTCGAGAGTAATCTTTTCGGTCTTGTTTCATCTTTTCCAGTGCCATTCATTTGATTGTTGATTATTTCTATCCAAGTTTCAATCCCCGGTGATAGTTAAAGGTGCAAAAAACCCACAGATTTTGAGGGATGAGATTGAGAATAATCTCTTCAGTCCTGAGACAAATATTATAACATACCCCAAAAATCAGTTTAAAATTACTCTAAAACAGGCCTGTCCAACCCTTCAGTAACCAGGGGCGCATCTTGGCTCTTGACACTAAACGAAGGGCGCCAATATTTACATGACTAAAAACATGGGGCAATATTATCGCATAGTGTTAGTATACGCGGACGTCTTCACATAATGCAAATGAATCGTACAGCGGTAAACAAAAGATCCCTACAGTTATGGAGTTAGGCGTATTAATGTAATTTCAAATTACACGTTTTTTAGGTGGTTCGTAATTATGTAAATACGTAGCACCTATTGTTGTCGTTCAGTCCGTCCGTCTGTCTGTCCGTCTGTCCGTCTGTATGTCCGCATATAACAAAGCAAAAACTACCCAACCGAATCGTTTGAAATTTAAAATACATAATTATTACATAATTTTGTCGAGTCATTTCAAATTTTATGAAAATCGGATGGATAGATCAATTACAGGGACAATCAAAATGATTCCGTTACATTACGGTCAATGGGGAAAAAAGTTTCAAATGCATTTTAATCGTTTGAAATTTAAAACGTATATTTATTACATAATTTTGTCGAGTCATTTCAAATGTTATGAAAATCGGATGCATTGATCAATTACAGGGACAATCAAAAGTATTCAGTTTTATTAGGGTCAATGGGGAAAAAAGTTTCAAATGCATTTTAATGGTGTTACACTCATTTGAATATAACAGAATTGACATGAATCTATGAAATGTGTACTAAAAAATACATTTTGTACAATCTGTGATGCAAAGAATATTTATTATTAAATTACAGGGCCACACAAATGTATTCCACTAAATAATGTTATACGGGGAAACATTGTTTGGGGGGTGTTTTAATTATATTAAACTACTTCACATTTTATGAATAAGATATTCGTTAATGAAGTATAATAAAAATTACTCCCTGCATATTTACAGGAACACAAAGATTTCGACCACTCTACTGTATCCAAAGTACGCTCTACTATATCAGCAAGATCTGAATATTTTAAAACTTCGTTATCAACGAACGCACCTCATTTGCTACGCTTTACGTGCAATTTCCAACTTGTTTTTTTATCAGAGGACTATATCAAAAATATTTGTTGGGTAAGGAGCCAGAAACTTTAATCGCGTCTATAATAACAATAATAATAAATAAATAAATATGAAAATCAGAGATACCAGAGATATAGGTTTCTTTTAGGCTGTGAAAAAATGGTTTGCTTTATTTTGAAAGCGTGGATTAGTTTTATGAAAAGTACAAAAGCAGAAAAGACAAACATGATAGTGACCAAACCATGTGGGTGGTTTAGGAGGGATAATCTGGAAGTACTTTAGTAGATGGAAATCATTCTGAGCTGTTTATTGTTTTTTCTAAGCAAAATTATAAAAAAAAAAGAAGAAAGAAAAAAAAACCTCTGAAATTTCAAAAGTCAAGAAAGAAAAATCGAGCCTCTATATCCTTCAAATTAAACAGCTCTCAACTTCAGAAAACAGCTTCAGATTTTAAAAATATCGCTGATATATGATTAATGATTTTAACGAAAGCATTCTTTATAATGGAGTTTTACTTCTATAATGTTTTAAAACACGAGATCTTCAAGAGGGCGCCAAGAAAATCTTCAAAGGGCGCCATGGCGCCCGCGGGCGCCGCGTTGGACAGCCCTGCTCTAAAACATCTCCACCGATGTATCTGTCTATATATCGATGCTTATCCCATTAGTGCCTGAATTATTTTCTTTCCTAAAATTCGAATTTTGCGAATTCCCACCAGTTTTAAAGTAAAAATAATTTTTATCTTAACTAGCTGACCCGCCCGGCGTTGCCCGGGTCCGTATTAGCAATATTAAACGAACTTGAAATTTGTATGATTTTATCAATAACTGGAAGCATGCAGAAATGCATTGTCTGAAATACGTCGCAGCTGACTTTGTGAAAAATCAGTTTTAAAAACAACAACTAATATTAAACTCTAAAAATACTTAAAATGAGCAATGAGAAACACGGGAGGGAACATGTATCCAACGATTGCGTTAGTTTCGTGTTAAAGTGTTGATATTTTCTTAGCAGACGATTTTTTGTGATAAATACATTATCTGTTTTATATTTCTTCTTAATGATATTCCTCTGGACCGAGTTGGCGCATTGCCAAGATTTGCTTCCTCTGGACCGAGTTGGCGCATTGCCAAGATTTGCTTTCCCCTGTGCCTCAATTAATTAATTAATTAATTATCCTCGGAATTCCTTTTATTTATAGAGATTTATCGAGAACTTCGTCTCAAGAAAGAATTTATTTATCTTCCTTTTTACTGGTGTGAAAGGTGCTTACTTGAATTTTTTGAAACTGTCCCAAAAATGGGACGCCAGGCACTAATGGGTTAACATATGCATATGCGTTTATTTTTTAATTCAAAATTTTCGATTTCATCCCGGAAATTTTCAAGGAAGAATTACTTCTCTAAGTGATCATGAAAGGTCTGTCTAAAATAAAAAAAATAATAATACAGTCGGCTCTCGTTAATTCGAACTCGTCGGGACCACAAGAAATGTTCGAATTATCCGAAGTTCGAATTATGAAAAATATGAAATGAAAACATGCTCAATATAGTACTATTACAAAGGGATTAATGTTATAGTGTTTTTTAAATATATTTCGCCTGTTACAATTAGAATATGACTTAATATCAAATTAGAATGCATAAATAGATAAACTAATTAAAAGATTAGAAACAAGCACGATGGAAGAAAAATTTAAAGCGTCACTGATGGATAGACGGGGTTCTAAGAAAGGGGATATCAAATGCATTGGATTATATGTATTCTCGTTGGGAACAATTTTCACAAAAATCAAAGAAAGAAAGTTATTCAAATGATCTGAAATCCGTGAGAAAGGAAAGAAAAATGAAAATTGGAATTCTCATTCGTTCGAATTAACCGAAGTCAAGAGAGAATGAGTTCGAATTAATGAAAATTGTTAACGTTATTCTGCCATTGATAATTTCGGGACTTCGTTTTTAGTTCGAATTAAGCGAAGATTCGAATTATCGGATTTCGAATTAACGAGAGTCGACTGTATATGAATTTTCTAGTATAAATTAAACATTTTGAAAAAAAAAAAAAAAAAAAAGGGCCAAATTGGCTTTTTGGAGTTTGTTCCTCAAAGTGTCACTTGCGCCCATACATTCCTATATAATAAATGATTATGACATGTCCTGAACCTAGTGATGGGCGATTTCGATTTTTTAAATCGATTTAATCGATACTACGGCCAACTCGATTTAATCGATACTTTAAAATTTTTAATCGATTTCTCTGAAGGTAATATAATTTTCATTTTCCTTCAAAAGTCGAAGATAAAATAGACGAATGTGCCAATTCCAAAATTTCAGTGTATTAGTTTCTAAGATAGAAGAATTAAAGAAATCTCAGAACCCGCCCTCCCCCCCCCCCCTTGCAAAATAGCGTTTTTTTTTTTTTTTTTTTGTTTTTTTTTTTGAGTGATGTACACCAAAAATTGATCAGGATCAATTTTTATTAAGTACCAGCTGAATCTGAATTTTGATTAAAATCCATGAAAGCGCGAGATACAGCTATTGCGAAATCATAATAAAAAGAATATTGCCCAGTTAAACTGATGGCATTGAGCTCACAGGCTACGCATACTAATTGTACATTACAGCCTTGTATTTTCGTTAATTCCGTTCGAAAAAAAAAAATTAAGAAGGGGAAACAGCTCTCCCCTTTCTCCTTTTTTATACTTAATCATTGAACTTCCTAAACTATCAAGTACATGCTTTATCATATTAAAAAATCTATATCCAAAATTCAGAGCAAATCGGATAATTCTTAATAAAAACCCATTTAGCATTTATATAATTTAAGAGGAGTTATTCCTCTCTTTTATACTTAACCATTAAACTTCCAAAACTATTCAGAGATTTGAACGAAATCTGACAATTCTGATCGAAAAATCCATTTATGCAAGTTAAGGGGAGGGGCATTAGAACCCCCGTTCCCCCTGTTTATACTTATTCAATGAACACCTAATAACAGCCACGGACTCGCCTCATCAGAATGATCCTATATCTAAATTTTGAACGAAAACTGTTAATTCTGCATGAAAATCCCGTTTATATCAATTAAGGGAAGGGGCATGAGCCCCCCGTTCCCCCTGTTTATACTTATTCAATGAACACCTAATAACAGCCACGGTATCGCCTCATCCGAATGATCCTATATCTAAATTTTGAACGAAAACTGTTAATTCTGCATGAAAATCCCGTTTATATCAATTAAGGGGGGGGGCATGAGCCCCCCGTTCCCCCTATTTATACTTATTCAATGAACACATAATAACAGTCACGGAATCGCCTCATCAGAATGATAATATATCTAAATTTTGGACAAAAACTGTTAATTCTGCATGAAAAACCCGTTTATATCAATTAAGGGGAGGGGCATGAGCCCCCCGTTCCCCCTGTTTATACTTATTCAATGAACACCTAATAACAGCCACGGTATCGCCTCATCCGAATGATCTTATATCTAAATTTTGAACGAAAACTGTTAATTCTGCATGAAAATCCCGTTTATATCAATTAAAGGGGGGGGGGCATGAGCCCCCCGTTCCCCCCTGTTTATACTTATTCAATGAACACATAATAATAGTCACGGAATCACCTCATCAGAATGATCCTATATTTAAATTTTGGACAAAAACTGTTAATTCTGCATGAAAAACCCATTTATATCCATTAAGGGGAGGGGCATGAGCCCCCGTTCCCCCTTATACATATCGAATGAGCTCCAAAAACTAATCAGGGAAGCGCCTTATCAGGATATACCTATATACAACATTTCAAGTGGATCCGTATTTTTATCATGAGTTATCGCGTTACGCACGAACATACAGAACGGACGGGCACATAAGCTCTCAGGCTATGATAGCCTGTGAGCTAAAAAATGCAGCATATCAGCGTCACCTGCTGGGCAATTTACACCAAGAACTAAATAACACTAATCTATCTCAGAGATTTACTGAATCTGAATTTTGATGAAAATTCGTTCTTGAGATAGCGCTATTGCGTTAATCATGAATAATGCAGTATAGCAGCGCCATCTCTTAAGCGATTTCCACCAAAATGTAATTAGCATCAAATAATATCAAGGACTAATTGAATCTAAATTTTTATGAAAGTCCGTGCATTAGTTCTTGAGATAAAGCTAAAATGGAAACAGGGGCGTGCGAAAAGAGAACTGCGCCCGGTTCAAAGTTCCAATTTAGCCCCCCCCCCCTCCATTAACTTTTTCTTGTGATAGGCTAGAAGTGATGTTAGTAGTAAAAATTTAGCGCCCCCTAAATTTCCGTGCTCGGAACGACCGCTTCCTTTCGCCTCCCCCCCCCCCTTTCACATGGCGCTGAGTGGAAATTGTGAAAAATTCAGTATAGCAGCGCCATCTGAGAAGCTATACACATCAAAATGCAGAAAACATCAATTCATGTCAAGGACTAACAGGATCTAAAATGTGATGAAAATCCGTTCATTCGTTTATCAGATATAGCTGTTGCGCAAATCGCAAAAAATGCAGTATAGCAGCGCCACCTGTTAGGCTATATGCACCAAAAATTAATTAGATACAGTTTATATCAAGGTCAAACTAAATCTAAAGTTTTGTGGAATTCCGTGCATTTGTTCTTCAGATAGAACGGTCAGAAATTTTTGTCGTATACAGACGCACAGAGTGACAGACACACACACAGACAGATATTTCTTAAAATACATGAAATCGTGTTAAAAACCTTCTAAAATATATAAATCCATCAAAAACGGGAAGTCAAAATTTTTCACGAATCTAATACTCTCTTCTTGTAAAGTTACAAAAGAAAGTAAAACTGTAAAATCGATTCTGCCCGTAAGATCGGTCTTTAGATTCGATGTCGATCTTTAGATTCGATGTCGATCTTTAGATTCGATGTCGATCTTAGATTCGATGTCGATCTTTAGATTCGATTTCGATCTTTAGATTCGATGTCGATCTTAGATTCGATGTCGATCTTTAGATTCGATTTCGATCTTTAGATTCGATTTCGATTTTTTTTTTTCTTTCTAGGCTAAATCAATGTTGAATGCAAGTATTTTTCTGCGACTCCGGAGAAAGGCATCATGTTTTAGAGCTCTGTAAGAGAGGGGGAATCGCAATTTGTGCATGGGTGCCCAGAGAGGGGTTTGGTGGCGCAAGATGCGTCATACAATTTAGTTTTTTTTTTTGGGGGGGGGGGAATGTGAGAAAAAGTACATTTTTTTTGGGGGGGGGGAGATTTTTAATTTTTTAATATTTCAAAACTTAATTCCAGAAATGTTCCTATGTTTTCTTTCTTTAAATTCTAGATAAGGGCAATATTAGCTCATTCTGCTATTCTCATTTCGCTATCTCTTGAATGTGCAGTAGATTATAGGTAGAATATAATTTACAATTTGTATTATGTTTGGGGGGGGGGGATGTTAAAGTATGAAGGGTTTTTTTGCGGGGGGGGGGATTTGCGTCATTAGGTTTGGAGGGGGATGGTCACCACTGGGGAATCGCAATTTGTGCATTTAAAAAGCATAAAATCTCATAACTTCTGGGGGGGGGGATAATCCCCTGCGGGTCACCCCATTAATTCGACACTAGGTTAAATCGTTATATTTTTGTTTAGAAGTCCAGTTATTTGAAGTATTAGTTTATTATGTTTTTTTTTTTACGTTCGTCTCTTCTAATCCCCCCTTTCACGTCAGTTTTAACTTACAGGGCCGTTCGAAATATGCATAGTTTTAAAAATGTCCAATTCTCGGTCTATTTTATTTTAGATCCACATTTTAAATCCTTGACAAAAGATAAATAAAAAGTCGCCCTTCCGCCCGTTTGGGGTTTATCTGCGCCCCACCGGGGGGCATATTTTTTTGTTTCTTCAAAAGAAACAAAAAAAAAATTTGAGGGGGATGGGCTTGCACCCTCCCTCAATATACACCTTAAAAATTCGCTCATTTAATTTTCTACCATTTTTAACTTAAAAGTTTAAGCTACATGGCACCCCTAGAGCTGTGGATTCTCCCCCCCCCCTGTCGATCACTCACCTAATTTTGCTTATTTCTTCACTTCATTTCAATCTTTAAAAGGCTATAACTTTGCTTATATAGGAATTACAGTGATGAGAAAAATTCTAGTATAGCTAACCATTTCTCGCTGTTCTTTTTGCTTTTCCAGTTTTCCGGTTTTCCCTATAGGACCTTTTTTTGGGGGGGGGGGGCAGAGGGGGTTTTTGTTGATACAATATGTCTATTGAAAGCTTATGCTTCATACATTACAAATCTAGCAAAAGAAATTTTCTCCCATCATTTCAGGTCACATTACGGACCCATAATGTATTAAAATTTTTATTTTTCAAACTTCTTCTTCTTCAAAAAAAAAAAAAAACAAAAAAACATTGATACATATCAGCGAAACTGGGGTACGAACCCGCAATCGTTTGATTGTACACATAATCCCTAAGCTTTTTGGCCACCGAGTACTCAGCAGCGCTGTTATTTCTTTAGATTGTCATCTTTAAATTCGTAATATCTTTTGAATGGAATGTCCGATTTGAATAATTCAAAAAGTAATCTACAGATATTGTAACAGGCATTAATACAAAATGATTTATTTGGATAAGGATTAAGGTATCGATAGTATGGTCTAAATTTGGTTGGTGTATTTATCGCGTTTTAAAATGTAGGAAAGTAGTTATAGTGAGTTAACTACAATAGCTGGACATATGGTATCGCGCTTTTTTTTTTTTTTTTTTTTTTTTTTTTTTTTTTTTTTATAGACATTAATATTTTTTTTAATATTATAGAACCTTTTTTTATTCATTTAAAAGTATTTCCTGGCGATTCAAAATTATACATCCTAACGATTCAAAAATACACACGTAATTGTTCAAGGTTTCACTTCTATCGGCACTGTCAGAGTGCCACTTTTTTTTTTTTTTTTTTTTTTCGTGTTCGCCCGTTCTACTCCCCCCCCCCCCCTTCCTCATCAATGTTAACTTACAGGTTCGTTCAAATTATGACTGCGATTTAAAAAAAAGTCTAATCCTCGTTCTATTTTGTTATAAATCCATATTTTGAAACCTCAACAAAAGATACATTTGGGCCGGGGTCGCCCTTCTGTCCGTTTGGGATTCACCTTACCCCCCTGGGTGGGGGGCATATTTTTTGTTTCTTCCACATCATCTCATGTAACATATCGTTATAAAGCTTTTATCTCCTCGTTTTTTTCTGTTACTACCCCTCTCTCCACCTAGTTACATGCTCTTGGCACTTTTTATAGTTTCAAAGAGTGCATGTTCCCCGCGGTCCACCCCATGAATTCAACACTAAGTTAAACACTATATTTTTGTTTAGAAGCTCAGTTATTTGGGTTATTAGTTAATTATTTTTTTTTCAAGTTCGTCCGTTCTAATCCCTCGCCCCCCTCCCCTTCCTCGCTAATCTTTACTAAATGGGCCGTTCAAAGTATGCATGCAATTTTTAAAATGTCCAATTCTCGTTCTGTTTTATTGTAAATCCTCATTTTGAAACTTCGACAAAAGATACATTTGGGCTATGGTCGTCTTTCCGTCAAGAATGGGGGTTACCTGACCCCTTGGGAATGGGCATATTTTATGTTCTTCCAAACTATCTCGTGTAACATTTGGTTGGCATTAGAAAAAAAAAAAAAAGTTTTTTTTTTTTTTTTTTTTTTTTTTTTGTCTATACTCCTTGTTCCCCATCCTAGCTACACGCTCTTGGCACTCTTTATACTCGGTTTAATGCCAAGTTACTCAGTGTTGTCATTAGTTGAGTTATGTCTCTTAAATTTGTCAAAGTTTTTGCGTAACTGAAAACCATAAGTGACAATCATTTTAAATTTTAAAATTCTTATTATCCGACTCTAAAATCTGCAATAGCTTAATTCTATGCCTCCCTAAATGGGGATGGGGGGGAGGCGGTAATTACGGTCCTGCTGATTGTCTAAGTTTTGGAATTAGTAATTTGGATCTTCTCTGTGTGAACCTAAATATCGAAATATCGATTCTAGTATCGATTCTAGAACTGAGAAATCGATTCTTATTATGATCGATGTTGCTTTATACGATATCGATTTTAATCGATTCTCAAAATTTCCAGAATCGCCCATCACTACCTGAACCTATCTTTAAAGTTGGTATTGCGAATTTAGAATAATTCTGTATATTACATAAATTTTATTACATAAAAAGTAAACTTCCATTTTTCCAGAACAATCCAAGAATAGCATTAATTCTGATAAGTGATTTCACATTATTTAATTTATCACAGTTATATTTTTTTTTATTACAATTAAGTTTTAACATAACTTTAAGTATGCAGTGAGGCCATGGATCTTCGCATTTACACCCATAAAAACGTTATTGTTTTTCGGCAACTCAAATTCAAAAGTTATAAGTGGTATACATAAAATTTAATTTTTTATCTTTGCAAAATTTCTTTAAATCTTTTGCATTTTATAGTGGATTTTAGTACTTCATTAAAAGCAAGTGATATTTTTTATCGCCGATAATATATTTATAATATAATTCAAAGTAACATTTTCGGAATCGCACTTTTATCCATTTTAAGAAAACATTTTTATTTTCCCTTATTATAACACACTTTTTTAACTGTGGGTGTTCTTTTTCCCATTATTATTATTTGGCTATCATTTTTCTCTGATTATAATTTTTTAAATACATATGTCATGAAGCAATTTTATACATTGTATACATGGTCTGCAGAAAAGTCACAAGAAGTTTATTTTCTACCCATTTGCTTCTGGGATATAAACTCAGTTTCATAAAAGTATTACCTCATTTAGATAATTCGCATTTACACCCAGAAAAATGTAATTGTTTTTTGGCAACTCTAATTTAAAAGTGATAAGTGATATACATAAGTAAATCATTAAAAACCAACAACCTCATAAAAGTACTACCTCATTAGATAATTCAAAATATTTTATAGATTAAACAAGTCAATTTTAGGTATATCCTTCAAAATTTCATATGTAAACACTCCTTCATGGTGCATAATGCACTATAAATAGATGTACATTTTTTTTAAATTAATAATAAAAATAGGGGTCTGTTTTACTCAAATAATATTAAACCCAGCAAAATCAAAATACTTTTTAAGATACATTATGTGTCGGACAACTGTTTCTGATGAAAAAATCCACATAATTATTCCGGTGTCAGTGTATTTTTAAATTTTAAATGGTAAAGTTTTGGAATTTAACTTTTATTCAGTTATCTTTAAATTTTTTCATCTATTACTTATATTTTCAGACTAAGACACTACTTTCAATAATTATTAAAAAATATACAGAAAATTTGCTAACAAGAAATCTGATATTGTCCTCCTGTGGGGTGTATGCCCCACACATTGGGAACCACTGGTCCTAACCTTTATCATAGCCTTTATCAAGGAGGAGAGCAACTTTGACTGAAAATTTATGTTTAGTGATAAATGAGGTTTGAGCATTGTTGCAAGATAAATATTAGCACTTACATACCTATGAAATAAAATAGCGTGCATAAAAATTTGTCAACTCAAAATGGAAGAATGTATAAAATCATAACATGTAATAATCTTACGAATTTATTAGGCTATTGCAGCGCAGTAGAAGCTTATAAGCAGGAATGCAGTGGAGGGTATATGTGGATATACGCCGTACGCTTTTTGGATTTTTTAAAGAGCACCGTATACCCTCTGTTTCTCACGAAAGCTATAGTATATACACTCTAGGGTATACCCTCTGCTTAGAACGTATACCGTCTGTTGTTTTTACGACTACACCAGTGCATATAAGAATTGTGCCGCTCCTGATAAAATCTGAGTTTATTTAGCTATTTAATCCTTGGATTATCCGAATTTTTTAAGATAGGCTATCATACGTATCAACTATTTTTGAAGTAGATTTCATGAGAAATACTACTTATTACAATTGTTACCATAGTATGACTTTCGAAAAAATCCTTCTTAATTTTTCATTACATTATTCCAGGAACTCAAAAGCACTCACCTAAAAATTTTATATATATGAGTGTGTGTGTACTAAATTTTGTCTACACGATTAAAATCGCAATTATGCCCGGATCGTCTTCAAACTCGTCAAAAATATTGAGATGTTAATATCACGACAGGGATTGCAAATGGGCAAAATCGGCTCAAGTGGTTGGAAATGGGGAGGGTTAAATTTTTTTAATACCATCTCTTTCAGAAAAATAACAGTAAAAAAAAAAAAATATTTTTCTTTATGGCAGTTGCCAAAAAGAAGAAGAAGAAAAAAAAAGAATAAAAGTCTTTCTACATCAATTATAGTCCAAGAGCCGACAGCATAAAAACCTATGTCATCGAACACAAGAAAATTTTTTTATTTTCTGGAAGAGTAGAAAAAGGGGAATCTAATGATCCATGTCTGCCGGAAATGAACTGGTGCATAAGCCAAAAACTAACACTACTAGTGGTTCACTCGTATTTTCATCATTGTGCTTGTCCTACAAACAAAGGTATGAAAACAGTTAAAACTGGGAACAAGAAAACACAATGTTAAACCTACGAGTTAATTACTAGTAGTATTAATTTTTGTCTTATGCACCACTTCATTTCCGGCAGACATGGGTCATTAGATTCCCCTATTACTATTCTTCTAGAAAATAAAGTTTTTTTTTTTCTTTTGCTCGATGACATAGGTTTTTGTACTGTCGGCTCTTGGACTATTACTTTTCTATTGCAAGATTCCCACGTGTAAAACGAAAATGAAATAAATAGTTTAAAGAATTAGGAAAAAAATGAATATTATGTCATAATTTTTCTATAGCAAGATTTTCCTGTGAAAATTAAAAATAAAATAAATTGTTGGCGAATTTAAATGTATATAGGGTAACATCCCCAGTAATTGGCAGGCACCAGTGATTGGCACATCTTACAAAAATGTCCTCAAATAAGATTTATATCCAGTCTTTTAAAAATGCAAGACCATATACCAGTTATATATATGCTCATTTACTTTACAGATTATAACTTTGATTTATGCTACTAAATGACAATAGTGCCTAGGAAAGGGAAACAATTATGGCTTGCTTCAAATTAGCCATTTTTGTTGCAAATGCTTCTTCTCTGGCTTAAGAAAGGCATGCATTTCAATTTATTATTATCTGATTTATAGTATATTTTAAATTTTAATTGACAACAGTTTTTTTAGTTGAAAAGGGTTACTTTAATTGTGTAAAAGTCTATAAGCGCCAATTACCGGTGATTACAGAAACTTTTTATAAATATATTTTTATAAAAATACTTTTTCAAATATTTTTGTTTTTAGTGACCAAAGTAGATGCACAGATATGCACTCTTTGATTTAAAAATATTTGCAAGTAAATATTTTATTTCTAGGTAATGAAAATAGAAGTAAGTTTAAAGACAAATCCTTAATGTGCCAATTACTGGGGATGTTACCCTATATTGAAATATAATGGACGTCAATAGATGAATATGTAACGTAATGAATTTGAAAAAAACTTATTGAAGCATGATAAAACTCGAATATAGAGATATTGGAATATTTTTAGCATTTTGAGGTTCTACGAACTTGTTTTCGCCATGTTTAAATCTATTCCATATATGCATGTGTATATGGGTGTATATTAGAATTTTCAAAATTAAAATTCATTAGAAAGATTTAGGTCTCTAGAGTTCATTCATAGTTTAAAAACTGGGTTTATCTCTAATCTTAATTTAGTTTTTATTGTTAAAATTAGTACTTATTGTTGGTAAAATTAGTACTTCATTTTCAAATCTACCTCCGCCTACAGGCCGAGCCGGCAGGGATTTATTGTTATTATTATTCGTACCACTGTTTGAAAAATAATATCTGCTGTATACTTATAATAGGATATTTGCAAGAGATATATGCAGCAAAGAAAAGTTTTTGTAAGTTCAAAATTAAAATAAATAAATATAAAAACACAATACAGCTTATTCAAAAATTAATACAGATTATGTCTGAATAGTACATATGCCAATTAACAGAAACTAAGCAAATTTAATTTTAAAAGAACATTAAAATTCTCCCCAATTTATAGCCGTCAAAGTTGTAAAGGTAATGAATTTTAGTACATAATGAAAACTTAGAGCGCAAAATCATAAGTTTTTTTTAACTCAAAATGAAAAGTCTATCCTAAACGATTCAGAATAGTGCTTGGAATTTCTTACAAATAAAAATTTTAATTTGACAAATCAGCGGTTTTGTTTACCTTCAAACCTCCTGTAAAATTTCCAACATTGATCAAAATTCTCTGGTTCCCCTCCTCAGTCCTGATGTCGACTGAAGAAACACTAAAGAACACCCTTTACATTATAGTTTAAATGCTTCTACAATTGTTAAAATTGCTTCTGATTGCTGCTCTTGAAAAAAATTTTAAGTCATATTCTAATTATAACAGGCGAAATATATTTAAAAAACACTATAACACTAATCCCTTTGTAATAGTACTATATTGAGCATGTTTTCATTTCATACTTTCCATAATTCGAACTTCGGATAATTCGAACATTTGTTGTGGTCCCGACGAGTTCGAATTAACGAGAGCCGACTGTATTATTATTTTCTTTATTTTAGACAGACCTTTCATGATCACTTAGAGAAATAATTCTTCCTTGAAAATTTCCGGGATGAAATCGAAAACTTTGAATTAAAAAATAAACGCATATGCATATGATAAGCATCGATATATAGACAGATACATCGGTGGAGATGTTTTAGAGTCTTTATTTTAGATAGACCTTTCATGATCACCTAGAAAAATAATTCTTCCTTGAAAATTTCCGGGATGAAATCGAAAATTTTGGATTAAAAACGCCACAAAACTGGCAAATCTACCAAATACAGGAAATACACGAAGAGAAAGAGAAATGCAGCTCTTTCTTAATTCAAAATTTCGATTTTATTAAAATTTCAAAGAAGTACGTATGTCTTTATTCTGTAATCATGAAATGTCTGTCTTAAATAAAGAAATGGTTTGCATAGCAATTTTTTGGTGCGAAAGAGAAATTTTGAAATAAAGTAAGAAAGGTCAAATTAGACCCCTGTCGTTATATCTCAACGTGTCATTTGCGTCCATACAATAAATGCCTAGAAATGCATTTCTTGATTCAAAATTTCGATTTTACAGTCGAAAATTTCAAAGAAGGATGTCTTCATTCTGCAATCACGAAATGTCTATCTTAAATAAACAAATGGGTTGCATAGAAATTTTCTAGTGTGAAAAAGAAATTTTAAAATAAAGTAAAATGCGTCAAATTGGACCCCTGATCTTCATACCTCAACGCGTTTATATTCATATACAATAAATGATTATTACAGGGTGCCGTACCAACCCTTAAAGTTTGTACCATGAATTTAGGATCACAATGTAGAAGGTAGGGGAGACTTCAGAGATACTTAAGTAGGACGCAGCTAAAAGAAAAAGAACCTCTGGTATAGACCAAGAGGCGGTTTTAAAGACCACCACTTCATCTAGATGGAAGTTAAAATTCCAGGATTAGACAAGACTCGATTACTCTATTAAAAGCAACCGTATTGGTCGACTTTTTCATAAAGTCAGAATATATTTTTTAAATTGCTGTCAAAGTGGGCATTTGAGCCGAATTTCGCTTAAGATGATTCTGATAAAATCAGCTCTTATAGAAAAATGAAATTAAAAATTCTTCAAAAGTGGCCAAAGAAAGTTGTTAAACTGGGTTTATTTCTAATCATATTTTATTTTTTGTTGTTGAAATGAACACTCAACTTCGAAATCTACATCCGCCCATAGGCCAAGCCGATGGGGATTTTTTGCAATTTATTTTTGAATTTTCATCGGATATCACCTAAATTCAGTTATACACATTTCTAACTGAATTTAAAGTAGATAAAAAGTAGAAGTTTCTTCGCTTCAATCAGCATATCTTAAAATTTTCACACTAAAGTAAAAATTTTTGGACTATATATAAATGCAGCTAGATCTCGATATTTCAGAGTATCTCGATAGTCAAGGGCACAGAAAAAAATTCGGACTATCAAAGTTTTCATTAAAATATCAAGCTTTTATATAGTATTAACATCGCTGGGATATGTACATTAGGATTTTTTTTTTTTCGTCATATCGAGGTTTTTGGGTTCAAAATATTCCGCAAATCAAAGTTTTCTGCATAGTTTTACCAAAGAAAGAAAATCCTAAATATTTCCGTTTTAGAACAAATTTATATATGTTTTCTTTATTCTAAATTGTTTTTTCTTTTTATTCTAATTAAAAACTACAATAACAAATAAATTTCTACAATTCACAAATTTTTATACTTTAATATATATATATATATATTGATTAAACGTACATTTTCCCAACAGAACGGGAATTTTTCCGGACTGATTGTAAGTCCTAAGTAATCACTTCTTTCCCGACTATACGTTCATTTTTCCGATCGAAAGGGAATTTTTCTGACTGATTTATTGGTTTTTCCAATTTGTAAGTACTTAGGTGAATACCATTCTCCGCCTGATTATTTTCGCTTTTCCAATTTGTAAGTTTTTATAGGTAAACACCATTTTTTGCGACTAACAAGGAAGGTCTCCATACTAGGCATACTCAGATTTTTTTGAAAAAAATACTAATTAAACTACTCATGTATGTAATAAAGAATCAGTGAAAATTAGTGGCGGAATTGCATTAGGGAACATGTAAAAAAAAAAAAAAAAATAGTTTCGAATATTTGGCGTGAAAAGACGAAAGTGTCACACGATTTGGCGAGCAGTACTTTCCCCCGCCAAAAGCAAACGATTTTAATGCAACTGAAAACTTTTGGATTTTTAGAATCTGTGTAAATGAATTGAAACATAAATGAATTTAAACATAAACAATGAGCGAGTTTAATATATTGTATACATATATATACATTAAATTGCATATATTTATTATTTGTTGTTGTAATTTTTTAATTTACCTCTGGAAAAAATATTTTTACATATATAAAAAATTCTTATTCAGTAAAATTATTTTCATACATTTAAGCATATTTAAAAATAAAAGACAGGTGTTTCCATAGCAACAAATTGAGTTGACAATGCTCAGCTGGACTTTGAACTAGAATTAATTTTAATGAAGTTAAATTTGAAATATGTTTTAAATCTCAATTTTTGATGGTTAAATTTTAATATAAATACATATAAATATTAATGTAACGAAATTATACTTAAAACAAACCAAAGCTGACAAAACAAAAATTATTTAATTTATCTAAACACGTTGAACATGAAACTTTTTTCCTTTAAAATGCATTTGACATTAAAAAAAAAAAAAAAAAAAAAAATCATTCTTGAATTTGCTTTTTATTGCCAACCGATGATAAATCGCCAAATAACGAAATTTTCATTATTTTTTTACGGACAGGATAAGGAGGTTCCGCCGAAATTTTTTTTATAAACGTATGTATCCTCATGTGAAGAACATTCTGTAATTTTTTCAGATTTTTTGAAGTATGCCCGTATGGAGACCTTCCCTGTAAGTATACTGTTTCCTGATCAAACGGGAAAATTAACGACTGATTTTCTCGAGAGGGGGGGGGGGGGGCGGTATTTATATTTACCCCTCCCCCTATTAGGAGCAAAAATTTTTTCTAAAATTACGATTTCTGTTATACTAATGGCACCAGAAACTAGAAATTTGGAGGGGTGGTTACTTTTAACAAGTAAATACTCGAAATTTGACTAAAATTTGAAATTTGACATGGCTGTTACCTTTAAAGCATTTATACTCGTAAAAGAATATTTCCCAAAGGATTCGAAATTCAAAAGGATGCAGTAAAAAAAGATGTTCGAAAATTGAGATTTCTGTGATATGATGCTGTTGGCGGTAAAAACTTAAAATTTCGCATAGTGATTTCTTTTAAGAAGTAAGTGCTCTCTAAGAACGTTTTTTAAGAACTTCGATAATTAAAACGGTGAAAAGAGCAGAAAACGTAGTAGAAATCTTCTAAATTTTAATTTATTTGGATTGAAATGCGTAACAGAACTGGATTTCTATTTATCACAAACAATCGAAAAATATCATGCAGTTTAAATGCTACAGAATGGGTTATTAAGAGTAATAAAGTAGTTGAAATATTAATTTAGTGATAATTAAGGATAGGCCGAAACTGAATTTCGGTGATCTTCCTATTTTCGACCGAAAATGAAAAGGCAAATGTCTAAAAAATCTTTTAAGTAATTAATACATACATAAATATACATAATTTCTAATTATATATATTTATTAAATATGTATAATTATTAATTAACTATACCTATTTATTAAACATACATAATTATTTTTTAATCATACCTGTGTCTCAAGTTGCCTCTTTGTGCTTTAGAGTGAAAACTTTTTATTTTCATATAAAATAAAACGCAATTAATTCTTTAACAACACAGAAAGGTTTTCTTATTATAAGGTACCTGTACCCAATATGGACACCCTAAGGAAAATGTATTTTTTTCACCCCGATGTACAAGTCATAGGACTCCAAAAATATGTGACCACTATCCTTGGACTATTGACTATCATTATTAAAATTAGCGACCTTGTAATTATTCTGGTTTTATTTAAATGATAAAAACAAAAAAATGTTTACAAGTGTCCATATAAGGAACTACCTGTCCCTATTTTGGACAGGTGTTTCCTTATTGACTTTCTACACAGTGTGTATGGAAGAGCCACTTTTCCAAGGGATTTTAGAGGAAAGGCAATAAATTTTTTTTATCTTAAAGTATTCCGAGGAGGAGGGGTACAGTAAATATCTTCAGAACATGCATTTTAGAAAGGAGGGGGGGGGGGGCATTCTCGGTTTCTACCTTTCGAAGACTCATGCAAAGCCCCTTAGTTACTAGCAAATATTATGAAGTAATATTGTTGGTTTTGCTTATCTTTATTGCATCTGTCTGCGAATTTACATCTGTTATTACTCAGTCCTCACAGAATGGACAAATAGAAACTTTTTCACCATGGGCAGTAAGTCTCACATAATCCTCATGTGCATATCTGCCACATGTGATGCATGGCCGTATGTTTGAAAAAGCATCAATACTGCAAAAGAAGCAGTACCAGCTCTCCTTTGTTGAGGAAGTCATACCATTGGTACCTACGATTTCGCGAACAGATATCCTACTGGGGGGGGGCTTCTTTTTATTTTTCTGCAAGGGTTTTTTGGAGGAAGGTTTTTGGGGGATTGTTCAAATAGCATCTTGTTGAACAAGGATTTTACCACTTTGATGACTTTTCAAGTTATTGCTTGGCAGCAGCGTTGAATTTTCTTCTTTCTTACAGTTGTAATCGATGGGGACATAAGCTGTCCATATTGGGAACCGGGCGTAGTTTTACTAAATCTCGTACCAAATGAATAAGGAAAATTATTTTAAGCAAAATATGCAATAGCAATCGAAAATATGTTTTAAAAGCTTTCTAAAATACTCCACTTTTCAACATTTAATGTAGTTTTACCATATCTAATAAGAATTTAAGCTTACAAGTAATTAAGATCAGCACATCTCGAAATAACAAGTTTCTTCCAAAATGGCGAACAGCGCGCTTTTTTACACTTTCCAGAATTAATTATCTTTTCAACTGCTTTTCTTCGCGAAAATGTTTAACCATCTCTCGATCAAAATTATTACCTTTAAAAATATTAGGGTGTCCATATTGAGAGCCCTGTCCATATAGGGTACAAATACCTTATAAATTTCATTTAATATTAATAATAATAGTAATTAAAAAAAAGTTTTCTTTTAAGTATACACATTTCCATTTATCTTTTATAATAATTTTTGTAAATGGTCATCTGTTATACCAGAACTTTCTCAAAAAGTAATGGAAACACTTATGCAGAACTAAAAATTTTCTCTTGCCATTATATCTGCAGCTTTTAATGAGCACGTGAAAAAGTTTAGTCAGGTATGCATTGCTTCTTTTAGAATTTGTACTCACGTCTTGAGTCAATTATGTCTGATAATTATAAACAATGATATTCATATAGGAGAGGGGTGGATGATGAAAATCAGGGTGTATAAATAAATGTTCCAATGTACTATTGAATGAATATTTAATTAAAAAAAAGTTTCTTGATTATTTAACTTGTACATATACAATTCTAGGATAAATGCAGTATAAAATGAACAGAACATCTTAATTGATTAAAGTTACTGTTAAGTTTAATATTTTAATTCTTACTTGTCCTATTTTAATAATCAAGAATATTATTTATTGTTTGTATACATTATCCATGTTTTTCCTCATAACTGAAGATGACTTGTGCATCTGGCAACGATGTAGAGTTGCTGTTAGTTGATGTTCGTTCGTACTGTGTGTACAACGTGGCATGGCCACTGCGCTAATAAATAAATTAATATTACACTTTAAGTAAGTTTGATATTCAGTATTTTTATAGTTACTAATGGATCTCAACCGATCCCTTTAAAAAGTTCTTGATCGGAAACTCGTTCCGATAAAAACACGAGCGTACGGAAGCCGCATCTGCTCTGCACCGCAGATCTAGTCATTCTCCCTCTGCAAATCTTCGAGCTCTCACACTTTTCTTATTGCACTTAGCTTGCAAATATTTTCCTGGGCTGGGCTTTTTGAACTTCGCTCAGCTATTCAAAATATGCACATACATTGTCAGTCGAAGTCTTGTGGTTTCTGGGGCTAATTTACCTCTACATTCATAGCAATAAACAGTCTCATTTGAGCCTATATAGCTCAAGTCAATGAGTAATGTTGAAAATTTCCGAAGGAAGAAACGAGGTTTTTGGAATGAAGATAGTCTCGGCCCTGCCGAATTTTCAACGAAAGTCCGATTTTAGCCCGAAAACGAAACCGAATTTTCGGTCGATCACTAGATAATATCATTAATAAATAAACTGGATGATTACTGGTAATTCTAATTGTTAAGTTGTAATTTGAAAATGGCCACTTGAATCTCATAATTTTTTTAATTGCTACGTCGTCGGTATTAACCATTTGAATCACAGAGGGTTTTGTAAAAACACTGTCGATAAATCCCAAGCAGCTCGATTGCGTTTCTTTTATTTTATGCCAAAACGATTGAAGCAGTGCGATAGCCTTCTTTTATTTTATGTCGATAAATCTCAAGCGGCACGATAACTTTTTCTTCTATTTTTATGTCGATAAGTCCCAATCGGCGCACCATCAGTGGTACAAACGCTCGAAATTGTGCAGGGTTTTCTCGACCTAAAAACTGAACAACGCGATCGCGCTGCTTGGGACTCAAACGATTAATAAAATAGTAAATAGAGGGGGAAACTGCATTTTAAATATAAATTCAGCGATTTGTCTATTTTTATCTTTCTAGAAAATTCAAGCAGAATATCAGAGTACTTTTTACAGATAGTACTAGCATTTAAAAACTTTGACCTTTTCAAACAAAGTTTAATTCCAATCACGTTATAGCAGATGCACTGCCGCTATTTACCTTGTTCAGTCTTCTACGAAAACCACTATTTATGTTTGAATATATGGCAGCAGTAAATCGAGCATGAATAGAAGCTTGCGTTTTTACATTCAAGGTCAAACAATTGCATAATAGAAGTGTTCGGTCAACGGTATCTGTTCACCGCACAGAAATGATTAAAAATAAATACTCTAGGGAGAAATTAAATGGAAGAAAAAAATGGCGGCAGATGGAACGATGCTGGGCTTATGTTTCATTTGATGAGACAGTAAAAAAAGTATATAAAACAGTTTATTTTTATCCAAGAAAGAATGAAACAATAATGATAAGCATTAGGAAAAGAATATTTTCTGTAATAACTTTAAAAATAAAATAGTAAAGAAAAAGATTAGAAGAAGAAGAAAAAAAACTTTCTTGCAATGGTTTTTAGTTTTGTTCGAAGATACAACAATTATTTTCACCGATAATCTTTTTATTATTTATTTATTTAAAGGGGACTCGGGTATCCTTTGAACTTTTTTTTTCATTTGAGCATTTTAAAGTATATTTTAAACGCGATAATAAAGGACTCAAAGAAGGGAAATGATTCTATCAAAAAATTGTCCAATTTTCCTGACAAAATTAGGAAATTAAAAAAAAATTTTGGAAAAATTTAAGAAAATTTTAAAATATATCTTCTCGTACAATTTTGAACATTTTGAGTTATATTTTTACAACTACTCGTAGAAGTGTGCTCGTGCTGTATAATTCTAAGTATAGAAGTTTTCATATGTTAATTAGTTTGGGAGAAAAAAAATAAAATGTGCATATATAAGTAAAACTGCAAGTAAAAACTGAATCTATTTTACATTTTGTACATTTTGTATTTCATATGTTAATAAGTTTAACAGATTTTAAATGCAATTTTAGTTTTACAATTTTCGGTAGGGCAAATTTTTAAACTTTTAGGCATTCACACTTTCAATTTCTATCTACACCGTCATTTAGAGGGGAAAATGTAATTTTAAATGCAATTTGTTTGAAAGCTGTATCTCAATTTGTTATTGAGTTATTATTATTTTCTCTTTCTTTATTTTTTAATACTTTTTTGTCATTGTGGCAAAAGAAATATTCTATTTCTGAACATTAACCCTTTGTATCACCGTGTTGTAGTTCTGCAACATACCCAAAAGTCAATCGTACTTACGCAGTAAGTTTTAAAACACGATTTTATTTGTTTTTCCTATTTCCCAACACACCAATTAATACAAATTGATCATTGGAATTCTCAAGGGTTAATTTCTTATTATCAAAGTTTAGTTTATCATTTCAGAAGCTTCAAGTGGATATTGCAAAAATTAACTTACTAAATTTTGTCAAATTAAAAATAAAAAGAATATTGCCCAGTTAAACTGATGGCATTGAGCTCACAGGCTACACATACTAATTGTACATTGCAGCCTTATATTTTCAAGGTTTAATTCCGTCGAAAAAAAAAATAAATAAAGGAGGGAAAACAGCCCCCTCTTTCCCTTTTTATACTTAATCATTGAACCCCCTAAACTAATCAGGGATATATGCTTTATCACATAAAAAATCTATATCCAAAATTCAGAGCAAATCGAAAAATTCTTAATAAAAATCCATTTATATAATTTAAGAGGAGTTATAATTCTCTTTTATACTTAACCATTAAAGCTCCAAAACTATCCATAGATTGAACGAAATCTGATAATTCTACATGAAAAACCCATTTATATAAATTAAGGGGAGGGGCATTAGAACTCCCGTTGCCAATGTTTATTCTTATCCAATGAACACCTAATTCTAATCATTGAGGTGCCTGATCAGAATGATCGTATGTCTACATTTTGAACGAAAATTGATAATTCTGCATGAAAAACCCATTTATATCAATTAAGGGGAGGGGCATGAACCCCCCGCTCCCCCTCTTATACATATCGTATGAAATTCAAAAACTAATCAGGGAAGCGCCTTATCAGGATATACCTATATACAAAATTTCAAGCGGGTCGGATATTTTTATCATGAGTTATCGTGTTACGCACGCGCGTACGAACGAACGTACATACATACAGAGCGAGCGGGCACATAAGCTCTCAGGCTTTGATAGCCTGTGAGCTAAAAACTGGAGAAGTCCGAAAGTAGATTGTTTTAAAAGGTAAGTTGGTATACTTTGGAATTTTGTATCAGAAAATGAACAATATTCATGAGAAGTATGTCAGATTTTGTTTATTGTAGATGATAAAAGAATATTTTTTAATCAATAATTATTTTAGTTTTATATTCTAAAATTTTGAATTATTTTTTGCATGCTTAAAATGATGTATTCTAACATCTGAATCATTATTTTTCAAATCGGATTTGTTGAGCCACAAAGGGTTAAACACAGACCAATCAGAAAACGAATAAAATTCGGACATTACAAGGATTCAGATATGTCTCAGATATTTCGAGACCGAAAGCAGCAACCATTTTTTGAATAATTAAAAAAAAGGGCATTTTTTTTTATTTATTGTAATTGCAGGAATTAGGTTTTCAAATGTGCATTTTCCAAATTGTTTATTTAGACATCAACTTTTACCTTTATAAACTACAAAGCTTTGTTACAGTTTACAGTACTCAGCGCGTTATAAAATGTTTCCTAATCTGTCATGGGCGCTTTATTTTTCGTTCTAGTTTATATTTTGGACGAGTATACCAAACTATTTAATCTGTAGTCTGTGGCATGATAGCAATAGGATCCGATACATAATGTACTGCAAATTTGCATACAGGGTGTCCCAGAATTTCGTGTACAAACTTTGAGTGGTAGAGAACATCGTGTGGAAGCACAATTACACAGGAGCGCATAGGCGGAAACGTCATCCTCACTTGTTAACCCTTTCACAGACAATGGTATGTCTATGAAACTACAAAAATTTTTAATACAAAACGAATATTGATATCAGACTTTTAATATAATTTTACCAATTATTATGTATTCGAAATGTATTTTTTTTTTCTTTTTTGCAAATACGTTTTTCTGTGATTTCTGATGTCAGTCATATTTTTCCGCATTTTAGCAATTTCTAATAGCTAGTAAGATACTTGATTTTAAAGAAACATAATTTTAAATTTAATTTAAAATTAAATCATTTCTTGTATTTTTTTCTGTGTAATAAAGCGTTCTACACTGCTTTCCGCATTGTTTCATAACTGCGTCTTTGTGTTTCTTTGAGCTTTTCACGGACAAAGCACTTCCGTTGCTAAAATGTGGAAAAATATGAATGACATCAAAAATTGCGGAAAAATGTATTTGCAAAGAAGAAAAGCCAGACATTTCACATACATAATAAATGGAAAAATCATATTAAAATTCTGGTGTCAGTGTTCATTTTGTATTAAAATTTTTGTAGTTTCATATGCAAACCAGTGTCTGTGAAAGGGTTAACAAGACGTTTCCGCCCATGCTTTCCTATGTAATTGTGGTTCAAACGATGTTCTCTACCACCCCTTAAAGTTCTGGGACACCCTGTATATATATTCTGAAATATGTTATGAATGTATCTCACGACTAATAAAAAATCAAAACAAATCATTTAAAAAAAAATAAAATAAAAAAAAAGGCCAACGCGATTTTAAGTGACTGTTTTTTAATAAACATCTACCAGCTAAAAAAAAAAAAAAAAAAAAAAAAAAAAAAAAAAAAAAAAAAAAATACTTATTGAGGGTTATTTGGCGTATTTATTACATAACATGCATGTAAAGATACTTTATGTCTTTATCACTCATCATTTCGACCAAAATTCTCTCGACCAATCTAATTTAATTGCTCGTACGTCTCCACATATACTTATTTATAAGTAAACCCACTCTTGTTTATCATCGCTCGCTCAAGATTTTGCCCAAAATCATTTCGATCAATCAAATTTTATTTCTCGTATGCCACCACCTTCACATTTATAAAGGCAATCTATGCTCATTGCTTAGATTTCATAGGCAGTAGACTATCTTACATTAAAATATTCAATGTGTCCTGGGAGGGGGAAAAAAAAAACTTACGCGTTACGACGAATCTTTTTAACTCAAAATCTTCCCGGGTATTTCACGATTTATCGTGAAAATGGTACATTGAAAACCGTTCTGTAGTTGTTGAGAAAATTAAGGCCATACCAACATACATGCGTACACACATGACCGAAAACAAAAACTTTTTTTTAGTCTCTTAATAATGAGACTGTACTGATAGAAAAAAAAAAAAAAAAAAACATTAACTCGTGGTTATTTTATTAACATCTTTTTTTTTCATCTTTTCTATTATGTCCCGGTGCCATTTTCTTCCCATCAATCATCAAACCTGTCCGTTAATATATTTTACAATGCAACTAAGATTCGTATAATAATCTCTTCTAGAAATATAACGATACTTTTCCTGTCATTTCACTCACGAAGCAGAGAAGAGAGTTTTAAAGGCGAACCTGCAAAAAAGATCGATTTTCGTTTATCAAATAATGTGTGGGACGAAGAAATGTTTTTTATTTTATGTTCTATCACAAACTATATTTCTCAAGGTTATACAGGCTTTCAGAAAAACGCATTTCTGTTGAAAATGATGGATGACGGCTAAAATAAATAGATAAAATAAATATAAATAAACAACATAAAATAAACAACATGGGTGGTTAAATAAATAAACAACAATCTCATAAGTGCCGCATTTATTGAAATTAGCTCGCTTCAGTTCTCATTAATTGTATGTCGAATAACATATATGCAGTTGTAGATACCGCCAAAAAAATATTGTTTCCACTTTTTTTTTAAATTTAAGTAAATTTTTTTTATCGCCATCACGAAATTGTCTTCTCTATAAATTAAATCGTCAGCAACCAAAATGAAATGATGATCTATTCCAGGGCTTTCCAACTCGGCGCCACGGGCGCCATGGCGCCCTTTAAAGATTTTCTTGGCGCCCTTTTGAAGTTTTCCCGTAATAGACTTTTTAAAAGTAAAATTCCTTTATAAAGAATGCTTCCTTTAAATTCCTATTTGCATAAGAAATATTTTTCAAAACTTGTGAAAACGATTAAAAACGAGAAACATACTTTAAAAATTTAATCACGCAATTTTTTACAATTTGTAGTTATTGTTCATAAAGTGTAATTATAATGGTTGAATTTGGTAACTATTAGAAATAGCCCTATTTATTACTTAAGAAGTAACCGAAAATAAGTTTTTTTTCACCTTCTTCACCCCTTTGAAGGCACATGTGCATGATGGTTCAGCTTTTTCTTTTTGCTGTTGTCACACTGACTCATTAATAGTTTTATACGAGAGATATAGAGGTTTGATTTTTTTTTTTTTTTTTTCTTGATGGTTTTGCAAATTTCGAGCCTTTTGTTTTCCAATTTGCTTAGAAAAATTAATAAAACAATGAAGAATGATTTCCATCTATGAAAGGCATTCTAGATTATCTCTCTGGAATCATCCATATGGATTAATCACTAATCATGCTTATCTTTGTTTTCGTACTTTTTATAAAACTAAATTTAGGCCTTCAAAATACCCGAAGCATATTTTCACATCTTAAACGAAACCTAGCAATATCTCTGATATGCATGTTTATTTTCATTGTTATTACGTTAGGCTCGATTAAAATTTTCAATCCCTTATCCTACAAACATTTTTGAGATAGACATCTCATAGAAAAATGTATAATTTGAAAATTAATGCATGTAACTCCAGAAACGCAATAACCTTTCGTCTACCACTGTAAGGTCCATTTGTTTTATATTAAAACGTGTGTGTATTGTAATACTGTGCGATAATATTGCGGCATGTTTTCAGTCATGTTAGTAATGGCACCTTTCATTTAGTGCCAAGAGCCAAGATGAAGATGTGCCCCTGCTTATTAAAAGGTTGGACAGGCCTGATCTATTCACTCTCTCGATAGCTCACAGAAAAAGAGAAAGTGTAGAGATGGAGTATGGTAACTGAGCGTGACGCCGAAAATGTAACTTTAAAATCCGTTACATTCGGCCGAAACGTACGTAGTTACGTGCTTTGACGCGCCAGTCAATTCAAACTTGTATTTCTTTGCTTTTGTTTTTGCCGTTTGAAATTGCTATCGTTTAAAATGCTTACATAAGCAAATTGTTTTATCAGTTAGAAAAATGCACGGGTGACGAAAAAAATTCGATCCCTGTTTCACGCACTTGTTTTATTCAGGCCGAACGAGGTTCTTAGGATCACCTACACTACACAATAGTGTAGATCAGGGCTTAAAGGATTATGTTAAGGTTTCATAGGTATGGTGTTTGGTGAATTTTTGTGCATTACTTCTTGAGATATTGCTGTCTCGAAAACCGTGAAAATTTCAGCATAGCCGCTACAACTCTTAGGAATTTTACACCGAAGTTGATTAGTATCGATTTATGCCAAGGTGTAATTGAACCTTGGCAACCTTATTGAATTTAAATAAATCCCATCTTAAGGTAGAGTTCTAACAAAATTTGTGTCATAGACTGACTGATACACAGATAGACTCACGAATAGACATTTTACAAAAAACTGTCAAATCTTTTTCAGGACTTTCTAAAGCACATCAATCCGTCGAAAACCGGAAATTGATATTCTTCACGAATCCAATATCTCTTGTAAAGATAGAAGAAAGTAAAAATCTGTGCTGGTAAAATAGGTACAGTAATCCCTTAACATTCGCGAGTTTTGATTATTCGCGTAATAAAAAATGCGGAACATTTCAATATTCGCGAATTGTGTTTCATAAAATGAATGTTTTTTTAACTATTTGGGAAAAATAGTTATTGTTCTTGGTAGAGAATTGAGAAATCTGAAGTACATCTGAATGTTTTTGCTGGTTGAATTCCGAAACTTATTTTATTTTATTCGTTTCCTGATTGATCCTAGTTTAATGTCCAAACATGGAATACTTCTGTTTTTTATTTTATTCTTTTTCTGATTGGTCCAAGTTTAATGTGCAAAAACAGAGTACTTCTGTTACCACATTGACAAAAAATAGTAATAAAACTTTGTATAAAAAATTAATAATTTAAAAACAAATTGTGGTAGAGATTTCAAATAATTTCATTTAAAAGTGCATTTTTTCTCTACGCAACAGTGTAAAAATATTAAATGTGATGGGATGTTTAGAAGTTTAAAAATTTGCAGTTCCGAAAATTGTAAAACTGAAATTTCATTTAAAATTTATTTGTGATGGGTCCAGGAATATTAATATTTAATCTATGCCGTACGTAATAGGGGGCGTTCAGAAGTCAGTCTGATTAATTCCATCAAAATGCATATTTTAAATAATTAAAGTTGTCTATCTATAAATTAATGTTTTTTTATCAATGCTCTAGGAATATTAATGTTTAATGCACGGCGTACGTAACATATGATTCGTTATAATCATCCTAAAAATGGTGTTTATTATTATTATTAAATTAAATATAGAATTTCTTTGAAAACACCATTTTCCAAATAGCTGTTGTAATTTCTTAAATGACAATATTTTTATTTATTTTTTATTTATTATTATTATTATTATTATTATTTTACAAAATAAACTTATTTTGTTTTACTAATTATATGTACTACATGACACCGGACTCTTATGTACTGCATAACCTACTATATTACTACTGTAATAGCCTAAGTTGCGAGAACTTCAAATTTGCTCGTTTTGTTCGAATCATGCTGAGAGAAAATATAGATCAGCAATTTCATTTATTTTTTATGCAATTTTTTTTTAAATTTTCTAAATTTTCTAAAATTTTAAATTTTTATTGTAGATGAAATATTTTCTGCAAAAATTTTTGGGGAAATTTTAAAACATGAACAACAACTTGTTTAAAAATCAGTAGAATGCAAATCTTTATTAGTGAGAGGTCTTAAATTTAAAATAGAAATCGAGGCTGAAATTTTTCCTTACATGGAAATTCATAAATATATGATCTGTTCTGTCAAAAAATCGTACATCACAATTTTTTTTCCGCCATCATCTAGCAAATAAATTTTGTACAATATGTTTATAGTTATTCAAATTTAATTGAAGCATGTACCTTAAATGTATAATGCTCAATAAATATATTTCTCGAATTTCAATATGTCTTTTCCATTAAAGTTAGGACCTAACATCCAGGAGGATAGTTTCAACATTCGCGATTTGACATTCGCGGAGGAATTACTGCATATGTTTTTTTTTTTTCATATATATATATATATATATATATATATTTCTATAATAACCTGGAGCCGTTTTCTTCTCATCAATCATCAAGCTTGCACATGTTAATAATTGTTACAATACCACAAAGATCCATAGAATAAAGGGAAGAAAATCTCTTCTAGCAATATAACGATACTTTTCCTGTCGTTTCAATCACTAGGCAGTGAAAAGACTTTTAAAGGTGAATCTGCAGAAATATCGATTTTCGTTTATCTATCAAATAATGCGTGGGACATAGAAATATACATATATATAATATATTTTATTCCGTCACAAAATATATTCCTCAAGGTTATACAAGTATTCAGAAAAAGTACTTCTGCTGGAAATGATAAATAATGGTAGGATTTAAAAAAAAAAAAAAAAAAAAAAAAAAAAAAAAAAAAAACAATCTCAACCAAGACAAATGAGATCTATAAGGCATACTCAATTGAGATTAATGTATGAAGCCTCCCGCCAGAGGACTCTGATACTCTGCCCAAGTTATTCTGACCAATCGTGCAAACCCTGAACCAAAACAATGACCATGTATGTGCACAGAACAGAAATCAGCTTATTCATTGCTAATTTGGGCAGGGTTTGCGCCTCGCGATCCAATGAAATATTTCAGGGTTTAAAGCTGAATCAGCTTCACGTTTTCGGTTGTTTTTGGCGAAATGCGCAGGCCGTTATATATCTTGTTGGCCATAATCCCAAGAAACCTGCATTTATCGAAATTAGCTCGCTTCAGTTCTCATTAATTGAATGTCGAATAACATTTATGCAGCTGTAGAAACAGCCAAGAAATGTTGTTTCCAATATTTTTTTTACAAATTTAAGCAAGTTTTTTTTAATGGTATGTTGTGGTGTTCACAAAATTTTCTTCTCTATAAATTAAATCGTCTGTAACCAAAATGAAATGACGGTCTATTCGTTCTTGCGATATAGATCATAGAATAAAGAGAAATAACAGAGATACAGTAAGGTGGCAGGGCATGACGTCGAAAATATAACCTTAAAATCCGTTACATTCTGCCGAAACATAGCCATGTGTTTTGACACGCCTGTCAATCCAAACTTGTAGTTCTTTGCTTTACCGTATAAAATTGCTGTCGTTTAAAATGCTTAAACATAATCAGATCACTTTTTCATTTAAAGAAATGCACAGGTAGCATCAAAGAATTTTATTTTGTTTCACTTGCTTGTTTTATTTGGGCCGAACGAAGGTACCGTATTTTCGGGTGTATAGCCCGCACCCTGTGTATAACCCGCACCACTAAATCGAGCAGTGCAGTAAAAAAAGTTCGTGTATAACCCGCGGAGATGCATCGGTGTATAGTCCGCGGGCTATACACCATTTACGAACGTATACTTCGACCAGGGTTCGAAATTAGAAGCCATTAGGCATAATTTTTAACACAAATTTACCAAATTTTTTCGTGATGCATAATATCTACAGTAATTGGGCTAAAAAATTAAGATTATCAGTATCGTAATTTTCGGAAGAAACGCCGCGGCGTTTACGGGTTTTAAAATAAAATTTCAAGCGATGCGGCGTTTACGCGCAATTTTTTTCAAAGAAGCGTGATATTTTTTAAAAAAATTTCCGAAAATTAAAAAAAGTCTGTGATAAATTCAAAATTTCGGACATAAAATGTATACGTATCTTAGGTCATTGGTTCCCAAAAGGAACGAATCCTCGGACTCTATCTGAAATGAAACGACTCCGGAAAAGTTCGATTCCTAGAACTCGTTCCGAAATGAAACGACTCTGTAAAGGAACGATTCCTCGGAATCGTTTCGAAAAAGACTGACTGCTCTGAATCGTTCCGAAATGACATAAATCACGCACTTTTTTTTAATTCTTTACAACAGGGTAAGGTACCAACCCCAAAAAGGAACGATTCCTCGGACTGTATCTGAAATGAAACGACTCCGGAAAAGGTCGATTCCTTGAACTCCTCTCGAAATGAAACGACTCTGTAAAGAAACGATTCCTCGGAATCGTTTCGAAAAAGAACGACTGCTCTGAATCGTTCCGAAATGATATAAATCACGCACTTTTTTTTTGTCCTTTGCAACAGGGTAGGTAGATTATTTTTTTGAAAAATAAACTAAAAATGATCTTAAATTCAGAACTGTCGCGACTGGAAGGGTTCCGGGGCTATTATACATCTATCATCGCAATACTTGGCGATAGTTGCGACAGTTCTTCCAAATCCAGAAATAAGCAGTAAAAAAAAAGCCTTTACAAACATGGGAGAATTCTCTAAATTGCAAGGCATAGTGAAAAAAATTTACAAAGTTCGATGTTTTTTTTTTTTCAAATTTTTTGAGGTTTAAATGTTGTAGAAAAAATATCACGATTTCCAATTAAAAAAAAACTCTTTGTATAACCCGCACCGTGTATAAGCCGCAGCGGCTTTTTGGAAGGTTTTTTTTCTTGTATAAGCTGCGGACTCTACACCCGAAAATACGGTATTTGAATTTGGGCGATAACCAGCTTCGTATGATAAACCACGTTATGGCATACTGCATTTTTATTCTTTTTTTTTTTTTTACTATGTGACTGTAGCTATCTCAGAAACCATGAAAAATAGAGCATAGCAGCAACGTTGGGGGGGGGTGGGGGGTATACACCCAAAACTATTGCAATCTGCTTATATTAAGGTCTCACTGATACGGAGTTTGGGGAAATTTGAAATATTGCTCTCTCAAAAACCTGAAAAATGCAGCATAGCCGCGACACATATTGGGATATTTACAGCAAAGCTTAATTAGCATCAATTTATGCCAAGGTCTAATTGAATTTGAAGTTTAATTAAATCCCATACATTAGTTCTTAAGATAGAGCACCAACATTTGTGTTATAGACTGACAGACACACAGACAGACTCACGGATGGAAATTTTTACAAAAACAGGAAAATCTTGTTCAGGAAAAACCGGAAGTCAATACTTTTCACGAAAGATAGAAGAAAGTTAAAATCTGTACAGGTGAAATAAGTATATGCTATAGCTTTTTTAATGTATGTATATACAGGGTGATTCAGCTCGTCGGTGACAAACTTTAAGGATCGATAGAGCACACCTAGACGAACATTTTTGAATAGGGAATGTAGGGTCCCTGACGCGATGGTAAGGCGCTAGGCGCTTTCGAAAATTTGGGTGCCGAAATTCGAAACGTCATAAAAACTAGGGAAATGGTTAGATTTTCTTGCTTGTTGCGTCGAAATGATTCTGTTTGTTTAGACTTTCTTCAGTACCAATTTGATAAGCGTATCTCTTAAATCATGGATAGGGGGCGCTGCAGACTTTGGAGAGCTAGACAACAACTTTAAGCCCGTTATTTTGATAATTTAACACATGCTCGCCAAAGTTTATACTCTAACTTTAAGTTTGAACCCAAAAGTAGAGCCCTGCAAAAAGCGTAAGAGCCGGAATAAAATGTCAAAGTACAGGGTGGTCGAAACTCGAAGGCTCCTAAGAGATAAACAAACAGATTTCTTGACTTATGGCATGCATTTTCATGATTCTGTTTGCTGGGGCTCTCTGAAACTCAGTTGAACGGTACAAAAAGAAACATCGATAGGGGACGCTTTGGGCAAAAAACATAATTCGTTGACATTTCGGACGCTAACTGGAAACGGGGCGCTACGATCAGTTAGAAACAAAACAAGAGAGTAATTTACTTATCATAAGAAGCTATTAAAACTGCAGTTTGTTTGTTTTTTTTAACAAACATAGCTGGTTTCAATCATGCACAATGCGCGCAATAAAATTTACATAAGGTGCTTTTTGCTGATTTATGCAAAAGATATCGTACCATATCGATATGCAAAAGATACGTAATGCGTAGACGACAACGCGAGATGACGTAGTTGTATGCGCAGACACGTCTTTTGAACGTGCGGTACCTACTTAAGCTTCGGGTTACTTGTCTGCAGATCGGTAGTAGGATGGAACGGTACACAAACTCTGAATTGGCTGACATGCATTTGGCGTATGGCGCTGCTGGTTGTAATGGACGAGCCGCTCAGCGGTTGTACGCCGAGCGTTACCCCAACAGGCAAATCCCCTGCCATGCCTTCTTCGCTCGAGTACACCAGAGGTTGTCCACAACGGGATCTTTCGACGGAGGCAGGCCTGAACGGGAGCGATCAGTGAGCACCCCCGACAACGAAGAGGCTGTGCTTAACCTGGTTGAGGACAACCCAGGTCTTAGCACGAGAGATATCGCCAGACATGTTGGCATTTCGCAAGCAACTGCGTGGCGCATCTTACGTTCCCGGAATCTGCACCCCTACCACATCCAGCGGGTGCAGTTGCTCAGAGAGCAGGATTTTGGCCCTCGAGTGGAATTCTCAAGATGGTACTTGGCGATGAGATCCAGGGATCCCCGTTTTGTAAACAGCATTTTGTTTACGGACGAGTCCACCTTCAGCCGGGAGGGAATGTGGAACGCCCACAACAGTCATGTGTGGTGTGATGAAAATCCACATGAAACCAGAAGCCGAGCAGCCCAGGAGCGTTTCTCAGTAAATGTGTGGGCCGGCATTCTGGGGGATTGCCTCATTGGCCCTTATTTGTTACCTGAACGGCTGACAGGTGGAAATTACCTGATTTTCCTGGATCAAGTGCTGCCGCAGCTTCTGGAGGAGGCGCACGTACCCGAAGGTTCGCGTCGCCAGATGTGGTTCCAGCACGATGGAGCTCCGGCCCATTACACGAACGACGTGCGTCTCCATCTAAACGCAAGGTATGGCCAGCGGTGGATCGGGCGTGGGGGTCCAGTTCACTGGCCTGCCCGATCACCAGACCTCACCTGCTTGGATTTCTTCCTTTGGGGTTACCTGAAGGCCGAGGTATACCATACACCTGTCAGCAGTGCTGAAGAACTTGTGGCGCGCATTGTGGCAGCTGCAGGGCAGATCAGAGATACTCCTGGCATTGTTGGAAACACACACTCTTCAATGCGACGGAGGTGCGAAGCCTGCATCATGGCCCAAGGTCGAAATTTCGAGCATCTTCTGTAGTGTTATTTTTTGTAAATAAATTTCCAGTATCATTGATATTTTTGATCTAAATTTATTCAGAAGTGTTGAGCAGAGGTAGAAAATGTGTTTTCATTATTACTAACTGATCGTAGCGCCCCGTTTCCAGTTAGCGTCCGAAATGTCAACGAATTATGTTTTTTGCCCAAAGCGCCCCCTATCGATGTTTCTTTTTGTACCGTTCAACTGAGTTTCAGAGAGCCCCAGCAAACAGAATCATGAAAATGCATGCCATAAGTCAAGAAATCTGTTTGTTTATCTCTTAGGAGCCTTCGAGTTTCGACCACCCTGTACTTTGACATTTTATTCCGGCTCTTACGCTTTTTGCAGGGCTCTACTTTTGGGTTCAAACTTTAAGTTAGAGTATAAACTTTGGCGAGCATGTGTTAAATTATCAAAATAACGGGCTTAAAGTTGTTGTCTAGCTCTCCAAAGTCTGCAGCGCCCCCTATCCATGTTTTAAGAGATACGCTTATCAAATTGGTACTGAAGAAAGTCTAAACAAACAGAATCATTTCGACGCAACAAGCAAGAAAATCTAACCATTTCCCTAGTTTTTATGACGTTTCGAATTTCGGCACCCAAATTTTCGAAAGCGCTTAGCGCCTTACCATCGCGTCAGGGACCCTACATTCCCTATTCAAAAATGTTCGTCTAGGTGTGCTCTATCGATCCTTAAAGTTTGTCACCGACGAGCTGAATCACCCTGTATATTTCTATATTAACCTAACGCCATTTTCTTCTCGTCAAACATCAAACTTGCGTCTGTTAATATTTGTTACAATACCACAAAGATACGTTGGATAAAGGGAAGAGAATCTCTTCTAGCAGTATAACGATACTTTTTTTGACGTTTCAATCACTAGGCAGTGAAAAAAGTTTTAAAGGCGAATCTGCAGAAAAATCGATTTTCGTTTATCAATCAAATAATGTGTGGAGCCTAGAAAAATACATACATATATATTATTTTCTGTCACAAAATATATTCCTCAAGGTTATACTGGTTTTCAGAGAAAGTACTTCTGTTAGAAATGATGGATGATGGTAGGATAAAATAAATAAACAACAATCCCATCAGACCCGCATTTATTGAGATTAGCTTGCATCAGTTCTCATTAATGTTATGTGTCAAATAATATTTATACAGTTGCAAATACCGCCAAAGAATTGTTTCCGAATTTTGAAATTTAAGCGATATTGTATAAAAAAGAAACACCCAGAAGCACAAAAACAACTGTTTTATTTGCAGATTTTATTTATAAGCGAATAAAGTTATAACTACTTTTTATTTTAAAATTACCTTCACGTTAATATTCCAATTTAAGAATTTGGTTTGTCTGTCTCCTGTTTAACGTCCGTATGTCTGTACTCTAACTCTCGTAAATGCAATCGGATTACTATGAAATAAATAGCATTTGTAGTTTGTTTACAGAAGAGACAAAAACATTCCGCTCATTAGATTATATGGATAAAAATCATTTGGGATGCATTTTAATGATTTTAAGATATTTTAAACATGATGAAATCACTCAAATGCATCGGAACATGTTTTGTATAGATTATGGAGTGCATGTAGCATTTATCATTCATTTACAGAGACATGAAAAAATAATTCGGTTATAAGACTTTCTAAGATTGATACTACCTGGAAGCGCATTTTCTGCTGTGGTTGCATTTTTAGGTGCGCTCGTAATTAAGTAAATACGTAGCACCTTATAGTCTTCGTTCAGTCCGTCCGTCTGTCCATCCGCATAGAACAGAGCAAAAACTACTAAACCGAATCGTTTGAAATTTAAAATATATAACTATATCATAATTTTTTCGGGTCATTTCAAACTTTATGAAAATCGGATGCATAGTTTAATTACAGGGACAATCAAAAGTATTCCGTTACAATACGGTCAATGAGAAAAAATAGTTTCAAATGCATTTTAATGATGTTGCACTCTTTCAAACATAATAAAATTGATATGTATCTAGAGATCTGAACGGGCCTTTGACCTGTACCCGGCGGGATGGTTCTGAAGTTTTTAACTAGCCTGGCTGGCAAAAGATTGAACGGGACATATGGGCCGGGCCTATAAAAAAAATTAGCAGGCCCAGCGGCCCGTTATAAAAATTTGAGTAAAAATGATAAAATATGAACTATTTTCAATGAATAAGACTTTAACAAGAAAAAGTATAAATGTGCATCAAGAGCCGATACCAGTTTGACAACATCAATACAGAAATGTAACTTATACAGTGTAGAGATCGAAATCGGACAGTTACATTATGTCTAAACCGGATTTAATATTTTTTTTAGCAAACACGTGCCGAACCGAGATCAGGCTTGCATTGTTTTTCAACATATAGTCGAGCCGAGACGGAACTAAAATTAATTGTTCTCAATATGCGAAGGGTAAACAACATAAGCTGTAAAAGGATTAATAGTGATAAAGAACTTATGTTAACAATAATTAAAATCAACGTTTAACACACAATACACAAACACACACCACATACGTATACGTTTCAGGAGCACCAGGGCTCGCTTCCTCAGTGTATAAAAGTTAAAATGTTATAAGCAGACAAAACCCCCCAACTGACAGCAAGTCAGAGACCCAAATGATCGCAAACATAATACCAAAATACTCACAAGCTTCAGCAACCAATAAGATTAAACCGGAAATGAGGTGTTACGACATAATAAATCTAACGAGAAAGTTGAGATGTACGGTATACTTGAAAGATCATTAACCAAGGAGTTTTTTGCTTTATGTATATGGAGTGCTTCGAAAAAGTCTAAGTCTAACAGAGTAGTGCATTTTTGGATAATAGTAGCAGAGGTAAAATTAAAATTATGGCCCTCCTCCCAACAATGAGAAGCAATAGAGGAATTCTTTAAATCTTTTCTTTTAACATAACCTATATGTTCAGCGACTCTTTTTCTGAGTTTACGTTTTGTTTTTCCAATATAGGACAAACCACACTGACATTGTATATTGTAAATACCCCAATGATCCAGAGGGGAAATTTGATCTTTTAATTGAGAAAAGGATAGTTTATTGACTGGTTTAAAAACTACTTTCAAATCATAATGTTTCAAAATATTTGCAACTTTAAAGCTAATGCTTTGATGAAACGGTAAAATAATTAAACTAGAATAAGAAACAGGTGTAACAGAAGAATCAGGATCATCGAGATGTTTATTAAAACAATGAGAAATTAATTTATTGATATATGATAAACTGAAGCCACGATCAATAGCAACTGATCTTATGTAATTTAACTCATCAGTAAGAGAACTGTTATCTGAACAAATTAAGTGAGCTCTATTAATTAAATACAGAAAAGCAGAAGCTTTCTGAGAAGGGGGGGTGACATGAATTAAAATGGGGGGGGGCAGTGTGACAGCAAAGGGTTTACGGTAAACACGGGTGTCAAAAGAGGTTAATTGACGATTGACTAAAACGTCAAGAAATGGCAATTTGTTATCGTTTTCAACTTCATAAGTGAATTGAATGACTGGATCTATTTGATTTAAAATAGTGAAAATATTATCAACTTGAGAAACAGAGGGGTCGATGAGTGCAAAAGAACCATCGACGTATCTACAATAAAATGGGAAACTGATGAGATTAAACATTTTAACTTCAAAATAATGCATATATAGATCAGCTAGGAAAGGGCTAAGGGGGTTACCCATAGCTAAACCATCAGACATGGAATAGAATTGGTAGGAAAATTTAAAAGTATTTTGTTTTAAACAAATGTTGAATAAATCAACAATGTGATTAATTTCGTGATCAGTGTAATAGCATTCTTTTAATCTGAGAGTGAGGCATAATATATCAATAAATTAATTTCTCATAGTTTTACACTGTAAAAAATATCCGTTAATATACAGAAATTGTTCCCTAAAATTCTACGGAATAGTTCCGTTTTTCCGAAAAAACAGCAGAAATTCCGTTATTGATATTTTGAGATTATAAAAACAGTAACTTTTCCGTAAAATTTTATGAAAACGGAGGAGTTCCGTATTAAAACAGCATAAATTCCATAAATAACACCAGTGTCGCCATCTATATCTGGGATACAAAAACATTATAAAGTTGTTTCATGAACAACTTTGTATAATAATGTTCTTTATTTCTTTCTGTTTTAATAATATAAAGCTAACATATTTTTACAATATTAAAAAAATAATAAAAATTATAAAATTTTATTAATCTCTTTTAAGTTTGAGATTAATTAGTTTGTTTATTTTCAGTTAGTTTATTTCCATTATCATTTTTAAATAATGTTTACCACATTTATAGCCTATTTTTTAAAATATGCGTAGGACAGTGGAAAAACGTTCAACTTTTAAATTTAATATATTTTAATAAAAGTAATAATAAAATAATAATAAAATAATTTTTATTTTAATATATTTTAATATTACTTTAAGAATATCCTTTCAAAAATAAATAAGTAAATAAATATGAATAATATTACAATAAACTTATAAAAATCTCCTTAAAATGAAAAAAAAAAAAACTTTTTAATGCATTTAACTCTTAATACATGTAATATTTTAAAGTCTAAAATTTATTTTTTATAGAACTGAAATTAAAAACTAAATATTCGAAATTATGGAAATAAAATCTGGAATCTGAATAATGGAAAAACGTTCGACTTTTAATTTTAATATAGTTTAATAAAAGTAATAATAAAATATTAATAAAATAACTTTAATTTTAACATATTTTAATATTACTTTAAGTATATCCTTTCAAAAATAAATAAGTAAATAAATATGAATAATATTACAATAAACTTTTAAGAATCTCCTTAAAATAAAATTAAAAAAAACAACATGCATTCAACTCTTAATACATGTAATATTTTAAAGTCTAAAATTTGTTTTGTATAGAATTGAAATTAAAAACTAAATATTCAAAAATTATGGAAATAAAATCTGTTAAACATTTAGAACTATACACTCATATAGAAAATAATTCTCAATGAAAAATAATGCCGCGTTCAATATAAGGCCTTTGCTTTATAAAATCATTCGAAATAAGTAAAGATATTTGCAAGCACTGTATGCGTAACTATGGCATAATGGTATTACAGTACTACAAGCTGCCATGGGACAGGTGCTTGGTTCGATCCCCATCGAGGGTAAGTGACATTTATTCAAAGTTGTTTAAATTAAATGTATGTGTTCTAATCTGATGTGTCCTTAATAAAAAACCAGTTTGTCCTTGAAAATTCTTTTTTGGCTTTCAAGCGAAAATTTTTATATAAAAAAATATGAAAACGGAAACGTTTTGTAAAAAAACGGAAATATTGCTGGAAAAAACGGAAAAATTTTCCCGTTAAATAACGGAAATAGTACTGGCGTCTAGATTACCAGAACTATTTCCGTTATTTAACGGGAAAATTTTTTACAGTGTAATAAACATCTCGATGATCCTGATTCTTCTGTTACACCTGTTTCTTATTCTAGTTTAATTATTTTACCGTTTCATCAAAGCATTAGCTTTAAAGTTGCAAATATTTTGAAACATTATGATTTGAAAGTAGTTTTTAAACCAGTCAATAAATTATCCTTTTCTCAATTAAAAGATCAAATGTCTCCTCTGGATCATTGGGGTATTTACAATATACAATGTCAGTGTGGTTTGTCCTATATTGGAAAAACAAAACGTAAACTCAGAAAAAGAGTCGCTGAACATATAGGTTATGTTAAAAGAAAAGATTTAAAGAATTCCTCTATTGCTTCTCATTGTTGGGAGGAGGGCCATAATTTTAATCTTACCTCTGCTACTATTATCCAAAAATGCACTACTCCGTTAGACTTAGACTTTTTCGAAGCACTCCATATACATAAAGCAAAAAACTCCTTGGTTAATGATCTTTCAAGTATACCGTACATCTCAACTTTCTCGTTAGATTTATTATGTCATAACACCTCATTTCCGGTTTAATCTTATTGGTTTCTGAAGCTTGTGGGTATTATGTTTGCGATCGTTTGGGTCTCTGACTTACTGTCAGTTGGGGGTTTTTTCTGCTTATAACATTTTAGCTTTTATACACTGAGGAAGCGAGCCCTGGTGCTCGTGAAACGTATACGTATGTGGTGTGTGTTTGTGTATTGTGTGTTAAACGTTGATTTTAATTATTGTAATCTTCCACACAAGGTTTTAGCTATTAACTTATGTTAATGTAATCTTTGGAAATATACTTATTGGTGATTCTTAAATTCATTCCTCAACACGCGAAAGTTTAACACATTTTGTGGCTAATTTTTAACTGTAAAAGTATAAAATTGACAAGCCTGATTATTGAAGGGATTTGGAATGGAAAAGTGTTTTCCATTTTTGGTAACTACGATTCTTGTATATACTTGTTGAGATATAAGAGTTTTTTGTCACGTGATTGCAGATTTTTCTTCCATCTCATGCTGTCGCTTCTGGAAATTCGATTCAAAACACTAACTTTGAAAGTATTTTCTAAAATTGCTTGTATCAAAAAATGGATAACGCCATTCAGTTACACAGTTTCTGAATTAAAACACCTGCTAATCTTATGTGTTTCCGAAAAGAAATGAATTTAGAAATGCATCAAAAAGTAGCTCCTTTGGATTTGAGAAAATCATTAAAGAATGATAGAGAAATATTTTCATAAATATTAGGGATGGGACGAATAGTGATTTGGCCGAATAGCCGAATACCGAATATTCGGCCAAATTTTAGGCCGAATACCGAATATTCGGCGGCCGAATACTAACTTTTTTTCCCAATAAAGAAAACATTTTTTTATTATATATAATTTAAAAAATAGGCACTCATTAATAATTATTACTCTTAAATGTGCTTTTAAATGTATTCTTAAATTTGAAACACTTATTTTAACACAAAAAAATTATGAAATTGCATTATATTCTTCTATCTTAATGGACATCAAATTGATTTTCAGTAAGTCAGGATGGTAAAATATTTCCATTAAAATAGGAACAATGTATTTCACTTTTACTATCAAATGATACTTTTATCTTTTCTTGCATCCAAAATTAATAATATTCTTAATCTCTCTCTCTCAGAATTCAGAAGGAAATATCTTCTGAAGTAACCTTTAATGAAGTAAAGTTGATCATTAAGAGCTTGTGTCCCCAATAATAAGCAAATTCGTAAGAATGAGACTGTTTGGAAATCAGTTGTCAATCTTTAAATTACAAATTACATTAAAGCAAAAGGTTATGCTTAAAGTAGAATGCATATGTTAACAAAATATTTGACATTTGAATCAGCGCATACAGTATTCCACTTATTCAACAAGCATTAAAAAGATAAACATAAATTGATAACAACATGAATGAAGGAAGATGTAAATTAGAAATATATACATAATAATGTTACATATTTAAGCCAGTAATTATGCAAATAATTATTTAAAAGTGAAAACTATAGAATAAAAAAATTATTTTGTTCAGCATCAGAATTTGTGTTTAAATATTTATAAAACCATCTTCATAAAGCAAGTTGTGTCATCTAATATGTATCTAGTTTGACACCAGTTCTGTTTTCAGATGTATCGCTGTATTTGGAATAGTAATATTTGATATTTAATTTTGAAAATGAATCTTCGTTAATACACTTAGTGAATGAATTTTTTCATTTCTCACTTCATAGAAAATAAGTTATGAATTTCATAAGAACCTTTTTTACATGTGCATGGAAATTGCTGACATTAATAAATATTCGAGTGTTTTAAAATAAGGTAGTGTTTCTTTTTTTTTTCGATAAGTGTTTTTATATCTTGAATTGTAACATATCATTCTCTAATGAAGACATTTCCTGTACAATTAAATCTCCAACTTGGGCAGCATTTTCTAAAATATCACCAACCTTTATAGGAAATACAGAAAGGCTGTATATTTTTTAGTATCTGAATAACTGTATGTTTTGCAAGTAAGAATGAGAATGACGTCATAAATAAAGTAACCAATTTGGATTAGAGAAAAAAAAAATTGCAAGAAATAAAATTCTTCAAATCCGAAATTTATTTGGCAAGATATCTTTCACTATTCGGCGAGATTTCAGCAATATTCGGCGAGATATTTCTAAATATTCGGCTATAGGTATTCGGCCGAAGTATTCGGTCAACAAGCCTTCAATATTCGGCCAACCGAATATTCGGCAAAAGGGCCGAATAGGCCGAATACCGAATAGTGGCCGAATATTCGTCCCATCCCTAATAAATATATTTTTTACTATACAACTTCAAAAGTTATGATGTTTTAAACTTTCTTTTTATCTTAACCCCATTAATTTTTTAACAAATCTTTATCTGAATGTTGAAAGTCTAAGAATCTAAGTAATCATTAATATTGCTATTGCGTTGTAAAATGTTACCGTAAAATCATCCCATAAATATGTACGCAGTATTTATTCTTCAAAGAAATATTATATTAATTATATGATAAAAATCATAATTTTTTCGAAAGTTTAGAAATTGTGTCGGAAACCAAGCCGGATCTGTTTTCGCTTATTTCTAAACGGGCAGGGCCGGGCCTAGAAATGTAAAATTTAAAACGGGCCGAGCCAGACCCGGTCCTGGAAATCACGTCCCGTGCACACATCTACATGCATCTATGAAGTATGGAATAAAAAATACATTCTGCTCTTTCTGTGGTGCTGTTTTTTTTTTTAAATCAAACTGTTCTTAATCAACGTGTTTTAACGAAATATGAATGTAATGTTCAAAAAGTTTTGTATAATCCCTGTTCATGGTTGTGCATTTTGTATGCCTATAGAAAAAGACATGTTGACATAAGAAATAATATGCATGACGATACTTAACCTAAAAGTATAACGAAAATTCAGTATGAAATGCTAGATATACGCAAACATTTTTATCGAATAATACCTCATTATATTACATATTAGTTAAGTTCATTATGCAATGTCAGATATGGGCAAAAAATCCTGATACATCATTCACTCTTGTATATATTAGTTAAAAAAAAAAAAAAAGAAAGAAAAGAAAAGAAACAACAGAAATAATATGAAGAGCTCAGATGATAAAGGTGGTACTTATGAAAAAAAAATTTAAATCAATCATATGATCAATGATAATCAATGGCCTTCAACCATATCTCATATTAGAATTTGTAAAAATCTAATGCTCACAATGTAGGTTTCCGTATTGGACATACTCAGAATTTTTTTGCAAAAAAAAAAAAAAAAAAAAACAATTAAACTACTTTTGTATGTAATAAAGGATCAGTCAAAATTAGCGGCGGAGTTACAGTAGAAAGGCTGTAAAAAGAAATAAAATACTGTCGAATATTTGGCGTGAAAAGACGACAGCGTCTAGCGATTTGGGGAGCAGCACTTTTCCTCCCCAAAAGTTTACGATTTTAATGCAACTGAAAACTGATGAATTGGGTTTTTAAAAAATGTATAAATGGTATTTAATGAGTTTAAACATAAACAATGAGAGAGTTTTATGTATTATATATATATGTGTGTGTGTGTTTCATTACATATTGCTTGTTGCTGTAGTTTTTAAATTTATAAATGGAAAAAATATTTTCATATATAAAAAAAAATCAAATTGAGAAAAATTATTTTCATACATTTAAGTATTTCAAAAACAAAAGGCAGATGTTTCCATAGCAACAAAATCGAATCGACAATACGCAATTGGACTTTGAACTTGAAACAATTTTAATAATTTAAATTACGAATTTCATTTTAAATCGCAAATTTTGATGGTTAAATCTTAATATAAATAGATATAAATATCAATGTAACAAAATTATACTTGAAACAATCTAAAACCGACAAACTAAAGTTATTTAAAGTAAATTTATTATAAAAAGTTCAATATGAAGCCTTTTTTTTGTTTGTTTAAAGTGTACCTGGCATAAAATGGTATTTTTTGAAATTGCAATCCATTGCCCACCGATGAAAAATCGCCAAATAACGAAGTTTTCATTATTTTTTTACGGATATCGTATAGAGGTTCCGCCGAAATTTTCTTTATAAATGTATATATATCTTTTATATCCTTATGAGAAGAGCCTTTTGTACTTTTTTCAGATATTTCAGAGTATGCTCGTATGGAGACTTTCCTAGTCAGAGAGATTTAAATTGATTTGACAACGACATTTGACAATAACCACAAACAGATATTTGGAATTTTACAGTTTATTTTCAAAAAATGATGGTTGTATCACTTACCACCTTTATCATCTGAACTCCTCATATTATATGATGATTGGAGAAAATCAACTTTTAGTTATTTTGTAAAAATATTACCATACCGGCCATGGTAGGGCCGATTACCAGTATGAACCACTCATTTTGCATTAATTCAACGGTTTGGAGAATGAAAGTATTTAATTGAAGTAGATGAGTAAGAAATGTCAAAGAAAATGTCCACTCGAAAAAAAGCAAATAACATATATACCTTTAGTATAAAAACCCTATTCATCGTTAAGTACGTTTTGTAAGTGCAAAAAAAGGTATGTTTACGCCAGAAATAATATGCATGATGATACTTAACCTAAAAGTACAATGGAAATTCCGTATGCAATGTGAGATGTAAGCAAAAATATCCTATCCAATGGTACCTCAATTATTCTACGCAACATGTTAAAAAATCATTAAGGCGCAAGTAAAATTCTACTTTCTTATTTACAAGTGCATATATATTACACAAAATATTTAAAATCCTTAAAAGCTGTCCAAATCTTCAAAGCTTTACGATCGCCACAACAAAAGTTTTCAGCCCACAGTTGGCCATCTTTCGGGTAAAAGGTGGTTGTAAAATAAATGTGAACAGATTTTAATTGATTTTTAATATTATGTATGATATATATATCCATCTGTAAACATAAAGTACACTTTTAAATTCTACTTATTAGTTATCTATACTAATATTATAAAGAGGAAAGATTTGATTGTTTGTTTGTTTGAATTGAATAGGCTCCGAAACTACTCGACAGATTTGAAAAATTCTTTCACCGTTGGAAAGCTACACTATTTCCGGTGAACATAGGCTAATTTTTAATTGATTTATTCAAATATTTTTCTTAATAATTCAAAATTTCATTATTTTTCATACAGAATCAATTAAAATTTTTCCGATAAAAAATAACCATTTTTCTTTCCCGTTGCCAAGAAAGTGTAATCAGGAAAAATAATAATAATAAATTAATTAATTCAATTAGTAATTATGGAACAAAACAATCTGTATAATTTTAAAATAGAAAAGAAAAATAATGAAATAGTTTACTGATAAATAAACGACTATTACATTACTGGATTACCACGTGAGGCATAAAATCGCAATTTTGTTGTAATCGTGCCAACGTGATCCGTAGATGATATCTGCATCTAAATATTATTGGCAATATCATTGTTTATATAATTTGTTTACATTATTTGGCAATATTACATTATTTGGCAATACTTGATCTCTCATCGACCAAAAAACTGTCGCCAAAGTATAAGGTTAAATGTTAATAATGGATGATCGTAAATGTCACATTCTTTTGACATTAAATATGTTTTACATAATTGTTACGTCGTCAACTAATTTTAATTCGATGTTTTATCTCAATTTCTATTAATATTTTAGTAATTTATTAATTCTTTGGTTATTTAAAATAAAAATTATATCCATTTGTATAATTTGGCGAAATTGATCGACGGAATAATCAAATGGTACCAATTGTTTGTTTACACTCTATCTGGATATTTAGGTTCATAGAATTAGCGTACTTATCGAGTCTCCGCCAAGTCATGTGCCAAGCAGTCATTAAATCTGTGTTTTAGCCTTACTATTATATCTTTTTCATCTGCAGTTATTTTACCATCACTAAAAAAGTGTACTTCTAGGTTATCCCGTCGACCAATTTCGCCAAATTACACAAATCGCCAAACTAATAGCCAAACTATACATGTTGACATAATTTTTATTTTAAATAACGAAAAAACAAATAATTAGTAGAATATTAATAAAAATATTAATAAAAAGTCGAAATAAAAATCACTTAATGACATTTTAAACACGCGAATCGCATTTAATATCATTGAATGTGACATTCATGATCATCCATTATTGGCATTTAATCTTTTAGTTTGGCGATAATTTTTTGGTCGACGGGATAATCTAGAAGTACCTAAAAAAGAAATATTTTTAATGTGAAGGAAAAATCATTATCATGAAAAAATACTTGCAATTAATTTATCATTCATTCTAATAATAATAATAATAATAATAATAATAATAATAATAATAATAATAATAATAATAATAATAATAATAATAATAATAATAATAATAATAATAATAATAATAATAATAATAAAAAGGTACTACTAGGTTATCCCGTCGACCAAATAATTATCGCCAAACTATCAGATTAGATGCTAATAATGGATGATCGTGAATGTCGCATTCAATGACATTAAATACGATTCACATGTTTAAAATGTCATTAAATGATTTTTATTTCGGCTTTTTATTAATATTTTTCTTAATATTTTACTAATTATTTGTTTGTTTAGTTCATATTTTAGTGCATTTTTTATGCTTAATTGAATGGTACTAAGCAAATTCTTTTAAATCCAGTACTTGGTGAGATACTTCACATTTTCCAAATTTGGCGATGTCTTCGGCCCAAAAACCTGAAATTTTGAATCGTTATCTATCTGTCTATCTATCTATCTATCTATCTATCTATCTATCTATATATATATATATATATATATAAATCTCTCCTTTAGGAAGTTCATCGGATGGTCTAAAATAATAACATGTTTCACCATATCTCAGAAGCAAATTCAGGTAGAAGCAATTCAAGTGGAATTCAAGATAAAAAACCTACTAAAAAATTTTAATTACTTTAGTACTTTTGTAATTTGTCAGTTATTTAGTCATTTTAGAGGTATTTTGTCGCCAAAATGAATTTTGAACTGACCAATGTAAGATTACATAAATCAGATAAAAATTGTGGGTATTTGATTCGATATTAAGATTGTTTATTTAAATATATTTCGTTTGATTCAAGATTATTTTAGAGAAACTGACCAGCGTAGCGGGCGGAGGATGCTAGTAACATATAAATTAAATTCATTATGCGACGACAGATAATAGAAAAATATTTTAGAGTCCTATCGAATACCTCATTCATCTTTGTACGCTATGTATTAGCAGGGCCCGACTAGCAAGTTTTTGTGCCCAAGGCACTTTTTTCGTGCCCCCTTATATTCGTCAATTTATTAATACTAGTTTTATTTATTTATTTATTTATTTATTTTATTACACACTTATTCGGAAAGTTTTAACAAGTTTTCCGAAACGTTGAACAAAGGTTTTAGGATTTAAAAAAATATTTTTTTTTCTATTATTTATTGAAATGGACTTTTAATCATATAACGAGATATATTTTTTTCATTTCATCTTACCAATATCTCAAATAAAGCATTTTTTTTCATAATTATGACTTTTTAAATGGAAATTTAGAAGAAATTATGAAAAAATTTGTGCCCTCAGAAGTTTTGTGCCCAGGACACGGGCCCCGGGTGCCCTTGTGATAGTCAGGACCTGTATATTAGTTGAGTAAAAGAAATGCCGGTAACAGAAATAAAAAGTGTATAATAATAAAGAAAGGCAATTTTTACTTACTTTGTAAAAATAAGCCACACAGGCCATGTTGAAGTCGATTACCACTATAAACCAATCATTTTGCATTAATCCTGTGGTTCAGAGGATGGAAGAAAATAATCAATTAATCCAAGTAGAAGAGCAAGAAATGCCAAAGAAAAGATTCACTCGAAGAAAGCAAATGGGACACTCTCCCGGCAAGATCCTCTCCCAAGTCTGAAAAGGTAGGTTTTTCTTCCCCTATTCAGTGGCGTGCAAAGAACTCTAACGTATGAGGGTGTGTCGATTTCGTGCAAGGTTAAACAGGTGAAGTCCAAACACGCGAGCTTCAACGTCGTCGGGTCTTTTAGGTTCAACAATTATAAGGTAATGGTAGACATTTTTTGTCTTTCTCTTAAACAGTCGCTGAGATATGGCTTGGACTCCTGACTACAGGGTGATTCAAAAAAACGTGGTCAAAATGATATGACAAATCAAGGATAAAAAATCGCATAGGAACATAGGGTCGCAAACTACTTATTGAGTCACAAATACAGGGTGTTTCATTCTAGTTACACCCGGTTTGAAAATAATCATTTCGAGGAAAATAAAAATATTGTAATGAAAATGCAACGATATGTACCTTATTTTGAGTGAAATGTGATAACGTTATGAAAAGATCTGCTGAGTGCATATTGCTGGGGCGCATAATGCAAACTTCTACCACTTTTTTTTTTTTTTTTTTTTTTTTTTTTTTTTTTGGTGTTATCACATTTAAAACAAAGATGAGAATGTCTGTTAAATGTTTTATTATAATATACTTCAGTTTTCCGAAATTTATTACTGTCAACCCAAATTGAGTTAGGATGAAACACCCTGTATTTGTGACTCAATAAGTAGTTTGAGGCGGTTTGTTTTATCCACGTTATCTTTTAATCACCCTGTATACTATACTATCAGTAGTGCTCGTCATTTTAGTTTCCATTCGAGCAGAAAAAGGGAGGGAGGAATTAGGGATTTAAATTGTTCTCAGGGCATTTTACAACTGTGATAAAAGGCATAGAAAAACCCATTGTGGCAAATTTAATTGTAAGTAAACATGTACTAATAGCAAGTAAGGATGTTTATTGCTACTTATCTGTTGCTCATTCTTTTTAACACTTTCTAACATAATTGAAAAGTATTTAGGAATTCGATTTGAATGTCTGTCTGTCCGTGCTCTAATTCAGGTAAATGTTCTCGGATTGTCATGTAATAGATATATGTTATTGAAGTTTACCATGTCGTGTTCAGTATTTAAAATGATACGTGCAGCATTTACAGTTCGTTTACAAGTGCATCCATAGGAAAGCCTTTTTATATTATGGGCTTCGGGAAAAAATCGTTTGCAGTGTATTTTATTGATGCCACACTCTAAAACATATTGAAATCAATATTAGCACTGAGATGCGTTACAAGAGGTTTACTATAGAGTAGGATGTGCATAGTATTCATAGTTCATTTACACGGCTACACAAAATAATTATGTTACAGTACTGTCTATGATCAACGATAATGGCCGGAAGTGCGTTTTCAACTGTGGTAAATGTTTAAAATGTAATTAATATTCTGAATATTAATTTGCATAAATAAATTCTACATATCATATATAAAATTGCACAAAATAATTAAAATACATTTTAGCTTTTTGAGTGTGCAGAAACTAATAGACTGTGAGCAACGAGGTGGGATCACCCTCGCAGCCTACCACAAATACATACTGGTACTTTAAACGTCCAGCAACAATCCCTCAAAGAGATGGTTATGAAACATTATCTTCGAGACTGACACTTTTAGCATACGGCACCTAACATACGTCTCCAATCTGACAAGCTTGTTACCCCACAACAACTACCATTTCCTCGTATGGCATCACCCATTGTCCAAGGTCATCTTGGTATATGGATCTTATGCACACAAGCTGAGGTCGAGGCTAAAATTCGTCTGCTGGCGGTATTTTCTGGCGGTGTTTAGCATAGCAGTCTATGGAGTGTAAATTATTAATGCTTGTTTGTTAGAAATACCGGAAAAAAATTCTTTGTTGAAGCAGCATATACTTAATATATTGTAATATAAATTCACAATTGTTGTTCTGCTTGCAAGAAAATTCTTTAAATTTGTAAATTTTTCGTTAAAATATATCCAGAAAGGCTGAAATCGTCTGCTAGCGATGTTTGCGCCTGCGCATTCAAGCATTCTGGCGGTGCAGTGACTAGAATAACAGGTTAGCATACCGCCAGCTCTGGCGTGTGACGTCACGTGCATAAGGTCCATTGAGATAGTCCTGCGTTGTATCGACCCCTTGCATTGACGTCACAGCGACGGCTGATACTATAATCTGGTACACATCTGGAGCACAAACAAAACCTCATAACTCCCCGTTTGCCGTTTAAAGCACATGTGATCTTTCTGTTTAGTCCAGATTGTTCTGATTCTTGATTATTTTTCTAAATACTTAAAAAATAAAGCGAAAATCCCTATGTTTACAAATGGGAATACATTACATTTGCCTTATGTTTGGGCTCCAGATGAATCATATGACGTCACGTGCAAGGGGTCTACAGAGTACAGTTTCTTCGGGCAGTGCACACCGCGCAACTTGCCGTTGTCGTGAGCAGCAGGTCTCTAGCGCGCAAGCTTAGCTCATGTGCTGTCTGAAAACCAAGTGTTCTGTAGAATACCATACTAATTGACCGGGAGGCGACAGCACAGATAACCACCACATCGAGTTTACGGCTCAAATTTCAGAATTAGTTAAAATTGATTTGCATATTAAAACGTAATCGGTATGCCAAGTCATATCTTGGTGGAAAATACTTAAAAACCCGATTTAAGCGGATAACGTGTACGTTTACACTGTGTTTTCCTGCAGCCAAAGATATTATAACATAGAGTACTGGGAGCAGGAAAAAATAATGGTAAACCTACAAGTCAATCTCTAAAATCGGGTTTTTAGGCGTTTTCCACCGAGGTAGGATTTAACGGATCAAATGCATTTTAACATGCAAATCGATATTTAACTAATCCTAGAATTTCATCCATGACCTCGATGAGGTGATAGTTTGTGCTGCCGCCTCCCGGTCTATAAAGTCTATTTCAAGCAAACACTTGCACAGGACTCATGATCGCCATCGTGATGCAATAATTAAAGTGCTATTACATGTAAAATTTCAAGCGACAAAGATCGTCTGCATTTGTTGTTGTTGTTGTTGTTGTTATTTTCTAACCATTTCATTGGCTGTTCGAGAAAATGCTTTTTACCATTGTCACATTTCCAAGCATTTCATTGGCTGTTACTAGCCACTTGCTTCATTACAGGCGTCAAGTATCTCCAAGTATTCTTCCAAAAAATCTAGGTTAATCTGGCTTAGGTTGACAAAGCAAGAAAAACAAATCAGAAAATTTGCTTTGAACAAGAAACATTTTTTAGAAATAAGTCAGGTTAGTTGTTAGTTCCACGTAGAAACATAAAAAAATTAGAATTAAATAAATAAAGATGTTATATAAATTTTCTCGTTCGAAACGTGATTAACGTGAGCCGAATTTACCCTTTGAAGAACGCTGGTTCATTATAACAGGTCTACTGGAAATCTCTGCACAATAATGCTATTTGAAGATTGAACAAGCATGCACGTGGTCATTTGTCTCTTATCATTGTATTTATACACATGTGCTGAATCAAAAAGCTAAATTAACTTAAACAAACGTGTTCCATGTCATTATTAAGTGAGACGGGATCGTGTAAATATACAGGGTAGCGAGTGGTTAGTTAAAAATACAGTCAATATAGATGATAAATACTAGTATTTTGCTAAAGATAAATTCAGTTTATATAATCTCTTTATATTATTTGAAGTATTTTCTGTAATAAATTACTGGTGGTTTTCTCTTTTCTTGACTGTGTTTTTCCCGGTTTTCCCTGACCACTCGCCAACCTGAACTACTGATAAAGTTTATTTGCAGCACTATACTCGATACAGATTCCAACTAGGAAGAAACGCTACGGAAGCGTGTCGAAGTTCAGGGAAAGCTTGTGGTGGAGATGCAGTTTCGGAAAGAGCATGCTGGAGATGATTCGAAAATTTTAAGCAGGTGATTTCGACTTTAATAACAAGCCACCCTTTGAACGGCCACCTTGAATTGATGGAGATATTGTCAAAATCTTGATAAAGCAAGATCCTTTGTTTGACAACGTCTGACATTTTTGAAAAGCTTAACAATTTAAAGGGTCTTAAACAGGAATGCAAAAATCTAGGCGCCAGCAGGCAGTCTCTCACCACTAAATTTATTCCGTTTTTTTCTTCTAATATTTCATGTATGCTATCAAATTTTCAGAGAAGAAAACTAGTGGTGAGAGATTACCCGCTGGCGCCTAGATTTTTGCATCCCTGGTTCTTATGTCTCTTTAAATAAGTCGTTGAGCCAGAAGCCAAAATTAAATGGTTTTGGTTTCATCTCTGGGCACTTGGTAATATGTACCTTTTTGCATTTACACTGGTCCAAGGAGTTCATATCTATTTGTTCTAAAAGAAGATACTGTGAAATTTGTGGTAGCTTATAGACGCCATATTGAAAAGATGAGCGCCATATCGCATATAGATACAAATGATTTTCTCCATCATCACATAATTAAATTTCAACGAAAAAATGCAAAGAACAAATCTTTGAACCTATTACGTTATACAAATTATGCATTTATTAAGATTTTAATTTAATATGATTATTAACATTTTCAATTGGATAAACCGATCAAAAGATATTTGCGATGAAAGAAAACCGAAATCTTGTTCGGCATTTTAATGTATATTATTTTCATGTGGATAAGACACGGCAATTCAAGAAAAAAAAACAGTACTAATGAAACTATTGTATTTAGTCTGTTAAGAATTAACAGTTTTGGGACCACAGATGCATCACATATACACCTTCAAAACGGGTTTCCATCGCTTGTTTTTCATACCACTAAAAAAAGTAGAATTTTCCTTATTTAATTAAGCTATTCTCTTGGTTTATAAACTAAATTTAATTGTTTGACAATAAATGGTATGAATAAAATAAAATTCATGTAAAAGATGCTGGTTTCGAAAAGGTTAATAAACATCAGAAATCTTAGTCTTCTGCTATCATCATCAGTTGACATTCCTATGTCCAAATAACTTCAATCGCCATAGAACAGTTCCCTATTCTGCATATGTTTGTACATCTGAGGCTATTAAAAAGACACACACGTGACAGTGTGACACATGTTCTTGAACAAGTGACACCAGTTCCAAAGCAGCTTCCGAAGTAAGAGAATCCATGCACCTCAATCAATTTGTAGAAGTTTGCTCTATCCTGTCACTGGATCCAAATTTCACAAATATTAATTCTTCCTAGTTTTTTAAATTGTTTCCTAAGGAAAGTAGTGTAGCAATAAAAATAATATTTTTAAAATGGAAGCAGGTCAATTTAGTGAATTCTTCAGCTAGTTATTTCGTGAATTTATAGCAATTTTGTCCGTAGATAACGTCTGTAGATCATTCGTGCATTCATCTATTTCAGATAATGTTCATTTTACCATTCTTGAGAAATGAAATGCAGTTCTTTCTTGTTCTGCTCACATCAGAAAGAAAACTGCTTCTATTTTCGTTCTGTTTGTCCAGAAGTATATAAATTTTGTAGCATCCCCAATAGTTCCGGATAATCTAGGTTGCTGATATTAAATGCACTTTGTCCCATTTTTACATACTAAATACATAGAAAATTTAAAATCTCTATCTCAATTTTTTCGGAAGATAGAGCGTTTACAGACACACAGACAGACGGACGGACGGAATTTTTTTTTTTTCTAAAAATATGGTTTTCGGAATCTCCAGTATCAGAAACATGGTAAATCTGTCAAAAAAAATTTTTTTTTCGATTTTCAAAACGATTGTAAGAGTTACCCTCTATACTACGTATGATGGGTAAGTAAAAATCAGAAGAAAAAAAAAGTTGGAAATTGCACGTCAAACGTAGCAAATGAGGTGCGTTCGTACTGTATCGAAGTTTTAAAAATATTCAGATCTTTGTGTAACAGTTGACTTCGGATAATTTCCAAAATATTTTGCGTCTCCCTGTAAATACTATATGCTTTCTATTATACAGAAAGTAACTAATAATAAACCTTAGCAACGTATATCAATTTCATAAAATATGAAATAGTTTAATATAATCAAAACGTGCCTTAAACAATGTTTCACCTATACCATTATGTAATGGAACATTTTTGCGCGGCCCTGTAAATTAATAACAAATATTCTTTGCAACACAGATTGTACAGAATGCATATTTAAGTATACATTTCATAGATACATAACAATTTTATTATGTTCGAAAGAGTGTATCATTAAAATGCAGTTGAAACTATTTTTTTCCATAAGCCGTAATGTAACGGAATAATTTTGATTGCCCCTGTAATAAAACTATAGATCTGATTTTCAGGAAATTTGAAATTACTCGACGAAATTATGCAACAACTATATAGTTTAAATTTCAAATGATTCGGTTGGTTAATTTTTGCTCTGTTGTATGCAGACAGACGGATTGAATGACGACTATAGGTGCTACGTATCTATCTATATTATAAAGGCCAAACGTATCTGTGCGTAACGCATACGTCATTTTTCGAATGGCAACACTTTGAAATTTGAAATGAAATTTCGGTTTTGCATTTTTTGCTACTACAAATTTTAAAATTTTTAAACATCGCACAGTTTTAATTTTTACGTAGTCGTATAAAGAAAAGCATGCACTTTTAAATGCAATTTGTTTGAAAACTGTATCTTAATTTGTTTTTAAAGTATTAATTTTTTTTTTTTTTTTGTAGTTTTTAACACCATTTTTGAAATTGTGAAAACAGAAGTATGCCATTTCTATTTTAAATAAAGGGAAAAAAGAAAAAATCTTACTGTATCTTTAAATTAAAATTATTTTAAAATAATTTTTTTTTCTTTTTTTCTTTCTTTTTTCTTTTTTCTTTTTTTCTTTTTTTTTCTTTTTTTTTTTTTTTTTTTTTTTTTTTTTAAGTGAATACGGTTATGAAAACAGCATATGTAAATTTTGAGATGATGATAAAGAATATCGGGTTCAGATTCAATGGGGAAAAAAGTCTATGATTGAGTCAAAGTAGAATAAATTTTGCTGTTTTTCTTTTAGGAATACCAAAATAATTTCTACAGCTGAGTTTTACAGAAAAAGTATTTTGTTAACTTTAGGTTAAATATTATTTGTTTAAGAGTTAGACTTACCAAAATAAGGTGCATTTTCTATTGTAACTAATTTCGTAGATTTATTATAAATCAATGAAATAGTTCCTACTTAAACATTCTCTTTCGTCGACATTTGGCGGGTTCTACCTTCTTTACATAATTACGAACGCAACTAAAAATCAGGAGAAAAAACAGACTTCACGACTTTAAATCCATGTTGTCACAAATAAGTAACACATAATAGTTCATCAAAGGCCAACAGAAAGAAGCATCAAACGGGGTAAAAAAAGATCATGTAACTCCTGAGAAGGGTTAACTTGACTCAACAAACCATTTCGGACCATTGTTCGGAGGCATAAAAAGTATGATTTTTTTATTTTTCTCTCACTTCCCAAACAGACAGTACTTTCGGTAGACCTAATTTTATCACTTAATTCTAATTCGAAACTGCTAAATAGCATTCAGAATTTCCAAATCTAAATTTTGCTTTTATAAGATATGACAAAAAAAAACAGATTTATTTACATTTTCAAATAAATTTATTAGTAAATTCTGGTCACATTCAATTATTTCAATAGCAGAATTATTTTGCCTCTGAAAGTGTTAACACTTTCATGGGCGCCGTTTGCAATCTGCGAATACTTCATTTTAATACTTAAAATAACAAATGGCACCAGTAATTTTTTTTTTTTTTTTTTTTTTTTTGGTTCGATTATGATTTTGTAATATGCACGGAGAAAAACTTTTGATTATTTAAAAAAAAATTGTCCTTCAATTTTGGTGGGAATTAATTATTTGGACATCTTTGGTGCAGAAATGCCCTATTCCTGAAAGGGTTAAAGCTCATCTTGAGGAAGAATAGTTGAAAATTGACAAGTATGGAACTAATATAAAAAAAATGCACCGGGTGAAATTAGTCGGTTGAGTGCCACCGTAATACTTACCCACCATGTATATGCATAGTATAAAATAAGAAAATAGCACACGTGTAAACTATTTATAAAATGCATTGCAATTCAAAAACAAAATTTAAACATATACTTAAAAATTTTTAGCAAAACGGGACCCCATTGGATTACAATGGGAGCCTATGGGAATTTGGCGAAATACCGGAAATAGCACCAAGTTGGCTTCACTTTTGGTAAGTATTTTTTGTCGCTAGATTTGGCGATATATCGTCAAGTTAGCGACATTTTTTTTTCTTTTTTGTTCGACGGCATAATCAAGTAGTACTAAATTGCATAAAATTAACACCCTTATAACACCAAAAATAATAATCATATTAACTAACAGTCTACTGAATCGGATTAATAAGGTACTTGTACCCAATATGGACAGTGCTCTCAATATGGACACCCCTAATATTTTTAAAAGTAACAATTTTTATAGAAAGATCGCTCTACATGTCCGTGAAGAAAAGCAGTTGAAAAGATAATTAAGCCAGCAAAGTACAGAAAAGTGCGCTGTTCGCCATTTAGAAGGAAACTTGTTGTTTCATGGTGTGCTGATAGTAATTACAGGTAAGTTTAAATTCTTATTAGATATTGTAAAATTACTTTAAATATTGAAAAGTGTGGTGTTTTAGAAAGCTTTTAAAACATATTTTTGATTGCTATTGCATATATTGCTTTAAAACATTTTCTTTATTTATTTATTACAAGATTTAATGAAGCTTCCCAATATGGACACCTTATGTCCACATTGGAAGTACAACAAGTGAATCTTCGGATTCACAAAAATATAAAGATAAGCAAAACCAACTACATTATTTCATAATATTTTGTAGTAACTGAGATGCTTTGCATCGGTATTCGATGAGCCATAGCCGAAAATGACTCTCTGTTCTAAAGTGCATGTTCTGAAGATATTTACTGTACCCTACCCTTCCCTCAATACTTTAAAATATATTTTTTAACCCCTCTCCTCTAAAATTCCATAGAAGAGTGGCTCTTTCATACACTCTGTGTAGTAGCTCAATAAGGAGCCACCTGTCCATAATAGAGACTAGTGGTTCCTTATATGGACATTTGTAAACATTTTTTGTTTTTATCATTTAAATTAAACCATAATAGTTAGAAGGTCGCTAATTTTAATAATGATAGTCAACAGTCCAGGGATCATGGTCATGTATTTTTGGAGTCCTATCACGTGCATATGGGGGTGAAAAAAATACATTTTCCTTAGGGTGTCCATATTAGGCACAGGTACCTTAGTCTCATTTCCAATTAAAATGTATCTTTGAATTAAAATTTGAATGAAATACAGGGTCATGAAAAATCGAAGAGATTAAAAAATGGAATTACAAATATCTCGGTAACTAATTATCCGATCAACTTCAATTTTTAATGCAACACTCGTTTTCTTTATTGTTTTTTACATTCACTCCTTAAAGTTAAAAAAAAAAAATCAAAAATTTTTGTGTATTTTTCATCAGAACGAATATTTCGAGAGTACGAAAAAAATAGTTTCGGATGATTGAAATTACTTACATTCAATTGGCTTCTTACTGTTATTACATAGCAAGTACAAATCAAATTTTAAGTCTCTATCTAATAAGTCATACCTCAATTTGTTCGAGAAATGTGGCATTTACAGATACGCAAACAGACGAATAACAAATTTCTTTGTCTAGAAATATATTTTTGGAATCTCCAGCGTCTAAAACGTGTGAGGACGTTAAAGAAAAAAGATCAATTTTTTAAAACGATTGCAAGATTTACCCTATACTTCGGATGATGGGTAAGTAAAAATTTTAAAAGAGCATCTAAGAATAAAAATGGCGGTTGGTGCTCAGGTGTGCTACGAATGTTCGATCTTTCATCTGTCAGTCATAAAAATTGAGGTCTTTCCATCTTTTCCTTCCCTGACGTTGATAAGTAGGGTCTTCAGACTTTTATTATTTATCCTGGGCTTATAACCTCGTTCAACAAGAAATTACAGTTGTCACGATCTCTAAGAAAACGATTTCTTTCTTGCCAGAAGCTACAAGCGCTGTTGCTACGTGAGACGACCCCAAAATGGCAGCGAAATTAACTTAAGATTATGCATACTTCCGCGTTGTTCCTCAGGGATTTATCGAATATCTTGAATAACAACAGCCTATACATAGAATTGCCGGAAATGGCCATATGATGAGTTTGAAATGTGCTTGGTGCGTGTGTGTACATAATTTAAAAGGAAGCCATTTCATTAGTTTCAATTCGCAAGAATTTAGCCATTCAATAGAAATGCAGTATATTAATAAAAACGAAAACAGACGCATCACGCATAGATTATGAAACCTTTTCCACAGACAGAATAGTGTTAAGAAATTTCTTTTGTTGCTAAAATGAAATGAGAGATTTTAATAATCAACTTGAAAATTCACACAGCTCATTAAAAATCCCTTTCCACTTTCCACGAATTGATGCACATGCGTGATAATAGAAAACTAGGTGCAAGAAAAAATTGGCGCCAAATATGGCGATATATTGCCAAGTTGGCGGAAAATTTGGCGACAGAACCGCTTTGCCTCCTGCTGAATCTGCGCAGATTTTTAGGTAGCTTTCATTACAAAAAGTAAAAAGCTACCTATTGCAGCCGTCCGGAGGAAAGCACTTCCAGAAAATTTTGGTATATTTTCTCTGATCATGACCCTCAGAACCCAAAACCACCCTCTATTCAAATGTTGACATATATATATACAGTGGCAGTCAAAAGTTTCCGGCCAGCAAAAATTTCTCAGTTAATTTGTAAGTATACCCATATGAAGAAGAATCTCAAAGTGATATTTATACATTTTATTGACATAATAGTTAGAAACTTACTTGTAGAAGAACATGTAAATATCAATAAATTTAACAAACAAAATTAAGTATAAAGAAAAACGCATGTTCTCAAAAGTTTCCCGCCATCTTCACAAGTTTGTAAAAAAGTGGTATTGTAATAGAAAATTACAGTGATCAACAACATTTACAATTAGTATTTTATCGTATTCTTATTTTATTAACTTTAGTAATAAGTACTGCGGCGCAGCAACGTGACATTCATACAATCAACGGTTAAAGATCGTCTATGGTACGTTTTTCCAACATTTCTTGCAATTTTGGCGAAATTTCGGCTGAGTTGGAATATTTATAGTTCCGCAGACTTTTGTCAACTTCTTTTCAAAGATTTTCTATTGGATTCATGTTGGGTGCTTGGGCTGATCATTTCAAAAACGAAATTTTTTGTGCGAAAACCATTGCTTATCGGGGTTTGCAAACATTATTTATGTCGTTATCATGTTAAGAAAAATAGTTGCGACCAAATTTTTTTCTCTAATAAGGCAGAAAACAATCTTGCAAGATATCCTTATACATTGTATCATTCACCTGGCTGTGGATTTCAAATAACGGACCGACACTTTTTGAAGAAAATACTCCCCACGGCATAACGTGTCCTCCGCCATGCTTCATTGTAGGAATAACATAGGTCGAATCATATCTTTTGTTGTTAGGTCATCGAATGTTGTGTTTGTCATCACCCAAAACTGTTTCGAATTCGACTGATGGAAAAATAGAACTTTTTTCCAGTTTTCACTGGACCGTCTTTGTGTTTTTTGGAAAACGCCAGTCGGGTACGTTTGTATTTTTTTATACTCTGAAAAAATTTTAACACCGACTCTACCATAAAGTTATGCATCACGTCAGCATGTTGATACGGTATACGGACTTACTTCAGCAATATTTTCATTCCGTAAATCGCAGTACATTGCAGCGGAATTTTTATGCGGATTATCAATTGTTTTCTCCTGATAATTCTGTCCACAGGAATAGTAATTTTACCGGATCTCCCGGACCTCTGAAAGTCCTGAAGGCCACGGCCATCTTTATATAACTTTTAAATATCATTTACGGTCGATTTTACCGATCGACAACTTTGCCGCAATATCTCGAGAAGATTGGTGTTTTAGCAGGGTTCGCCGAAGTGGGCCCAACCCGAAAAAACCCGTCCGGGTTTTTTCGGGCGGGCCCACTTGAAAAAACCCATGGCAAAACCCACTTGTGGGTTTTTTCAAATTTTCTCGTGTTTTCACAACTGTATTATTATTTAATCTAAAGTGTGAGAATGTAAAGATAAATGCCAATTTAAATGTATTTCAAAAGAACCAGATTTAAAAGGAATTTCTAATCATTGATAAAATGACCAAAAAAAGAAATTAGCTTGTAAAGAAGGAAGCTTTTCATGCCTCTATTTTAAAATGCATCCAGGTGCTTTAAATCTTAATGTATACTATGAGAGTGTTATACAGAAATTTTCAACATTAAAATGGTGGCAGATTATAACAAAGAGTGAAAAAGATAAGTTTCCTCATGGATTTTGTCAATTTTTCTTTTTTTTACATTCAGCACCAACTATTTCTGCTTCAACCGAACAATACTTTTTTACATTTGATCTGGTTTGGAGCAAATTACATAATCATTCAGGATTTTATTAAGCAGCAAAGCTAGTAAAGGTGTATTTCCATTTGTGATCTAAATTTAGAAATGCCATTGACACTGGCTGCTTTGACAATCTAATTTTACATTTAATACTGTTGCAATATATATATATGTATATATATAAGAAATTTAGTTAAAATTTTCAAAAATATTATTATATATCCCCTAAAAAAAATTACTGATTTTTGAATTGAAGTGAACGAAAGAAACTATATAAATTTAGTATGTTTAAGTTAAGGCAGAATTACTGTGATTTTCCCCAACCCAAAAAACCAAAGTGGCATTTTTCTGAAAAAACCCATTTTTCTGAAAAAACCCAATCGAAATTTCAACTTAAAATTATGCAAGGTAGTATGTTTTTTAATATCAGTACACTACCCTTAAAGTTTAACACCTCCCCCTCCCCCCTCCAAGGAAAAAAAAAATCTTAATTTTCCCAATGACAATTTTTTAAACACCTTTGATACATACCATTCCATGTTATACAGTTAAAACTAATTATGAAATACCACATATGTTGAGAATCCTAATTTAATGATGTAGACATGTAGAATAATTGTTTATTCTATTATTAATTATTAAAAAAAAATACTTATTAATTATGATTCAACACAGCATTAGTTTTAATACAGTGCTTTAATGATAATTTCATTGTTAAAATCATTATAAATAGTCAATTTTTATAAAAGCAAATTATAATTTTGATTATTGCCATTGATTTATACATTTTTTGTAATCAGTTAATTAAATATTATTTAGTAATAAGAACAATTTTTTCAAACATTCTGAAACACCTTTCTTAACTTAAATAACCCTGATAATACCTAAAAAACCCTGATGAAACATAATCTAAAATGTATCCAAATGCTTTAATTGCATGACTAAAGATGGCATCACTGAAAATAGCTTATGAAAGGGGTGATGCAGATAGTAAAAACCCAATTAATGACTTAACCAATTAGCTTGCAGCTGAGTTGCGAAACAATACAGCAGGAACTTTTACTTTTTTATTCTTGAAGAAGCTGATTGGTCAAACAGTAAACTACACATGCTATACATAGATCAAGAAAATTCCAATCATAATGTTTGATGTGTGTGAATTGAGTGAAGTGCAGATGGTCACATATTTCAAGTAAAATTTAGTGTTTTTTATGGTCAATCAAAATGTAATAGTCTTTGTATTGTTTAAATTATGTTTTTTAATCAAATTTAATCATAAATTAAAAAATTTGATTTTCCAAGTTATTCTAAAATGCCAAAAGTACAAGGCAGTGAGTGGTCGAAAATTGGCAAGTGAGTGGGGAGAAGTGATAAAAATTGATGGTGACTCAAAATGCAAATGTAAACATTGTGAAGTAAAACTAAGTTGCAAAATAGAAAGAATAAAAGCACATTTACAAAAATGTCCAACCAGAACCAGAATGATGTGCAATACTGAAAGTAAAGATTCTGAAGTACAATCATCTTTCTTAAACACCAGTAGATCCCTTTCTACAAATGCATGCACATCTGACAGTGCAAACCCAGTAGCTCATGCATCTTCTACTTCTAACCACATACAACGTCAAATAAGTGATTTTGTGATTAAGACAACTGAAGATCAAAAAGAAAATATTGACAAAGCAATATCGATGTTTTTTTTATGCTGGAAATATACCTTTTAATGTTGCTGAACTTGATGCCTTCAAGCACATGATTCAAACATTAAGGCCTGGTTACACACCTCCATCAGCAAAAGATCTGAGTGGGAAGCTTCTAGAATCAGCAGTTGAGCAAGTAGACCAACAGCTCGTAGAAAAGGTAAAAAATGGCAGTCTAACATTAACATTAGATGGGTGGTCAAGTGTGAAGAACGACCCTATTCAAGCTGTCACAGTGCACACAGGAACAAGCAGTCATCTACTGAAATTGCTTGATGCTGGTTCACAGAAAAAAACATCAGAACAATGTGCTGCCATCATGGAAGAAGCAATAACAGAATGTCAAGAAAACTTACAGTGTATTGTTTTTGCTGTGGTAACTGATAATGAAAACAAAATGGGTAAAATGTGGAACATTTTAAAGGAAAAACACCCAAAACTTATAACATATGGATGTTCTGCACATCTAATTAATTTGGTAGAAAGAGATGTATCACCAAATACAGTACTAAATCAAATTGTAGAAGTACATAAATACTTTCGGAATACTCACCAAGCACATGGTTGGATTGTGGACACAGTTACCAAATGACACTCGATGGAACTCACATTATGCATGCGTGAAGTCCTTTGTGACAAATTATCATAAATACAGGGAAATAGCTCTTGAGCATAATCAGGAGTTTTCAACTAATATATCAAAGATATTGAACAACACATATCTGTACCAAGAAGCCTTAAATCTTGAAAAGCAGTAGTCTATTATTGCAACTGCACTGGACAATTTACAAAAAGAAACAACTTGTATTTCACAAGCTGTTGAAATATGGATAGATCTTTTATCTTTTGATATCTTGCAGCCATATCAGCAACATTTTAAAAAGAGATTTCAACAAGCAATACAAGAACCACACATGCTAGCGAATGATCCAACATGACATGATAACCACACATGTGATAACCACACATGATCCCAAATTCAGAGGACGGCGTTTAAGTGCGGAACAAGAAGCCGCAGCCGAAACATGGTTGCTAGAACACCATCCTGATTACTTGCCAGGCGTTATAGCTTTTAAAATTAATTATCCTGCCTATTATCCAGCTACAATGTTTAACGAAACTGTCATACAAGAATTTTCCACGCAAAAATGGTGGCAGATTATGGCAAAAAAGAGTGAAAAAGATGATAAATTTCCACCTGGATTTTGTCAATTTTTTATATCGTTACATTCAGCACCAGCTTCCTCTGCATCAATCGAAAGATACTTTTCAACATTTGGTTTAATTTGGACCAAACTGCGCAATCGCTTAGGAGTTGACAAAGTAGCAAAACTTGTAAAAGTGTATCGTCATTTACGATCTAACTTTAGAGGTGTACTGGCATTGACTATTAGACAATCCAGTTTAATACTAATAAAATATAAAAATTGCTTAAATTGTAAGGAAAAAAAATGTGATTCCCATTACTTTCTACGTAGAAATAAATATATAAGCATGAATGTTGCTGTTTTAAAGTGATTTCTGATAGAAGTAAATGAAAGAATTGGTAAAAATTAATCTGTTTAACTTAAGTAAGATTTTTATAAAGAAGTTGAGTTGTACTTGGCTTAATGTATCATTCTTACAGTAATCTACTACTAGGTACAAAATATCTTTTGAAATATACTTTTATTTTCATTTTTACTTTCTTCTATCTTTACAAGAAGAAAGTATTGGATTCATGAAAATTTTCGACTTCCGGTTTTCGACGGATTTATACGTTTTAGAAGGTCCTGAACACGTTTTGACCATTTTTAGAAAATGTCTGTCTGTGAGTCTGTCCGTCTGTCTGTCTGTCTGTCTGTATGTGACAAAAAAATTGTGGGCGCTCTATCTCAAGAACTAATGCTCGAAATTTAATAAAATTTTATATTCAGTTAGACCTTGATATGAATTAGTGCCTATTGGTTTTTGGTGAAAATTGGCCTGCAGGTGGCGCTGCTATACTACGTTTTTCATGATTTTCAAGATTGCTATATCTCAAGAACTAATGCACAGAATTTCACCAAACTTCAGATTCCGCGATACCTTGTGATACATAGCCGCTGATAAGGTTTTGATGTGAACTGCCCTATAGGTGGCGCTGCTATGCTACATTTCGCACGATTTTTGCGATAGCTATATCTCAATAACTAATGCAGAGAACTTCATCAAATTTTAGATACTGTTACACTAAAATATATAACATAATTAGACGCAGATTACATTTTGGTATTAACCTTGCAACAGGTGGTGCAGCTATGCTGCATTTTGCACGATTTTTCCGATAGCTATATCTCAACAACCAACGCACAGAATTTCACCAAACGTCAGATTTTGTTACAAAATGACATATAACATAATTACACGATGATTACGTTTTGTTATAAATCCTTCAACTGATACTGCTGCTGTGCTATATTTTACACGGTTTTTTTAAACTAGCTATATCTCAAGAACTAATGCACAGAATTTCATCAAACTTCAGATTCTTTTATACTATAACATAATCAGACGCTTTTTTACGTTTTGGCATAAATTGTCCAAGATATGGTGTTGCTGTGCTACGTTTTGCAAATTTTTTTGTTATAACTATATCTCAAGAACTAATGGACGAAATTCCATCAAATTTCAGATTCTGTTAGGTCTTGACATAAATAGATGCTTATTAGGTTTTAGTATAAATTATCCAATATGAGGCACTACTAAGCTCATTTTCTCAGAATATTAATTAAATTTTGCGTTTTATGCTTTTCGGATACCAGAATCTCATTAGGCTAGGTCAAATGTTCGAGGAAATTCGATAGTAGGTAACTTTGGGGTCACCACGCTTTTTTTCTTTTAAATATTAAAATATACTTATGAGATAGAAGAAAGTTTTGGGATTGACACATCCAACTAGTTATATATTTATTTTTATTGTTAATCCAAACTTAATGCAAATTTATATCCTTGTTTCACTGATAAATGAAAAATTCTGGTATTATGCATGTTAAAATTAAAAGTTTCAAGAGTTCTTTAAGAAAATTTTAATAAAACCCGAAAAAACCCGGGTTTTAGACAACTGGGCCCAGTGGGTTGGGCTTTTTCAAAAAAACCCGGGTTTTTTCAAACCCTGTGTTTTAGCGACAAAATAATCACTCATTCATGAACAATAATTGTTGAACTTTTCAATTTTGAATTCAGACTATGCTATACACGTTGATTCATTCATAAACACAATCAAAAAACAATTTACCGATAGAAAAAAACTAAAGAATGATAAGTGGCCGAAAACTTTTGCACACGCGAACTTCGAATTTTATCCCTTTGCATGAAGCATCTTCAGTATCCAATCAAAATGATCATGTGATCAGAGGTCATTCACATAGTCCTAACTTTTGAATCAATTGTGCTTCTTCTTTGCTGAAACCTTTTGGTAAATAAATCGAAGAAACTAACTGGCCGGAAACTTTTGACCGCCACTGTATATATATATATCTGATTTTTGTCATGCTGTAACTAACGTATTTATGAGCCGATTTGATTGAAACTTGGTATGTACATAGTACATACAAATGTCTCGACCGAGTTCATTGGCCAGCATCATCTTCCATTTTGTTTAAAAATGGCGGCCATTAAAAAAAAATTTTAAAATTTTAAATTTAAAATTAGGCAAAAGAAATGGAGAAATTGAAAAAGATTTTTATTTTGTTTGTTTGATCTTGACACAAAGATTCCAGAGCATTTTTTGTTTTGTTTGTATCTTAAAAAATGGCTGAGTTATAGTACTTTTAATTTCTAGTGTTGCTTACATTTTGAAATGACCTGATTTTCGTCACGCGATAACACGCGTATTTATAAACCGATTTGGATGAAACTTGGTGCGTACATAATATATACCGATGTCTGGACCGAGTTCGTTGGCCAGTTCCATCCGCCATCTTGTCTCAAAATGGCGGATTATTAATTTTTTTTAATTAAATTTTAAAATTAGGGGGGAAAAGTAAGAAATTTAAAAAGAGTTTTTCTTTTGTGTGTTTGACCTTGATACAAAGATTCTAGAGCATTTTTTGTTTCATCTATATCTTGAAAAATCGCTGAGTTATTTCACTTTCAATTTCTAGTGTGGTTGACATTTTGAAACAGTCTGAAATTTGTCACGCGATAATACGCATATTTATAAAATGATTTGGATATAACTCCGTGTGTACATAGTACATAACAATGTCTTGACCGAGTTCATCTGCCAACTTCATCCGCCCTCTTGTTTCAAAATGGCGGCCATTTAAGTTTGTCAAAAATCTTTTAAATGTATAATTATATACATACAAAAAAAATTAGAAATTGAAAAAAGGTTCTTTCTAAAGTATTTATCTTAATAATAAATTCCGGAGTATTTTTAGCTTTGTCTTTACCTTAAAAAACGCCTGAGATATACAGCAGTTTGAATTTCTAATGTGGGTGACATTTTTTTTTTTTTTTTAAATCAATTTGCCCGCGAAAGCGCTCTTATGTATCACACAGGAGGGAAGGTAATTATTAATCAAATGTATTAATCAAATTCAACATGAGCGCGCATGTGCACATGAATTAAGATTTCGACCAAGCTCATTGATTTGTTTTATCCATCATGTTGCTTTAAAATGACATACACTTCATGATATCGTGAAATTTGGCGACTCTCTAAATCGCTTAAAATAAAACCAGGCTGATTAAAAGATGATTAATTTCTAAAAATTCCTATTAATATTCAGTATTATTGACAAAAACTAGTATTCAATCTTATAAAATCGGGTTCCACTAATTTGAGCTTCTTATGTTTGAATAATATAACTTAATATGAAATAAATAAATAAGTATATGAAAGCTACCTCTTCCTCCCGGCACTGCCGGAAGGACTTTCATTTATCCATCGGTTATCTACGCAGATTTTCCTTGGTCCTTTTCTATATCGTTACTTCTTTTAAATATAAGGACAATTAGTACTAGAACGTCACACAGAACATATATGGGCCCCCAACTCCTCCTCCTTCATATATTATTACTTTATCAGGCTTACATTTTCTTCGGTATGATAATTAACTTTTAAATGCCTAATTAAAAAAAATAATTACTTTTTTTTTTTTTGCTATCATTTCTTAAATAACTCATTGGGGAAATATTTTTAAAATCATATTTTGTTTTAAGTATGGTTTAAAAAAAATGTTACTAGGCGGCAACATTAAATTTTAATTCAAAAAATAATTTATCTTGATAAAATTCTATAATATAAAGCACACATGACTTTTAAGAACTATCCTAAGGAATATTATTTGCTCACTACAGAACAAAATAGGGTATGTCGCAAACTTGCGAACAAAATACAAATCATATGTAACAATTTAAAAAAAGCCCTTTCGGCTAGGCCTATAGGCGGAGGTAGATTTCGAAGAGTGCTCATTTCAACACAAAAAATAAAATTTGATTACAGATGAGCCCAATTTAACAACTTTATTTGGTCGCTTTTGAAAAATTTTTAATTTAATTACTAGTTTTATAAGAATCATCTTAAGCTAAATTCGGCTCAAATGCCCATTTTGACAACATATTTTGAAATATATTTTGACTTTATTAAAAAATCGCCCAATACGGCACATTATATAATTCTTAAATAACAAAAAACTGTCAGTTGAATGCGTTTGAGAGCAAAATTGAATTTAAAATGAGTTATAAAATAACCAATTAGTTATTTCAATACATCCTCAATTCTTTAATCATGATCGCTTCAGGAAATTTTGTAAGGAAGTGCCCACTTTGACAGCATTCTTTTAAAAATATATTCAGCCTTTATCAAAAAACTGACCAATACGGCACATTATACAGCTCCTAAATAAGAAAACCTGTCAATTGGATGCGTTTGAGAGCAAAACTGAATTTAAAAATGAGACAGAAAAAACGCAATTTGTTATTTGAATATTTCAATTTTTCAATCACGAACGCTTCGGAAAATTCTGTTCAAAATACCCATTTCGGCAGCCTTTTTTTAAATATATTCTTCCTTTATTAAAAAACTGACCAATGCGTCACATTATACAGCTCTTAAATAAGATGACCTGTAAATTTGATGCGTTTGATAGCAAAAATGGATTTAAAAATGAGTCAGAAAAACGCAATTTGTTATTTGAATATACTTCCTTAAATTTTTAATCACGATAACTTCAGGAAATTCTGTTCAAAATACCCTTTTGGCAGCCTTTTTAGAAATATATTCTGTCTTTATCAAAAAACTGACCAATGCGTCACATTATACACTTTCTAAATAAAAAGGATCTGCCATTTGGATACTTTTAAAATCAAAAATGAATTTAAAAATTAGTCAGAATATAAGCTGTTTGGATTTGAGGTTTTTCTCCAACTCCTATTTTTGTTTAATTTATTTTTGCTATAAGAATTGGTCCTATGAAAAACTTGTTGGTATAAAAGTAGTAGATATTATTGAGAAAATGTAAAATAAATTTAATTAGATTTGATAGCTTAAGAATTGACTAAGTTATGGATTTTTTAATTTTTCTCCCCACCTTTTTCTTTTTGTTTTTAATTTTTTTTTTCATCAGTAAAAGTTGGTCCTATCAAAAACTTGTAAATACAATAGTTTTAGATAATTTTGAGAACATTTATAAAAAATTTAGTTGGATTTGATATCTTGAAAACTGACGAAGTTATGATTTTTTTTCCTCAAAAACCCTGTTTTTTTCGCCCCTTGAGCCCATTTCTAAATTTATCAAAAATCTGTCATGCATAAACTTTTGGCCCATTTTTAAGAAAAAATGTAAAATTTAAACTGATTCGATATCTATTTTAATTAAGAAGTTATGGCGTTTTTTCGGTTTTCACAAAACCCCTCCCTATTTCTACCCCCTTGGACCGATTTGCCCTTTAACGAACTTAGCCGAGATTTTATACCCCTTGATTTTATGTATCAGTTTGGAAGAGATTGGAGCACAACTATAGAAGTTATCGTGTCCATAAGAAAGTGATATATATATCTTTATATATATAAATCTTCTGTGCGTGTGTTTGTCACTAAACTCCTCCTAAACGACTGGACAGATTTTAAAGAAAATTTGTGTGTGTGTTCCAGTGTATTCGAGAATGGTTTAGATTCATATTTCTTCGAAATTGATTCAGTACTTTTTTAGTAATTAGGCAAAAACTAATAGTTAGGGTTTTTTGCTAATTAAAAGTGTTGAATAAGTTCTCGCAATAGAGTGCGGACGGAATAGCCGAGCGGCGCCAGGTTTAAGCTCAGGTTTTCAAAGAAAGAGATCGTGTGTTCGAACCCCGCTCCTGACGAATGTGTGCGATTTGCAATAGTTTTTTCTGTGTTATAATTTTAATTAATCGACTTCAGAAAATCGTTAACTTTTAACTAAAAAGAGGAAAATAAACTTTTCTATCAAAAATTGAATCGACTTCAAAAACAACTGAAAAGTGAAAAATAATTTCCTATTGTAATAAGAAATTAAATTAAGAGCGTGGTATTTATCATGCGTATTATTATATTTATGTACATTTATTTGATTATTTAAAGTCGGTGCCAGCCAAACCAATTTCAAAATTAAAATTAAGTATCCAATGCAAATCTTTATATATATAAATCTTCTGTGCGCGTATTTGTCACTAAACTCCCCCTAAACGACTGGACAGATTTTTATGAAATTTTGTGTGTGTGTTCCAGTGTATTCGAAAATGGTTTAGATTCATATTTTATCGAAATTGATTCAATACTTTTTTAGTAATTAGGCAAAAACTAACAGATAGTGATTTTTCGCTAATTAAAAGTGTTGAATAAGTTATCGTAATAGTGTGCGGACGGAATGGCCGAACGGTCAAAGGCGCCAGGTTTAAGCTCAGGTTTTCAAAGAAAGAAATCGTGTGTTCGAACCCCGCTCTTGACATACGTGTACGATTTGCAATATTTTTTTCTGTGTTATAATTTTAATTAATCGACTTCAGAAAATCGTTAACTTTTAACTAAAAAGAGGAAAATAAAATTTTCTATCAAAAATTGAACCGACTTCAAAAAACAACTGAAAAGTGAAAAATAATTTCCTATTGTAATAAGAAATTAAATTAGGAGCGTAGTATTTATCGTGCGTATTATTATATTTATGTACATTTATTTGATTATTTAAAGTCGGTGCCAGCCAAACAAATTTCAAAATTAAAATTAAGTATCCAATGCAAATCTTTATATATATAAATCTTCTGTGGGCGTGTTTGTCACTAAACTCCTCCTAAACGACTGGACAGATTTTAATGAAATTTTGTGTGTGTGTTCCAGTGTATTCGAGAATGGTTTAGATTCATATTTTATCGAAATTGACTCAATACTTTTTTAGTATTTAAAACTAACAGTTAGTGATTTTTCGCTAATTAAAAGTGTTGAATAAGTTCTCACAATAGAGTGCGGACGGAATGGCCGAACGGTCTAGGGCGCCAGGCTTAATCGACTTCAGAAAATCGTTTACTTTTAACTAAAAAGAGGAAAATAAACTTTTCTATTAAAAATTGAACCGACTACAAAAACAACTGAAAAGTGAAAAATAATTTCCTATTGTAATAAGAAATTAAATTAAGAGCGTAGTATTTATCGTGCGTATTATTATATTTATGTACATTTATTTGATTTTTTGGAGTCAGTGCGAGGACAACGTCTGTCGGGTCCGCTAGTATATATATATATATATCCAATTTACACCAGCCACTTTTCTAATTTCGTCACTCCATCTTACTTGTGGTCGTCTTCTTGGTCGTTTTACATCTCTGGGATACCACTGTAGTATAATTGTGCTCCATCTATTGTCTTGTCTTCTTGCAATGTGCCCAGCCCATTTCCATTTTAGCTGCTTGATTCTTTCAAGGATGTCAAAAACCTTTGTTTGATTTCTTATCCAGGTTATCCTCTTTCTGTCTCTTCTAGTTATGCCTAGCATACATCTTTCCATGCTTCTCTGTGTTGTTTGTAAGCACTAGACAGAAAGCATTGGAAAAATCTGGGGGAGACCTACATCCAGCAGTGGATCGAAAACGGTTGATGATGATGATGATATATATATATATATATATATATATATATATATATATATATATATATATATATATATATATATATATATATATAGAGAGAGAGAGAGAGAGAGAGAGAGAGAGAGAGAGAGAGAGAGAGAGAGAGAGATAGATAAACTTTTTTACTGGTGGTAGTTTTGGGGTCTAGAGGTCATGATCGAGGTAGATCTGTAAAAAATTTTCAAAAATTCCAACATAGGAGCGACCGCAATAGGTAGTATTTCATACGAAATCTACCTAAAATAAATCTATTCTTAAACAGCACTATGCTGCGATCTAGATGGTGAAAATTGATTTAATAATATTTTCAGTATGTATTTTATGTATTTTATCTGCAACATTAGGCATTAGAGCTTCAATGTTATTATAATAGCATTTTAGAAGACTAAATTGAGTATAACGCCGAAAGGCAACTATAGTGGTATAGTGGAGGATATACGGCACTAAGAAAGGAAATTTTTTGAAAATTCTCTAAACTAAGGGGGTTAAAAAAAAGAGTCGATCCTTTTAGAACATTTAGCCATATTTCAGCAGCTATTTTAGGTAGAACATTGAAATTTCAGAATATATAGAATTTTTTAAGGAGTTCCGTATACCTTCTGTTTTCCAAATGAAGCTATAGCGTAAATTTCTGGTATGTTGTTAATGATGTTAGCGAATACCCTCTGCATTTAGCGTATGAAACATACTATACTTGAGAATTAAGTAATTTCGACTTTACTTTGAATCAGGGTTGGATTTTTGATGTCAAAAAGTTTTTTTTTTTTTTTTTTTTTTTTTTTTTTTTGGCACGACAAAGGTTCGGATTAAACCGTCAAAAACGCATAGATTCGTAATCTACTGCGGGGCAATAGAGTTTGTTGTTAAATTTTAAAACTAGCAACAGTTGCCATACATTATGTTGAAATTTAATTATATTAGCAGGTCTTTAAATAATTTTAATTAATAAAAATTAAGGTAAAAATGACAGATTTCAAATCTCAGAAATTTATCTCAAAATGGACATGCAGAAATATTTGCACAAAAATTATGTTTAAATACCTTGATTTTATTATTATTAGTTTAATATTTTTAAAAAAATCTAAAGTTATTTAGTATGCATTTTGACTCAGCTAATACATATTGCGTTCTTGAATTAAGTGTTGTATATGCAGGATTTTCAAAAGTGTGAAACTTGATACTCATGTTTAATATTTTTTTTTATGCTATACACATTATATACATAATATGAATATCCTGTAGGTTAATTTGAATTTAAATATAATGCTTATTATTTATTATATGCATGATTATTAAACATCATTTAAAACCATTTGTATCTCTAACCCCCCACCTCACACACTAATAGTATTAAAAATACAAATAATGTTTACTTTTTTAGCAAGTTTAGACAAGAAGTAATTATTCAACAACAGAATAGTTAAGATATTTAACAAATTTTTATAGTATTCAGTGTATGTGTGTGTGTGGGGGGGGGGGGGGGGGAGAGAGAGAAAGTAATTCATAAGTATTTGTATAAGCTAATTTTTCAGCATTGTAAATAAATACGCTGAATATTGTAAATAGATACTTAGATATTTATAGAAATGAGTTCATTTTTTATTAGCTTTATGTTAGTTATAAATTCAAAAAATGACTGACGATTTAAAATTTAGAATTACTGATTTTTCTTAAAAACCAAATAACAATTGTAAAAGTCAAAAAAAAAAAAAAAAAAAAAAAAAAAAATTACACTGATCTATGAAATACTTCTAAAACACAAAATACTATGTAGTGTTTTTTTTTTAAATATATATATATATATATATATAATTAAATACATAATTTTAAAAATTAATTTGATTCAATTCCAATTAATTTGATTACATAATCGAAATCAATACAAATGAAAATTTATCAAAGTAAAAATTTAGATCAATAATCCAATTTATTTGCCGCATTAGCACATAACCAGTTTTGAACATCCTTCTGTTCCTAATCGATTATGGAACATGTCTAATCTTTAATTTTATTTTAAACTGCACATTAAATTTGGGTATAAATAAATTTCTTCATAATATAATATCCCTGCATATTTTGAATAACACATTAACATTTAATAAATAATGTTACAAAAGATAAGTTTTCCAAAATCTAAGGTTTTGTTTAATATTTAAAATATGTTTCTTCAAAAATTTAAATTTATTTCTTCTACAACATATTTAGAAACATCTTCTTTATTAAAAGCAAAAAATTTTACTTAATAAATATAAATATAGGTAGATTATATATGTGTAAATATTTTTATTTACATATAAATATAGATTTTTGACAAGGAGGTTTTAGACGTGACGGTTTAAACAATGGTTAAAACTGCCAAAAACTGTCGCATGTCAAAAACTTGCCAACCTTGCTTTGAACAATTTATACAGCTGTCTATCATTTTTTAAAATTATTATTCAAACATATTTTGAGCTATATAAATCTGTCCATTTCTTGTTTCTACTATTATACTATATTATCTACTTATTGAACTTCATTTAGTAAATGATATTTCTATTTCAAAATATTTTTATTTGATTTGAAAAGGGGAAATAAAGAGAAAGATTGAAAGTTATGAAGTTACCAACATAGTCTAATATATTTAAAAAGTATTTACGACTTCGGTTTGTCTATACTTGTTCTAAATTTCGTAATTATACCCCGACTGTCATGAATTTTTCATATGTTATTGAAAAATACTATAAAATGTTTAGTATTGAAAATGAAGCGCGTTGTATTTATAATTTGTTTACAGGTACTCATAAAAGAATTCCGTTGCATTACGGTCTGTGGGAAAAACCTTTTATTGGTTTTTTATTGAGGGGCATTTTACGATATTTCAAACATAATGAGATCCATGTGCATCACTGGAATATACTACAACATGCTTTCCCTAGAATATTAGAGTAGTTCCTTTATAGGGATGTAAAAAGATTCTATTACATTATGATCCATGGGAAAATCGTTTAAGGAGCATTTTTAATGAGGTTATCATACTTCAAAAATCACGACATCATTGAAATGCAGTGCAGGTTTTCTATAGATCATAGAGTGCATGGCACTTATCGTTCATTTACAGAAAAACACAAAATAAATTTCTTAAAGGACTGACTAAGATCGATAATTTTTGGAAGTACGTATTTCTCGGTGATACGCGAATTTAAACTGGTGTAATTCTAAATGTATAATAATTGGCTATTATAAATTGCATACATCGTTTGCAAGCAGGGTTCCCAGCAAAATACGACTGGCACATTCCTTGACAAAATCACAAAAAAATTTCTGATCAAACAATGATACAACGAAATTTGCAAACTTACTTCTCTACAGGTGGGGAGTGATCGTTTGATGAAGTTCATGATTTTTCCCGATACTGTTTGATGCATTTCCCGTCATTTTTCCCTTTTTCTCCAAGATTTTTTTAGAAAATTGTAAATTCCCTGACTTTTTTTAAGTATTCTGAAATTTCCCTGATTACTTTGAAGCTTTCTAACTCAGGGATGTAGTGGAGGGTATACGGGGGTATACGCCGTATACCTTCTGGATTTTTTAAAGGAACACCGTATACCCTCTATTTCTCAAGAAAGCTGTAGTACACACTCTTGGGTATACCCTCTGCTTAGAGCGTATATCCTCTGTTATTTTTACGACTACACTCCTGCGTCTAACTTTCCAAGACGCTGGGAATTTCGATACAGGGTTACACGAAGAATGTCTGTCTACATCCTAAGACTGGAAAAGGATTTTACTCAACTATGAATTTTTTAAGTTTCTTATTTTGATATCTTACTTAGTTACAGAAAAAAAAAAAAAAAAAAAAAAAAAAAAAAAAAAAAAACACGAATTTTCTTAATATTACCCTATTAGTAATTGAATGTGTTTCATAATCTGTGCCTGATCCCTGATGTAATACATTACTGATCTGCACGTATGTTAGTATAGTATACTTTTACATTCTACATGTCAGTAACCTAGAAAAGTATCTTTTAAGCGTTTATCATGTGCGGCAGCTTTAACATTTCAAAGCTTTCTCGTACATTAATAAGAAATAAAGAAAAAAAATCCTGTAGCTATTGAGTCATTTTGGAATTATGACATTGTCCAAACTGTCCCACCCTGTCGTCTGTCTTGTTCCGCATTGGACAATCGATTCGCGTGAGCGAATGACCCAGTGATTCCCTTCGCTCAAAAGAATTGATTGCCGTGTTTAATACGTTTGCACAGGGAGGGCGTAAACTGTTAATGGAATTTTTAACTATCGCATTTGCTCCCTGGAGATTATGTTCCAGGTTTTTTCCGAATGTATCGATTTTGTCGTCAGAGGATAAGTGACAAAGAATGAAGATAACTATGTGCATAGGTTTGTGCTCAACGCTAAAGCCTGAGATTAAATACTTTGTCCCTTACTAGCCGCCCAGTTTGATCGCCCTTGAATGTATACTAAACATTAAATCATATTGCTTTTACTCATAATTTATTTTAATTGTTAATTGTTTTGCCAAATTAGAAGATTCTGCTAGAGAAATAGACACAGATGTCATATACGCACCACATTGGCGCGATTGCTACAAAATGGCAATTATGTGCCTCACATGGTAACCCGGCTATTGTTATTTATTAATAAACTATTTATTTTCTTTTTTTAAATGATTTGTTTTATTTTATAATTAACTAAACTTTTTTTTATTTATTATTATTTCTTTTTAAAATACAGTAGACTCCCTCAAATCCGCACAGCTTGGGACCAGAGGTTTTGCGGATTTTAGAATTTTGCGGATTTCTGGTCATTGCTTTGTTTAAAATTTTTAAACAGTAATTTGAATGCAATTAATAATGCAATCAAAAGTATGATGAATGCTTACAATAAACTAAAATATTGAAATAAGTAATAAACCAAAATAATAAAAAATTAGATAATTTTTAAAAAGATTAAAATACTAAAAGCAAAGATCAAGTTAATAATCATTAATGTACAATTAAATATTCATTATAAATATGAAATGTGTTTTTCCTAAATTATTCAATGAAACTTGCCCCATAAAAGTACATTACCAATTCACATCAGGATCATAAAATAATGAAGCTTTATTTCAGGTTTAGATAGACTTAATAACTAAAAAAGCTTGATTATAATACATAAGTATATGTGGTAAGATTGTGATTACCAATGATATCAGCAATATCTTTATTTTTTCAGAAATAAATTATTCTTTCTTCATGAAAAAACATCAATTCAATAACCTTAAGAAAAATTACACATTAAAAAATGTATAGAATTGGTATAAAACTGAAAAAGTGAAATTTTGCACCTACATCTGAACTGACTGTTTCATTGTTTACATCTGTAAAAAATGTGCGGATTTTAGAGAGTTGCGGATTTCAGGAGTACGGATTTGAGGGAGTCTACTGTAATAGAAATTAGTTTAAAAATATGTATGTAACTGGTATTTGAAAACGAAGTTTTTGCCAAACTGGCGTGAGAAAAATAACTCGCCAATGTGCTGCATATATGACATCTGTGCTGATAAATCAAAAACTCAGCATTTTTATGCTAGGCTGGTGCAGATAATAAATCGCTAAATATTGTACCCGTGACATTTGTCGTATTTCATTAATTCTTTAAAATATAATATAATCCTTTCACTCATTTCATTTACAATATGTAACTTTAATTTGAAACTGAAAAGTTTAAAATTCATAACTTTTATTTATTTATTGATTTATTTTTAAGTAAAAAGAACAGAAAAAAAATAAAAATGATATTTTGAAGCTCCATAACTGCAGCGAAGGAACGAAACATAAATAAATCCAATTTACCACAGCCTAAATCTTACCAAAGGTCTTTTGCACAGTAATGAAAAAGATGTGTTTCATTTGGACGTTGCCATTAAATAAATTAACATATAATCGTGATTTTTGTGCCACATACGATAGCGTAATATATATATATATAGATTGTTGGACATGTGAAATTTTTCTTCTACTAGTTTTTGAAGGATTAAAGGCAGAATAGACGCATAATTTAACTATCGGTGCCTTTTTTGTGGTCATGCGATGCTTTTATTTTTTAATAGTTTAAGAAGGGAATGAATGGACATTTTGAAGATGAAAAATATTTCTCCTATTCTTATATCCAAATTTTCAAGTCTCTATCTCAATTTCTTCGGGAGATAAAGCGTTTACAAACAGACAAACACACAGACGGCATTTTTTTTTTTCTAAAAATGTTTTTCGGAATCTCCAAGTATCTGAAATGTGTAAATCCTTCAAATTTTTTTTCCGATTTTCAAAACGATTGCTTGATTTACCCTATACTATGTATGATGGGTAAGTAATATATAAAAAAATACATTTCAGCTACCAATTATTTTAAATATTTATTTTCTTGAAATCATTGGTGCTTGATTGATAATCGGAGAATGCTAACTAGTAGTTGACCGAATCAGGAATTTCGCCGAATACCGAATATTCGGTCAAAGTGTACACCGAATATTCGGTATTCGGCAACCGAATACTTAAAAAAATTTTTAATAAATATTTTTGCATATATTAACTTTTTAATAAAATTTAATTCAGTTACATTTTTATTCTTATATCTAATCAGTACATAAAAAAATTAATGCCTTTTTTCCACTGAGAAATTCATTAATCCATTACTTATTTGTTACTTTATCACGAGTCAATACCAAAAATAAATTATGAAAACATTAAATTTTACAGACTGTTATAGCACCTATTATATGTTGGAGCGTTTATTGGAACAGAAAAGAATATTGTCGTTATTTTTTACGGAATTGGGCGGGATTATCAATTTAAAAGTTGATCAGTGGTCTGTAATAGAAAGCATTCTTATTCTTAGGCTTCTTCAACCTTTCGAAGAAATAACAAAAATTATAAGTAACAAAAAATCTTTTAATTTCAGAAGTAATACCTACTGTTTCTATATTGAAACATTACTTGGAAAAAAGTGATAATGTAGAATTTTTTGGAGTAGGAATCACAAAAGAAACGTTAACAAAGGGACACGCAGAACGTTTTTCAGGAATTTATGATGAGTTTTAATTTTTAGCCCCTATTTTAGATCCCAGATTCAAAAAAAGCTTTTTTAAAATATGAAGCAATTACCAATAAAGTAAAAAATGTACTTAAAAATAAAATGAAACAAAGAATAAATATATCCTCTCAAACTGAAATTACTGAGCCAAATCAATCACTAAGTTTCGAAGGATTCCCTCTCACAAACTGCGTGCATTCATCATTTTGGGAGTGCTTTGTTGAAATTGCTACAAGTGAAAAAACAAAAAATGAAAATCCTTCTATTGAAAATGATAGCCTCACCCTTCACATCAGACATTAAAGCTTCAGACGAATTGACTATACACATTGTATTACCACTAAAGCTGCTATTAGATTCACGGACTTTAGGCGAGACAAATTTTTCAGCGGATTTTAACTCCAACATTTTCCCGTTCAAGGGGGGACAAGGGTTATAATAGTCTTTCAAAAAGTCGGAGGAAAAGCCGGAAAACCAGTTTCTACTCGTGTCAGGTGTTAATATTTATCGCCTACTCGTATCAATCGCTTATCTCTGATTCGTTGAAACATTCGATGTTGGATGAAAAATCTAACCTAGGCCAGACTTTTTTGAACGTGTGAAAAAAAGTCGGGGAGACATTGCAGTTTGCTATTATATTTGGATGTTGGGAGGATATTTCCCGAAAAGTTGGAGGAAATCGAGTGTTGGCTCAAAAGTCTTACTAAATGTTGGTGAATCTGATAGCGGCTTTAATATCAAGGAAAGACAACCCATCAGTTTGGTGGGGGAAAAAGTATCCAACAATATCCAAGTTAGTTAAGGAATACTTATCTGCGCCTGTCAGCAGTGTTTAAAGTGAACGTTTATTTTCCGTAGCAGGACATATTTATAAACAGGAAAGAAACAGATTACAACTAGATAATGCCAAACAACTTTTATTATTACATCATAATTTGCCCATATTAAATTTCAATTACAAATAACAATGTATCATTTTATAAATTATCACATATGTTATAAATTGAAACATACTATTACAGTAAATAACACTGAATGAGCATTAGCCATCATGTATTTTTAAAGTAATACTTTACCTATTATTTTTCATAAATTATAATAAAAATTCGGCCGAATATCCGGTTTACATGTCGAATCACCGAATCAACTATTCGGTATTCGGTCAATCCCTAATGCTAACCAAAAAACATCTTTATACTCAACTACATACCAGTTAAATCCCTAGCACTTTGGGGATACTTGGCCTCCTGAAGTTTTTGCACTATCTTAATCCGATCTTCAATTTTGCTGCCCTTTTTTCAATTAATTATTTTAACGTTTCTACATTCCTTTTAAAAGTCTGGGACACTCTTAAATAATACAGGGGCCAAACTTTAGAGTTGAGTGTTAGATCCCTCTAATCAGATCAACATCTTTACATTTTTACTGGGAAACTAGGGCCCTGTTCTAAGTATTTTCCTTTTTTTTTTCTTTGCATTTTTTAATGATTTTGTTTGATAGATTAATTCATACTTATGCCTAATTTTGACTATTTGAAGATCTAAAGTGCTGAGAACTAAAGCCATTTAACATGTTTTCATGTTAGGGCTCTACTCTTAACCATCAGTTGGCCCCTTTTGAGTTCTTTGTTATAACTTCCTTAAAAATGGCCCGACTCACTATTTTTTCCCCTAACAACTTCTTAGGTCAGCCAACTACCACCAATTTTGAATATTAATTTCCTTCTTTGAGCCTTTGTTGCAGCTTTTTTTGAAAACGACCAGATATTATTCCAGCTTAACATAATTTTAGTGCCCTTTAGGCAGGGCCATCGCTAAGTCTTTTTATTGGTGGGGGAGAAGACCTTAAATTGCCAAGTCAAATTTTCATATTTGCCAACTCGTTTTATAATTTTGCCAAGTTACCACACTTAGAAAATGTAATTGAGTTTTTATTTGTAAAAAGTTTTATAATATTCCCAAACAGACTTGCAACTTTTGCAAGTTCTATCAAAAATAGGAAATATGTTGCAGTTTTTATTAAAATTTCAATTAAATTTGCCATAAAAGGTTTAAGTTTGCCATGTGTAATAACATTTGCGAATGTTTGGGAGGAAGGCTCCACCCTGTCCCCTGCCTCTAAATACTTTAAAACTACCGACTATAGTGCAATTAAGATCCCGGTCTCAAAGACCCAGTTCCATTTCTTACCTCAGCTATCACCTATGAACATTGATAAAAACAAATGTTTAGTCACTATAATCATAATTAAAAATCGTGTTACTTTAAAGGTAACTTTAGTTAAGAGATCTCATTCGTAAATTAAATGTGTTAATGGTTAAACTAATATATTAAATTCACAGGAGCAGGGGTGTAGTCCTAAAAATAACAGAGGATATACGCTCTAGGCAGAGGGTATACGCTCTAGTCAGAGAGTATATACTATGTATATACTATAAGCCTTTTTGAAAAACGGAAGGTATACGGCGTTTACCCCCGCCCCCTAACATCGCTACACAGGAGAGAGCACCCTCCACCGCTTGGAGGTGCATTCTTTAATCAGGTTCCAAGGGCTCAATTTCAATGGCTTGTTCATGGAAGATAATCTTAAACTTTAACTAATAGCATTTTCAAACATTAATCAGGGCTTGAAAATTCTAAAAATTTTAAGGTTCTCAGCTGGGAATCTACATGAAAAATATGTTCTCTGAAAAATTATGTGTGAGTATTTTGACAAAATTTGCCGTTTTATCATGATTTTTTAGTGAAATTTGTCGTTTTTTCGTGATTTTTTAACGAAACCTACTGTTTTTCGATATTTGATAAAATTTTCCGGTTTTTTGCTATTTTTTGGTGAAATTTGCGTTGTTTCCCCCGATATTTTGACGAAATCTGTTTTTTTTTTGGTATTTTTTTTTAACAAAAGTTGCCGTTTTAAGGAATTTTTTGACCAAATTTGCCGTTTTATCGTGATTTTTGACCAAATTTGCCGTTTTATCGCAATTTTTGACGAAATTACGCATACCACGGGACGCGTAAAAACTATTTTTTGTGCTATTTATGCGCTACAATACGTCGCTGACGAACAAGGTATTTAAAAAATATACGTTCCCAGAAAGTATTTCTGCGTTCCCCGGCAATGCTACTAAGTGCACTACTAAGTTCCGTGGTTTCACACATGGATGGCGCTAATGACACATGTAGATGAGATGCATGCCTGAAATTATGATTTTTGATAGCTTGGGCATTTGTTAACAATAAACTGTCGTAATACCAATTCATATCACTACACAAAAATATTTTTTCTAACAACGAAGATGTCGAGTTTATCGCTAAATAAACCGCTTTTGTAGAAAGTTTTGTTTTTTTTATCTGAATGACGTCGTTTGTTGAAGGGGCCTATGGCGAACATGCATCATCGAAAACTATCTGTGAAGATATGTTTTTTAAATGTTTTAGAAGTTGCGATTTCACTGGAAAACCAAAACAACTGAGGATGCCGTTATTGCAGGAAGATAACAAAAGAAGAAAATTAACTTGGGGAAGCATTAAACATGACTTGCCAAAGTATTTCCAAACGCTTACATGTCATGGAAAAAATTCAAAAGGAAGAAACATGGGTGCTGCAGGAGTTGACCGAAAGACAGATGAAAAATGGAAGAACCATTATCGAAATTTTGCTTTTTCGCCACGGTAGAAAGTTTCCTGCATCGAATTGTTATTCCTGACGAGAAGTAGATATACAGTCGAGCCTCTATATAACGAAATCCATCGTTCCAGTAAAAAATTCGTTATATAGAGAAATTCGATGTATAGAGTATGATGTTAAAAATAGTATTTAATGTGTAAATTTTGAACAAATATTATTTTTGATCTTTTTAATTAAGAATTTGAAATGTTTAAAAGTATATATTAACCTAACATTTTATTTCTTACTTATTTAAGCAGTTTCAAAAAAGAGAAAAGACATTTATTTGAAAGCTTAATGAAAATCAAATAAGGAAGACTTACATAAATTTCAGAGGAAGAAATCTGTAATTTTTTGTTGTTTTGATTTTAAAATTACAATTGTTACGCTCTCAAAAAAAATTCTCAAATTTTAGCAAGGAATGAAAAATTGTAGTTGATATTTTCCTCCATTTGAAGGTCTCTCTTATGTGCTCTCATTGATTCCTCTCTTATATGTGTAACAATTCAATTGACTGTGTTTTGAGAAGGATGTTGAAAGGTGTGTGGGAGGTGGGATGAACTTGTTAGATTTAAAGAATAAGGAGAGAAGTAATATTTATAAAAAAAAAAAAAAAAAACTGAGACTGAAACAATAAATCAAAAATAAGTGATGGAAAATTGATTCCATATGATTTCGAAGCTTTTTTAAAACTGAATAAATTTAGATCAATTTATGAAAAAATTCGTTATATGGAGATAGATATTTCGCTATATAGAGTCTGTTTTTAATGTAATCATGCGAAAAGGGGACCGTTCTTACTAAAAATTCGTTATATGGAGAAATTCGATGTATGGAATTTCGTTATATAGAGGTTCGACTGTATTTCGAGAAAATGCAAAAAAAATGCATCAAAAATGCAAAAAATCGTGTCTTTCCCCAAGCGAAGCATCAACATCGAACGGCATAGCTTAATCGCCTCGGAAAGAAGGCAATGCCTTGCGTTTGGTGGGACCAGAAAGGAACCGTATATATGAACTGCTGAAACTAGGCGAAACTGACATTAGGCATTGAAAACTGATTAATTTAAACCATGCATTGCTCGAAAAACAGCCCGAATGGGACCTGAAACAAAAACGAGTCATATGGCAGAATGACAACGTTTGGTGTTTCGAATTTCATCGTTCAAGACACCACCAAAATGCAGAAATAGGACCATTTACCGCACCCGCCATATTTGTCAGATCTGTCCCTTTCCGATTATCACTAGTTCTGGTCTATGAGCATGGCTTAGTTGGGATACACTTGGCTAATTTCGAAGTGCAAAATTGATTGGTTAAATGGTTTCGGTCCAAATACGCGTCGTTTTATCGTCGTGGTATTCATATTTTATTAGAGAGATGAGAAAAATATGTAGCTTGCGAGGGACGATATTTTCAATAAATTATTTTTTGTATTTCTGTTGAAATTTTTCATTTTCTATTGATTAAACAAAAAAAAAAAAAAAAAAAAAAAAAAAAAAAAAAAACTTTAGTTGCACACCTAGCATTTTTCGAGCCCTGCATTAATGATGCATTCTTTTTTTTTTCTTTTTCTTTTGGATTCCATTGGCTTGATTGCTACGAGATTTGGATCACTGAACCTTATTTTTAACCGACTTTAACACATGCAGAGCACTGCCACTGCATTCTGCTTTAGGTTGTTGAGACCCAGATTCTATAGGTTCGTTCAGAAAGAGGATTTTTGAGAACACAGTAGTCGCTGTGGAATTCAAACTATGTTCATTTAAAGGATTTTCAAAAGATATAAAATCAGACAAACTTGAGTTTTCTTTAAGGTTATTTAACACGCCCCGAGCACCATCAGATATTTCTCATGGGGCCGGAAATTTGAAACATCACCACTCAGTGAATTATAAACGTAAAAAATTAATAAACTGATGGATTTTGCATATTTTTCCTCAACGGACTTAAATTTTTCAAAGTTTTCTCCCGCAACTGAGTAAAATGACTCGGGGGGGGGGGGGGGGGGGAATGGGATTATGGTATATAACTGGAATACAATCATCCCTGGGTATGTATTACAGACTTGCCTAATCAAATAAAAAAAAAAAACCTCAAAATTTCAGTGAAGTTGGTATTGAAACCGAAGTTATAGGGATTGAAGGATTGTAAGAAAACAGTTGTAAAGACTATGTATAAGTATAATACTAGCAGGCTATGCCCGCTTCGCTGGTCCATATTTCCAAACGAACCTTGACTCAAAAAAAAAAAAAATGGTGATTTAAAAATTTTATTTTAAAGCAGTATAGACCACCCTGGAATGTTCTTCCGTATTGCTGAAAATCATGCCAACGCCATTGCAATATTGTACTATTGTAAGTCTTGGCGAAAATTTGGGCAATTAAACACCATCTCTTTTATTTTATCATTTATAGTAGAGTTTCGTATGAACATGAGACCGTTATGACAACAGGAATCAAAATGTTCTCGAGTCATCACACTATTACATTAGAGGGCATTGCAATGATTAGTGAGATTGATTATCAAACTCTATTAACTGTCGGGTTGTACATTATCATTTCTTAGTTCTTAAAATCCGACATCTGAACTTGCATTATGTGTAGTTCTGGTAGCCTACATACAATGTCATTTCATGTTACATTTTTTAATAAACGTCCTCTTCTAGTAGGTCTACTGTAGTTTCCTATCTATCTTAATCTGTTTCAGCAAGAATACATAGAGTAAAAAATGTAAAGAATTATTGACAGATAAAGAAAAGTTTTTGTTTGTTTGTATTTATGACGGCCATTTATCTACACGTGGGTTATAGGCCCTAAGGAAAGGATGCCCTCCGTGGGGGGGTGGCAGACGAAGAAGGGTGTTTCACTTATATATTTAGTGAAGCATAAAAAGTATGTATTAAAGCTGTATTATTTGAATAACATTAAAATTACATCAGTTTCACTGCCTCTTCCTTTTATAAAACAGTTGCTAACATGTAGCCGTTAAATCAGAATAATCTTGATGACTAAATTTTGTAGAAAAATAAGTCTTTAGTTTGCATCTAATAAAATCTTTCTACCTTCTGTAATCGATTCCATTATGATTTTTAGTGTCAAACATTAGAAGTGCTAGAAACGGTATTGTTACAAATGTACCAGACTTATTTCATGTTTGTCCTCAAATAAATGTGAAATTTACGATCATCCATTATTGGCATTTAATGTTATAGCTTGACGATAGTTTTTTGTTCGACTACTTGATTATTCCGTCGATCAATTTCGCCAAATTATACAAATGGACATAATTTTTATTTCAAATAACCAAAGAATCAATAAATTACTAAAATGTTAATAGAAATACAAATAAACATCGAATTAAAATTGGTTGATGAAGTAACAATTACGTATAACAAATTTAATGTCAAATGGTCGATGGGATTATCAAGTATTACCAAATTATATAAACAAATTGTATAAACAATAATATTGCCAATAATATGTAGGGCAGGTGTCATCTACGGATCCCGTTGGCGCGATTGCAGCAAATTGCGATTTTATGCCTCACGTGGTAATCCGGTAATAGTTGATTATTTTTGAGTAAATTATTTCATTATTTTTCTTTTCTCTTTTAAAATTATATAAATTGTTTTGTTCCATAATTATTTATTGACTTAGTTTATTATTATTATTTCCTTTTTAAAATAATAGAAAATAAATAAGAGTAATATAAATGTAATTGGTATTTGAAAACGCAATGTTCTCCAAATTGGCATCATAAAAAAAATCACGCCAAGGTGATGCGTGTATAAAAGTGGAAAAATGTTTGCAATAATATAAACAAAAAAACGTAAACAAATAATTAAAAATTCGCAATTTCGATAGTTTTTTAAAATAACATCAAGGTTAATTCTCCAGTCGGGCAGCAATAGTAAATTTTCTTTTCTTCGTCTGTTTCATAATAAAAAAACATAAATTTAATAACTTCTAATTAAATAATCTGACTAATTTTCTGTAATCGGATTTATGATCTAAAAGATCGATAATTTTTGACTAATTTGGCGGAAAAATCGTTTTCGAATACCAGTTTCGTATATATATTTAAATTATTTTCTATTATTTAAAAAATAATAACAATTAGCATTTAAATAATAAGTATAGAACAAAACAGTTTACATAATTTTAAAGAAGAGAAAGGAAATAAAAAAGCATTTTATTAATAACTAGCAGCCTCCGCCCGCTACGCTGGTCAGTATCTTTAAAATAATCTTGAATCAAAGGAAATATATTTAAATAAACAATCTTAATATCGAATCAAATACCCACAATTTTTGTCTGATTTATGTAATCTTACATTGGTCCGTTCAAAGTTCATTTTGACGACAAAATACCTCTAAAATGACTAAATAACTGACAAATTACAAAAGTACTATAGTAATTAAGATTTTTTTTAGTAGGTGAATTCCATTTGAATTGCTTCTACCTGAATTTGCTTCTGAGGTACGATGAAACATGTTATTATTTTAGACCCTCCGATGAACTTCCTAAAGGAAAGATTTACATATATATATATAGATAGATAGATAGATAGATAAGGATTCAAAATTTCAGGTTTTTGCGCCGAAGACATCGCCAAACTAGGAAAATGTGAAGTATCTCACCAAGTACTGGATTTAAAAGAATTTGCTTAGTACCATTCAATTAAGCATGAAAAAATGCACTAAAATATGCACACACACAAAAAAAAATAATAAAAATAATTAGTAAAATATTAATAAAAAGTCGAAATAAAAATCGTTTAATGACATTTTAAACACGTGAATCTATTTAATGTCATTGAATGCGACATTCACGATCATCCATTATTGGCATCTAATCTGATAGTTTGGCGATAATTTTTTGGTCGACGGGATAACCTAGTAGTACCGTTTTTTTATTAGAATGAATGATAAATTAATTGCAAATATTTCTTCATGGTAATGGTTTTTCTTTCACTTTCAAAATATTTTTTTTAGGTACTTCTAGGTTATCCCGTCGACCAGAAATTATCGCCAAACTATAAGATTAAATGCCAATAATGGATGATCGTGAATGTCACATTCAATGACATCAAATGCGATTCACGTGTTTAAAATATCATCAAGGGATTTTTATTTCGACTTTTTATTAATATTCTACTAATTATTTGTTTTTTCGTTATTTAAAATAAAAATTATGTCATCATGTATAATTTGGCTATTAGTTTGGCGATTTGTATAATTTGGCGAAATTGGTCGACGGGATAATCTAGAAGTAGCCCTTTTTAGTGATGGTAAAATAATTGCAGATGAAAAAGATATAATAGTAAGGCTAAAACACTATTTAATGACTGCTTGGCATATGACTTGGCGGAGACTCGATAAGTACGCTAATTCTATCAACCTAAATATCCATATAGAGTGTAAACAAACAATTGGTGCCATTTGATTATTCCGTCGATCAATTTCGCCAAATTATACAAATGGATATAATTTTTATTTTAAATAACCAAAGAATTAATAAATTGCTAAAATATTAATAGGAAAAGAGATAAAATATCGAATTAAAATTAGTTGACGACGTAACAATTTGCAAAACATATTTAATGTCAAAAGAATGTGACATTTACGATCATCCATTATTGATATTTAACTTTATACTTTGGCCACAGTTTTTTGGTCGATGGGAGATCAAGTATTGCCAAATAATGTAATATTGCCAAAAAATGTAAACAAATTATATAAACAATAATATTGCCAATAATATTTAGATGCAGATATCATCTACGTATCACGTTGGCACGATTACAACAAAATTGCAATTTTATGCCTCACGTGGTAATCCAGTAATAGTCGTTTATTTATCAGTAAACTATTTCATTATTTTTCTTTTCTATTTTAAAATCATACAAATTGTTTTGTTCCATAATTACTAATTGAATTAATTAATTTATTATTAATATTATACCAGTTTACATTTTCTTGGCAACGGGAAAGAAAAATGGTTATTTTTTATCGGAAAAATTTTAATTGATTCTGTATGAAAATAATGAAATTTTGAATTATTAAGAAAAATATTTTACTAAATCAATTAAAAATTAGCCTATGTTCATCGGAAATAGTGTAGCTTTCCAACGGTGAAAGAATTTTTCAAATCCGTCAAGTAGTTTCGGAGCCTATTCAATTCAAACAAACAAACAAACAAACAAACAATCAAATCTTTCCTCTTTATAATATTAGTATAGATTGAATAACAATAGTCGGGTTGCCATGCCAGGCAAAATAACATTAATTTAGTGTCCATTAGTTACCTCGGTGTGTATATGATATCTGTGCAAACAAAACTTCCGATAATATAATAAATGACGTCATATTTATTTTCCTTTGAAATTTTTTTTTTTTAATTTTTCACATGGATACTGTTCAACTAAAAATTAATTGCCGAGGAGAAATTATTTTCCATATTTTGATTTTTTTGGCAACGGGAAAGAAAATGGTTATTTTTTATCGGAAAAATTTTAATTGATTCTGTATGAAAAATAATGAAATTTTGAATTATTAAGGAAAATATTTGAATAAATCAATTAAAAATTAGCCTATGTTCACCGGAAATAGTGTAGCTTTCCAACGGTGAAAATTTTTTTCAAAACCGTCAAGTAGTTTCGGAGCCTATTCAATTCAAACAAACAAACAATCAAATCTTTCCTCTTTATAATATTAGTATAGATTACTAATTAAAGCACACTAAACACAGTTTTACATAATTAACGTAAGGACTGTACCTTGAAATTTTAATAACACACTATAATTAGCGAACACTCTGGTCGCCATTCTATTTCACAAACTATAAGCAGCGAACACTCTGGTCGCCATTCTTTTCAAACACTCTAAAAATCTTTTTTTTTCTCTACTCAGTTCACTTCACATTTCAACCAAAGGGAGTTCACGAAGCCCTCTTACGGGACTTAAATTCTGAAATTTCAACAATAAACATTCTCCCAAGGATTGAAAAGCAAATTTCAATATTTTACAATCAAATAAATTTACAAAATACAGTTACAGAAAATTACACAGCAAACAAATATATACAAAATATAACACAAAAAATGCCAAATTTACAATATTTTAATACCTATCAAAATCCTTGGGTCTTAAGTATTTTGATGGCAGTAACTAAACTTATTTTTCCCAGCCAGCACTTTAAAAAAGAAAAACAAAAGTTAAAAACTAAGTTTGCTTCCAATTTTGTTTAAAGTTTTTGTGATGCAGATAATTTTATATTAATTAAAATACTGAAGGTTGAATTAATTTATGACATCTTATTTGTAGTCTTTCATGCATTTTCTGTAATCAAAAATTTTTTTTCATTGCCTAAAATTTTACCTTGAAATAATATGAATCATTTATGTAAATTGTACAACATTATTAATAGATAATACTTATAACATGCAAGTCTATGTTTGTAAAATTTATATTTTTTAAATTAAAGAAAAAGTCATGTAAAATAATAATAAAGTGGCATTTAAAAAAAATGATTAAAAAAAAAATAGATGGATTTTTATTAAAAAAATCACGAACCCTGCTTTGATATTACCCGACTTTCCAGATTTTCAGTTTTGCTGGAAGCATAATATAGTGCATGTTAGGTATTTTCAAAACAATTTGATTAGGAATAAAATACGAGATGGCATTCACCATCATTAAAAAGGTGGACCAAACAGCAGAAAATGAAAAAAATTCCATGTCTGTCCTTACTGGCTAAACACCTTGTTTAGTACAGTCACCGCAAAAAAAATCTTGGCACTTACGATTTTAGACATTTTGTTAAATATCTAGAAATATACACAAGGAATTATTCTGAAACTACAGGTGTGTAAACAAAATAATACGCTTCATATATTTTCGCGAAGAGTTTTCCCCGAAATCCAACAGGGGACCGTCAACAAATTTAAAAAGAACGACGATCTTTTGGATAACCCTGTCAAAACTAATGTAGCAAAATCGTTCAAACTGCACATTATGATTAAGTGGCTTATTGTAATATACTGTGTTTATTTTTATAAGGATAGCATGTATACTCGTAGAAAAATTAAGGTTTTTATAAAAACAGTCCTAAATTTTTCCAAGTTTTTTGCTTATAATTTGCAGAGTTCTTAATATAAAATAATGTTCGTTTTCTGAAAATATGACAAACAACATTGTACACAATATCATGCCATCAGAATTTAAAAATAATAAAAATTGTATGAAAAATGAGTAGGTTTAGTAAATAATTTTCCATTGAGCATGCGTCAACGATATCAAAATTTCATTTGCATATTGTGTTAGCTAAATGTATAGAGCAACTTCTGTAAAAGTTTCAAAAACATAGCTTGAAAATTCTGAAAATGATCGTCTATAGCAGGGCTGTCCAACGCGGCGCCCGCGGGCGCCATGGCGCCCTTTGCAGGTTTTCTTGGCGCCCTTTTGAAAATTTCCCGTTACCAGTCTCTTTAATACAATCTCCTTGTAAAGCATACTTTATTTGAAATTTTTGATATTTTCATGAAACAGGTTTTAAAAATCTCTGCAAGTGTATTTTACGTATCAACAATTATAATGTATGCAACGTATTAAAAGAAAGTCAACAGAACACATAATTAGTTAAAAATAATAATCATGCGCTGTTGCATTTCTTTACTAATTTATAGTTATGATTTATAAATCTTTTTATGGAAATTACGACGATAGGAATTAATAAATGTAGGCAATAACTTTTTTAATACGTTAAGAAGTAAAATGTAGAAAAATATAAGCGATCCTTCTTCTCTTTCGTGCAGAAATTTCAGAATTTTTGTTATTGTTATTAACGTTGTTTCATTGTCCATTCGGCTATTTCATAAGACAGGATAAAGGTTGTCTTTTTCTCCTCCAGACCTTTAACACTTTAGGTAATTGTGTTTAAAAAAAAAAAAAAAAAAAAAAAAATTAAAAAAAAATTTATAAAATCGTGCGAAAGGATTTCAATCAATGCAAGCTCTTTCAGGCTCTCTCTGTGGAACCAGTTACGACTTCGTTTCTATACTTTTTATGATGGCAAATTTACACCTCCAAAAAATTGTACGTATTGCAGAGTATTTGCGTCTCCCAACAATCTAACGATATTTCTTATTACTATTTTATTTTAATAATGGATGGTACTTCATTTTCTGGCTCCTTCCAGTTCAGAGCTGTTTGAGGTCAACCTCGCAGAGAAACGTATTATTCGAAAATTAATACAATTTACTGATATTTTGATTTTTTTAAATATACATGGCGCTTTAGATCTATAAAGTATTATGTCTCATCTGTATATATATATATATATATATATATATATATATATACACTGCTCAAAACAATTAAAGGATATTTGAAGTTTTATATAAAATGAAGATATAAACGAATTTTTTTTTGCCGAAAATAGAAGAAGAGAATCTCAAATGCAAATTTTTCTGGTTTTCAAACTGTGGAGTATGCAAATTTTGAGTTCGACGTCGAAAACGTCGCTTCAGCGGCAGCGAATGAAATTTGACTTTCAACTGGATAAAAGAGAATGAAGACAAGGATGATCGGCATTCAGTGATTGCTTTGTTTCGATGAGTACGATGTCTCAGCGAAGTCATTTGACAGATTCAGAAGCTTGGAGAATTGTTGGTTGGTTAGAAGGGGGCCAAACTCAAGCCGAAGTAGCGCAAGCCATTGGAGTGTCACAAAGTGTCATTTTCAGGATCTGGAACCGTTTTTTGGAGAGTGGATGTGCAGGCCGAAGACCAGGGCAAGGTCGTAGACGGGCAACAATGCCCAATGAAGATCGGTATTTAGCGTTAACAGCTCGGAGACACCGAAACATGAACGCTAATCTTCTCCAACAACACCTTCGCTCGGCTACAGGCACCACGATTTCAACTCAGACTGTCCGAAACCGGCTCCATGCTGTAGGTCTGTATGCTCGCCGACCGATGGTATGTGTTAGATTAACATCAAGGCATCGTCGCGACCGCAGGGAGTGGGCAACCGAGCATGTCAACTGGAAGAGAAATGAATGGAGCAATATTCTGTTTTCTGACGAGTCCCGTTTTTCTGTGCATCCGGATAATAGGCGTATTTTTATCTGGAGGGACCGTGGCAGTAGGAATAATCCTGCGTTCGTGCACGAAAGTGTCAGATTTGGCGGTGGAGGAGTGTTGGTGTATGGTGGCATCTCCACTGACGGGCGCACTGACCTCTACATCATTCGAGATGGAGCTCTGACTGGTCGCCGATATAGGGATGAGATCATCAGACCTATTGTAGTCCCTTACGCTGCAGCAATCTAAGATAACTTCATTTTAATGGATGAAAACTGCAGGCCACATCGTGCAAACCTGGTGGAGGATTTCCTTTTCGAGGAAGGAATCGTTCGAATGGAATGGCCAGCGTGTTCTCCAGACATGAATCCAATCGAGCACGTTTGGGACGCTCTAGGAAGACGATTTTCTGGGCGCCAACAGCCCCCACAAACTCTCCAAGAACTGGAAAGAGCTATTCTGGAAGAGTGGGGCAGAATACCCCAACTCGTCATTAATAGCCTCATTGAGTCCATGCCTCAAAGGTGTTCAACGTTGCTGGCCGCCCGTGGAAACCATACCCTCTACTGAAAATGATTTTCTTTGAAGAAAACACCTTTTCTTATTCTTTTTTTCTCATATGCACAAATTGTGTTTTTTCCCTTTTGTACACAAATGCGTAATAAAATGCATTTTTTTCTGCCAAACATGTGTAATTTATTCTCATTTAACCTACTATGTCTGTCGACCATGTATCAATCAGCTAAAAAGTTTCCCAGATACAAAATCCACCTAAAACTGCAATATCCTTTAATTGTTTTGAGCAGTGTATATATATATATATATATATATATATTGCTTCTAATATTAAAAGATGATTTTCTTGCATGTTTTGAAAAATGTTAATAATGGCGCCCTTCATTGCTTGCCACAAGCTGAGATGCGCCCTGCTTAGTAAAAGGTTGGACAGGCCTGGTCTATAGAATCAACTCAAAATCCCTTATTCCCGAAAGGAAGCAAAAGAAGCAGGGTTTTTATCCAAATATTTAGTTGTACGTGCAATATTGTGTAGGCACTAATCAATGGAATATGGATACAGCCCCTCATCAGGGGCGTAGCTTGAAATTTTTATTGGGAGGGGGGGGGGACCCAAAATTTGGCGCCTTTTAATGTTTTGCCGCCCTTGAATTATTTGCACATTTTTTAGGAGAGGGGGGGGGGTAGTTATGCTACTTTTTACCTTTAGTTATTTATTCATGGCAATGGCATCTATTTAGGTGATATAAGTGATGCAGTCAGGTTAAATTTCCATTTTAAGTGTGCATGCACATGTGCTGATAAAAATCTCTCCCAGCTCTTGTTTTTTCAAGGTCTAAAAAGGCAATGTAGAATGATTGAAGAAAATCCGAATCCTGGATCCTTTAATTCATTTTCCTGACATGATAAGAACAACTGTATTTGAAATAAAAATAAAAATATAGAATGCAAAGTTAATTACAAGAAAGTTATATTGGTTTCAAAGTCGCAGCTCCCGCCCGAAACTTGCTGGTCGTTATAATTGAATTTAGCCTTCAATTTTTTCTGGTGAGATCCTCCGAGATCGAGCCCACTACTATCACTCCTACCAATATAAAAAAGTAATGTTAAATATCTCGATAAACATTCGACCCCTTTTCAAGGAGGTAACAGTGGTCTATATACCAAATACAGTAAAACCCCGATAATTCGGATTAATTGGGACCGGACCGAAACAGGATTATCCGGAGAATTAGAAAATAATGAAATGAAATAAAACATACTTGCACAAAATCACCATTATGTTAAACTTATTGAATATTTACAGACAGTAAAAATGTTTACTTTGCTTAATTCTTCCGAACAGATTTCAGAAAAAAGTATTTTTAATTCAGAATACGACGATGGAACAAGTTAATGTTATGGAAATTAGCCAATTGCTTCTGAAACTTGAAAAAAAAAAAAATTATCAAACCGATCTGGAGTTCCGGATTAACGCGGTCCGAATTTGTGGGGTTCTACTGTATACTGAATATTCCAGTTTCTGTAAAATGGAATAACATGTTTTCCCTTTTATTATCTTAGTTTCCCAGTAAATACATATAAGCAAAAAATAATCTGTATCGTACTGCAATTATAACACAAAACTTTAAAGTAGTTATTTTTTTCAATTGTGCATTTTTACTTTCTTCTATCTTTACAAGAAGAAAGTATTGGATTCATGAAAATTTTCGACTTCTGGTTTTCGACGAATTTATACGTTTTAGAAGGTCCTGAACACGTTTTGACTATTTTTAGAAAATGTCTGTCTGTGAGTCTGTCCGTCTGTCTGTCTGTCTGTCTGTATGTGACAAAAAATTTGTGGGCGCTCTATCTCAAGAACTAATGCTCGAAATTTCATAAAATTTTATTTTCAGTTAGACCTTGATATGAATTAGTGCCTATTGGTTTTTGGTGAAAATTGGCCTGCAGGTGGCGCTGCTATACTACGTTTTTCATGATTTTCAAGATTGCTATATCTCAAGAACTAATGCACAGAATTTCACCAAACTTTAGATTCTGTACCCCCTTGATATACATAGACGCTGATTAAGTTTTGGTGTAAATTGGCCAGCAGGTGGCGCTGCTATGCCACGTTTTTCATGATAGCTATATCTCAAGAACTAATGCACAGAATTTCACCAAACTTCAGATTCCGCGATATCTTGAGATACATAGCTGCTGATAAGGTTTTGCTGTGAACTGCTCTATAGGTGGCGCTGCTATGCTACATTTTGCACGATTTTTGCGATAGCTATATCTCAAGAACTAATGCAGAGAACTTCATCAAATTTTAGATTCTGTTACACTAGAATATATAACATAATTAGACGCGGATTACATTTTGGTATTAACCTTGCAACAGGTGGTGCAGCTATGCTGCATTTTGCACGATTTTTCCGATAGCTATATCTCAACAACCAACACAAAGAATTTCATCAAACTTCAGATTTTGTTACAAAATGATATGTAACATTACACGATGATTACGTTTTGTTATAAATCCTTCAACTGATGGTGCTGCTGTGTTATATTTTACACGGTTTTTTTAAAAACTAGCTATATCTCAAGAATTAATGCACAGAATTTCATCAAACTTCAGATTCTTTTACACCATAACATAATTAGATGCTTTTTTTACGTTTTGGCATAAATTGTCCAAGATATGGTGTTGCTGTGCTACGTTTTGCAAATTTTTTGTTATAACTATATCTCAAGAACTAATGGACGAAATTCCATCAAATTTCAGATTCTGTTAGGTCTTGACAAAAATAGATGCTTATTAGGTTTTAGTATAAATTATCCAACATGAGGCACTACTAAGCTCATTTTCTCAGAATATTAATTAAATTTTGCTTTTAGACTTTTCGGATACCAGAATCTCATTAGACTAGGTCAAATATTCGAGGAAATTCGATTGTGGGTAACTTTGGGGTCACCACGTTTTTTTTTAAATATTAAAATATACTTTTGAGATAGAAGAAAGTTTTGGGATTGACACATCCAACTAGTTTAAATCGGTCGCACGATTATTCTATTAATTATACAGTACATTAACGAATACTTTTTTTCTGTCACTTTTTAACATCAAAAGACACTCGTTCAAAGTAAATTTAGTTTTCTCTTTTGACAATGGCTACTTTGAAAGCAAAAATCAATTATTTCCAAATCCCTTTGTACAATCACTAGAATAAAAACTTACTTAACCCCTTAAACAACATGTTCAATTTAGCAATAGTATGCTGAAAACCGGATATCATTAAATTTCGTCAAAAGTAATTTATCACAATAGCAATTAGTGACGCAAAAAACTCAGATGCATAGAACATTTCAATCTCGATTTAAAATAAAGACATATACACATGTATTTTGGAATTTCAGATATAGAAGAGTTCACTTTGCACGTCGGTACATCGTGATGTTTATAGAGTTAATTGAAAATTGTTATTTTTCAGATAAATCAAATTTAAGCTGTAATGTCCACCGCAAGGCAGAAAAAAGACCCATCAGAAGAGTGACAATAACTTGAATTGTATATATACAATTGATAAAACAACAAAATTATATTTAGGAATTATATTATAAAACAAAAATAGAGCCCAAAAAAAATATCTATTGCTCAGTTGAAAACATTTTTGGTTTTTTTTTTACCACTTGATCAGTAACTCTTTGCAAGAATGGAATCAGTGCCACTTGATCAGTAACAATGCTTTTTTAATTATAATGTTACAATTTTAAATACAGTATTTTATACAGTAAAATCTGTAAAAATGCAATATGTGGATACCAAAAACCTTAATTAAAAAAAAAAAAGTGTAAAATTGAATATTTGTTTGGTTTTATTCGATTGCATCTTACTATGTTTGATTGCTTTTTCGAAAAACATTTGCAAGTAAGGGTGTATTCCGATCCAAACAGCTTATTTTCGAATTTAATTTTGAATTAATTTTTGCTCTCAAATACATCAGACTGACAGAATCTCTTATTCAGAAATTATACAAGGTGCCGTAAAGCTCGATATTTTGATAAAGGCAGAAAATAGTGTGAAAAATGCTGTCAAAGTGGGCATTGTGAACCGAATTTTCCGAAGCGGAAGAGCTGGAGACGAAAAAAAAGGGCCATACTGAAGCAATGATTGTTTATCAATCAAATTCTAATAAATGGAGCGAAATATAAGATCATACGGCACCTTGTACATCTCTTCGAAAATCACTCCAACAAGTTTCATGTTTCTATTTTTAAAAGTGAGTCTGAAATTCTATCGGAAAATTTCGAGATGTTGAAGGTGGAAAAGCATGTTTTCGAGCACACCCTTAAACATATATTTCTTTTAATTTTGGGGGAAGCTTAATTCCTGCCCAGTCCTGGGTTAAAACTAGATCGATTATTAATAATGCAACAGTCTCAGAAATCACCATTAATCAAAAAATAGCTACCTGTTTAGGAAATAAATAATAAAAATCATTAAAATTTAAATTTACCAGAAAACTGATAATGCTATTCGATTTTTTCCACTAATAATAGCAATGATAATGAATGAACTCACAATTGCGTCAGGAATATAAACATTGTACTTTAAGAACATGCTTAACTAAAGGTAAATATGTACATTTTTTACCTTCGATTGCATCATCGGTTTTCATCCATTTTTTCATAAATTTGCATCATTTCTCCGCTTCATTACTTCTTTTTGTGTTTTGTTCTCTGTAGTAAGATCCTAGTTTTTTGTTTTTTTATGTTTTATTTCAGACATCACTCACGACTGAATTTCTTCTCTCTGGACGACTACGAAAGACAGCTTTTTATTTTTATTTTAAAAATTGAACGAAAAAATCGCTAGTTTTGAAAAGTCGCCTTTTTAGTTTCAGTGCAATCTGACAACACTAGATAGTGGACAACAAAGATACACGTAGGTGACGTTCGGAAATTATCAAACTTCACACAAGGAAGGACATAAGAGAAGAGTTAAAATAGTTAAGGTCAGGGTCAGATGACCCTGTCGAGGGCCACCAACCTTGGATTGGAATAAGGAGAGAGCTTTTCTCCGAAAGATCAACTTACATGTAGTGATCGAACAATGTCCATTTCCGGAATGTGTTCTTGTTTTCGCACTAGTGATAGCGCCTGGTAGTAATCTTAAAATGTCTCAAATGTAATGGATCTCCTATGTTTTTTTGAAACCATAATTTATTTTCTTATAAATTTACAATAATATTAATTCCAAATCACGTTACTGTTATTTCATTATTTTTTCTTTTTGTATGTGTGTGTGTGTGTGTGTAAAAAATAATCTAAGAATGCCACATTAATAATAAAAATTTTAGGTGCCTAACGCGCCTTTAAACCTTCCACATGGCGCCCTTTTTGAAACCCTCTGTTTTAGGTGCCGGACTGAGCCTCTAAAGCTGCTGTGGCGCCCTATACTAAAACATATTATAGAACCATTCAAACGCACTACAGTCGTTTCCACACTTCTTTTCCCTTTCTATCTATTTCTAAGAGTGACCAACAACTACTATAAGAAAGAAATAATTGTACATCTATCCTGGAATTCATTACAAGTCTGTTTTTGAATTTTTTTTATTTCGGATGCATAGATTTTCTTCGGGATAGGAGTAGGGGAATAGAGGTAGTAACAAAGCTAAAATTAAGTGCCTTTTTCATGTTTTGTAAGTGAATAATAACTTACTTTGTAATTTTACATTTAAAATTAAGTTATTTTATAATTATTAGGCTCATCATTAGGTATTAATTAGGCTCCCCCCCTCCCCCCCCCCTAAAGCTTCGTCCCTGCCCCTCATCTTTTTGCTTCTTAGATGCTCTTAACTGATTTTGATCTCATTCTATCCACGATAATTTTCAGAATTTTTAAGCTATGTTTTTGAGACTTTCACAAAAGTTGCTCTATACATTTAACTAACATAATATGCAAATGAAATTTTAATAGCTTTAACGCATGCACAGTAAAAAATTATTTAGTAAACCTACTCATTTTATACAATTTTTATAGTTTTTAAATTCTGATGGCAGTGTATTGTGTGCAATGTTGTTTGTCACATTTTCAGAAAAGAACATTATTTTATATTAAGAACTCTGCAAACTGTAAGCAAAAAACTTAGAAAAATTTGGAACCGTTTTTATAAAAACCTAATTTCTCTACGAGTTTACATGCTATATTCATAAAAATTAACTCACATTATTAAAATAAGCCACTTAATGATAATTTGCAGTTTGAACTAGGGATGTACCGGATATCCGGCCAATATCCGATATCCGGCTGATTTTTCAATATCCGAAATATCATCGGATATCCGGATCACAATCATCGGATATCCGGCAGAATGCAGCAAAGCAAATATAGATGAATAACAGTAATAGTTTGATCCCGAACAATACCGAAAAACTTTTGTTTATAATACAAAAGATGAAATAATAAATTCCCTATCAATGAGTAAAAGGTGATTCTCAAAAGCTTAAAAAATTGCCAGCTTTCCTTACTATTTATATTTAAACTCTGTAATAAATTCAAGAATTTACATTTATATCTTTTAGAAAATTGTATCTTTAGTTTCAGACTGTAAAACAAAATTTGAAGTCAAAATAGCAAATAAAGCCTTTTTGTAAAAAAATATAAAGATAGAAAACCAACATTTAAAAATGCTCAAATAATGCATGAAATGGTAGCAAACAACCGTTTCGAATCTATTATCGAGATTCTTCATCAGTACAAGATTCAGCATGTAGAAAAAGCTAAACGGAGCAAAGCGACAGAGAAATGCAGGCTTGAATACCAATTACAGGAGCGAATGATAGTAGATTCGAAACGGCTGTTTGCTACCATTACATGCATTATTTATGCATTTCTAAATATTGGTTTTCTGTCTTTAGTCTTTATAAAATTTGAAATTATTTAATAAACTATGATTTTATTAATTTCCTTTCTTTCGCTTAATTTAAATAATGGGTTAATTGGTTTTTAAGTTAAACAACTAAACAAACATTTTTACTTTCTTCTATCCATGATAGAAGAAAGTAATGGAATAAAAAAAAAATTTCGACGAATTTATATGTTTTAGGGATCCAATATTCCCAAAAACATGTTTATTCAAAATCTGTCTGTCCCAGTGTCGCCATCATATCATCAAAAAGTGTATGAAGTCATACATAGAATGAACCAAATATTTATGCATGTTTTTGGCTGTAGCCCAGGTCCATCTTCAATATGGAAACATTTCGCTGTAAGGCAGTGCTGTAATCATAATTTTTGTGCCATTTACATTATTCTACATCAAACACTGTATGAAGTTATGCATAGAATTGAACCAAATTTCTTTGGATACGTTTCTAGGAATGGCTGTCAAGTCTTCCTTCAATTTGAAAATATTTCGCCACAAGATGGTACTATAATAATGATTTTTAACTCACAGGATATCGAAGCCTGAGAACTTATGTGCCCGCCCATTCTGTATGTATGTACAGGCGTAACGCCATAACTCCTGATAAAAATATGCAATTCACTTGAAATCAGGGTTGGAAAAAAAATGATTTTTTTAAAAAAATCGGATTTATTTGATTTAAATCAGATTTTTTTGATTTAAATCGGATTTATTTGATTTTTTTAGAATCCTATATTTAATAATTGCGTGTTTATGTTTTTACAATACATGAAGCTGTTTTTTATAACAAATAACTAAAAAAGGATAAATATTTATAATTAAAAAATATATATAAAAAATAATTACATAGTTAAGAAAATATTACATTCTAGTTACTGATTGATACTAAAAATTAAACATCTAGGCTTTAATCTAAAGCCATTCTATTATTTTGTAATTGAATTGTGCACACTATATAAAAAATATATTTAAATATGTTGTAAATGAATAGAAAATGATAAAATTTAAAAAACAAGTTAAATATAGTAGACTCCCTCAAATCCGCAACTCTCTAAAATCTGCACATAATTTACAGATGTAAACAATGAAGCTTTCAGGTATATAGGGACAAAATTAGACTTTTTTATTTTTATAGCAATTCTATATATATTTTAATCTGTAACTTTCATTAATATTACTAAATTCATGCTTTTTCATGAAGGAAGAATAAATTTATTTCTGAAAAAAATTCAAGGTATTGCTAATATCAGTGCTGATCACAATCTTTTTGCAAAATGCATTTATACATTCATCAAGCTTATTTTATTATTGAGTATGGTTAAACCTGAAATAAAACTTCTTTATTTTATGATTTTGATGTGAATTACTAGTGCATCTTTATGGGGCAAGTTTCATTGAATAATTTAGGAAAAAATGTATCTCATCTTTATAATAAATATTTAGTTATTCATTATTGATTATTTACTTCATCTTTGCTGCTTTCAATATTTTAATCCTTTTTAATTATCTAAATTTTTATTATTTTAGTTTATTACCTTACATAATTGTTTTAATATTTTACTATATTATAAGCTTTCATTATAATTTCAATTGCATTTTACAATCAAATTACTGTTTAAAAAATGTAAACAAACCCATGACCAGAAATCCACAAAATTCTAAAATCCACACAACCTCTGGTTTCAAGTTGTGTGGATTTGAGGGAGTCTGTATTCATTTAATGCAAGCTATTTATTAAGGGATAAAAATCACAATTGATTCAATATTTTTTAAGCAAATAGGAAAAAATCAGGGATTTAATTGTTTGAACAAAAATGCTAATTTAGAAGCTCTGTCTACTCCTAATTTATTATGAAGGCTTAAATGAACTAGTCCAAAAGAAGAAAATTGTCTTTCTAATCCAGCAGATGAAGCCACAACTATTGTTATTTGGTAAATAAAATCAATTTCAGTTTCGCTGATTCTCTCTTTACCTCCCATTACATAAAAGGACTTCCACCAATCATAATCTGTCATAATATCAGAAACTTTTTTCTCAAGCAATGATAATTTTTGGAATGGGCCATTTTTTGTTTGAAAATGTGCTACAGTAATGAGAAGATTTAGACAATCTTCTTTAATGAATGTCAAACTTTCATTATTTCCCCCTATACTAAGTGAAATTTTCTTTCGATTTAAAACAAAGGTACTTAATAAAACTCCAGCAAAATGACAGCCATTAATAGCTTGTCCATATCTTGCTTTAAATTTTGTAATTTTATCGTTATCTAATTCATTTTCTAACTTTTTACCCAAAATTTTTCCTTGATATGGGCATTCATGTGATATTGCGAAAAATTGATTTAAATCAAATGATTTTTTTAAAAAAATCAGTTGATTTAAATCATGCCAACCCTGCTTGAAATTATTATGGGTATTGGTATATTCTGATAAGGCACTTGGTATTGGTATATTCTGATAAGGCCGCTTGAAATTTTGTATATAGTTATATCCTGATAAGGCGCTTCCCTGATTAGTTTTGAAAGTTCAATCGATAAGTATAAGCGGGGGAACGGGGGCTAATACTCCTCCCCTTAACTTATATCAATGGGTTTTTCATCCAGAATTATCAGTTTTCGCTCAAAATTTAGACATAGGATCATTCTGATGAGGCACCTCTGTGATTAGTATTGGGTGCTCATTGGATAAGTGTAAAGAGGCGAAACAAGGGGCTAACCCCCCCCCCCTTAACTTCAATAATTGGGTTTTTCATGCAGATTTATCAGATATCATTCAAATTTTTGATAGAGGATCATTCTGATGAGCGAACTGCCATAATTAGTTTTGGGAGTTCATTGGATAAGTATAAAGAGGGGCTAATTCCCCAGCCTTAATTTCGATAAATGGGTTTTTCATCCAGATTTATCAGATTTTATTCAAATTTTAGACATAGGATCATTCTGATGAGGAGACCGCCATGATTAGTTTTGGGAGTTCATTGGATAGGTATAAAGAGGAGGAACAGGGGAGCTAATCCCCCTGCCTTTAATTTAGATAAATGGATTTTTCATCAGATTTCATTCAAGTTTTAGACATAGGAGCATTCTGATGAGGACACCTCCATGATCAGTTTTGCAAGTTCATTCGATAAGTCTAAGGGGGGGGGGGAAATGAGAGTTAACTTTCCCCCCTTTTAATTTAGTTTAATGGGTTTTTCACACAGAATTTACCAATTTGCTTCAAAATTTAGATATATGTTCATTCTGATTAGGCACTTCCCCGATTTGTTTTGGTAGTTTATTTAATAAATATAAATGGGGGATCGGTGGGACTACCCCTCTTAATTTAGGTCAATGATTTTTCTTGCAGAATTAACAGATTTGCTTTAATATTTGGATACAAGTTCATAGTGATAAGATACTTCGCTAATTAGCTGTGGGGTTCTTTTGTTAAGCATAAAAGGGATACAGGCGATTACCTCAAACCTCTTTAAATTTGATAAATGCGTTTTTATGCAGAATTATCCTATTTGCTTTAAATTTTGGATGTACATTCTTTGCGATAAGGCGAATCACTGAGTAGTTTTGGAATTTTTTTAGTTTTGAAGTCAACATTTTTGGTCCTTAGATTAGCAGATGACATGAAAAAAAAAACAATGATTGTTATTATTTAAATGCTATAAAACACTCAATCTTTGAATAGTCTCTTATTCGACTTCATATTTTGAATTTAATTATTCAAGATAATCTCCCCAATGAAGAAAAATTTATTTTACAGCTTCAGCAAAACCTTAAAGATTGTCATTACTAATTGCGTTAAAGAATCTGCATTTTTTAAAAAGTTAAAATATTTAATACTAAACATTGAATATTTTTAATCTATTTTATCTTTGTTCAATTCACATGTTTGAAGAATTTTCATTAGAGCAATAGATATGTTTACCAACGCATACTGATTTTAATCCTACCCATAAAAAATGAGCTAAACCCATTATATCTAACGCTTATTCCTGAAATAAAGTTTAAAAATGGAAATTATTTATATCCAATAAACTTAAACATGTAAATTATAAAGAAAAAAGAGAAAAAGCTATTAGATTTCTAAAAAAAACAATTTGTTTTTTTGAGAAAAAAACCATTTGGTTTAAACCGTGGCTTAAACCATGGTTAAAACCAATTGGTTTAAACCGTGCCAACCCTGATAATAGGGCATTAAACTAAAAATTCAGACATAAAAATACCGCGAATTTCGTCCAGCAATTAAGGAAAAAAGCGATATTTGTCACAAGATCACTGAATAACCACAAATTTTGTCAAAATATCGAAAAAAACCTGCAAGTTTCATCAAAAGATTGTGAAATGAATGCACATTTCGTCAAAAATATCGAAACAATCGCAAACTTTGTCAAAAAATCGCAAAAACCACCGAAAATTTCGTGAAATGTGGCAAAATAATTGTAATTTTCGTCACATGGCAAAACAATTGCAATTTTTGTCACAAAATGGTGATATAACCGTGAATTTAGTCAAAGGAACCAAAAAAAGATTCTTAAATTTCGTCAAAAGTTAGCAAAATAATTGTAATTTTCGTCACAACATGGCAAAACAATTGCAATTTTTGTCACAAAATGGTGATATAACCGTGAATTTAGTCAAAGGAACCAAAAAACGATTCTTAAATTTCGTCAAAAGTTAGCAAAATAACTGCAGATTTCATCAAAAGACTGCTAAAACACATGAATTTCGTGAAAAGGCAGGGAGAAGAAAAAAAAAAAAAAAAAGTGTTGAGAGTGGATTTTCCTCCCCACCCCCTTACAGTGTAACCTTTCAGAAAAGTTGCTGTGTGTGTGTATTTGACTTTTTTTTTTTTTTTCACTTAGAATTATCTCTGCCACACATACCAGCATATATATTCTGAAATATTGGAAAAATGAATTTTCTATATCTTCAATAATACAGAATTTACTTATAACATACCGTAAAATTTTGGGGTAATTTTCATGTGGATTGGGGGAAATGTTGGAAGTAGGAACATTTTATGCACCCCTGGTTTCCCATTGAGTTATTCAGACATGCTACAGGCTCAGCAAGAAAAAAGCTGAACTTTCACAGCCTCACAGACTTTTGGCGAAATCTGCGTTTTTCTGCAATTTTTTAACGAAATTAGCGTTTTTCGCGACCAATTGACGAAAATTGCACTTTTTCTCCCACAGCCTTTTTAATGAGGTTGGCATTTCTCCAAAATCCTTTAGCGAAATTCGCGCTTTTACGTCAAAATTTGCGTATTTTCCGCGATCTTACGTCAAATATGCGTACTTTCCGCGATTTTTCGTCAAAATTTGCGTATTTTGCGCGATCTTTCGTCAAAATTTGCGTATTTTCCGCGATTTTTCGTCAAAATTTGCGTATTTTTCGTGATCTTTCGTCAAAATCTGTATTTTCTGCGATCTTTCGTTAAAATTTCCGTATTTTCCTCCAACTTTCGTCAAAATTTGCGTATTTTCCGCGATCTTACGTCAAAATTTGCATTATTTTCCGCGATCTTTCGTAAAATATGCGTATTTTCCGCGATCTTTCGTCAAAATATGCGTATTTTCCGCGATCTTTCGTCAAAATTTGCGTATTTTTCGCGATCTTTCGTCAAAATTTGTGCGTTTTCAGCTATCTTTTGTCAACATGTGTATTTTCCGCGATCTTACGTCAAAATTTGCATATTTTCCGCGATCTTTCGTCAACATATGCGTATTTCCCCGCGATCTTTCGTCAACATATGCGTATTTCCCGCGATCTTTCGTCAAAATATGCGTATTTTCCGCGATCTTTCGTCAAATTATGCGTATTTTCCGCGATCTTTCGTCAAAATCTGTATGTTTTCTGCGATATTTCGTCAACATATGTATATTTTCTGCGATCTTTCGTTAAAATTTTCGTATTTTCCTTGATCTTTCGTCAAAATTTGCGTATTTTCTGCGATCTTTCGATAAAATACGATTATTTGACAAAATTAGAGTATTTTTCCGCAACCTGTTCACAAAAATCGTGTTTTCCCAGCACTTTTTTGACGGCTATCGCGTCTTGTTCGTGATCATTTAACAAAAATCGTGTTTTTTCTCGCGATCCTCTGAAGAAAATAGTATTTTTTCCGCGATTGTTTGATGATTTTATAGTTTTTTTCGATCCTTTGGAGAAATTTGCGTTGTTTCTGCAATCCTTTGAAGATATTTTCTTAATTTAGTGCCGTTTGACTCGCATTTTCGTTGTATTTCATCGTTACCCCCCCCCCCCTACATATAAATGTCAACAAATTTTAATGCATATTTGCATTGATCCCAGGGATAATAAAATTCGTCGCCGAAAAAGCGGAATTCCGCGTTTCCGCGGAAAAGTAGCATGTCTGGTTATTGAAAATCAGTAAAAACATCATTTTTATGATGATCAAAACATTATGTAATAAGACTCATATATTACGTATGTCATGCATGGATTAAACATTAATATTACTGGACGAATCATAAACAAAATAAAATGCAACCACAAGGTCCATTTGCGACCAATAACCATTTTTCAAATGATTAAAAAAAAAAAAAAAAAAAAAAATGATGAACTTCAAGGAAGAACATTTAGTAACAATAAATAGTTTATGTGTATAGTTCACAGAAATTAGTACATGACTTTTTGCTTTTTCTTTTTCGTTTTCCATACATATGCAGATGTATATATTTAATATACAGTCCACTCCCTCTAATCCGCAAACGCCTATAATCCGCACTACATTTTAGATGTAAACAAATATTTAATATCTCCCTTTTTAACCAAGATAATGCACACTTTGACCATAATAAAAATTAAATTGTACTGATGAATTTAGAAATTCTTAATGCATTTCTGCATTCATTAGAAGGAAATGTTTTATGTATCTTATAAATAACTATTAAGACTGCTGTATTCTGAGCACATTTGCTGGCTATATAAAAGACAAAATAGCTTGAAAATAATTTTTTTTTTTTAAACAAACTTATGTTACTTATCAAGAAATCCTGACTCTTAAGGGCATCAAGATTAAACTGAATAGCATAAATAAAAAATGATAAAGCAAACCACTATCACTGTGATGTTTGATAGATTTAAAAATAAATAGAAATGTTTTCCATTAATTTTGTATTATTATATCATTTAAATGTGTTCCAATTGAGTATAGTTTTTTATGCATAAAAAAGTATTTTCTTTCATTTCTGTATTATTTATTTGCTGTATATTTATTACATTTGTTGATAAATTCTAAATATTAGAATGTAAACAAAGAGATGACCTATAATCTGCAAAATTCTATAATCCGCAAAACCCTTAGTCCCGACCTGTGCGGATTAGAGGGAGTGTACTGTATACACATTTTTATATTTGTAGCAGATAGTTGAAATTAGATTATAATAATTGCTGTCACAGTTATAAAAACTTATGTTATTTCAGAAAATATTTAAAAAAAGGGGGTACATTAAAGGATTAAAGATAATTTTTTGTGTTACACGGCGAATCTATTTTGCTAATACTTTTTTCATTTGGCGAATGTTTTTTATTTTTAATTAGCCAAATTACTAACTTCGGTCAAATGTCAGCGAGAACACTGAATAGAAGAAACATACTGACTATGTCCTTTTCAGAATTTCACATAGGTTTAAAATTTCAATGCATAGTATACAGAACATAATACAATTAGCTGAAATGTCAGGGATTACAGTATTGAAGATAATTCCACTAAGTGATATATAATCAACGAAGGATATTGACAATACAATCACTTACATGCATTATTCTTGAAAGCAAAATAAAATCGAATGCACATCAGATTTTAGAAAAAAAAAATAAATAAATAAATAAATAAATAAATAAGATGCAAAAAGTATAACTAAGTATTTCAATAATTTAATGTGTTAGAAAAGTTGCTCTGCTTTGTTTGTCGAAATTGCAACCTATAAAAGATTCTAAACCACACAAAATCGAATAAAATCTAAATTAAAAAATTCATTTAGCAACTCAGTTATTAATTGCCCATAATATTGAGTGAAAATTGAATACAATATATATAGGCTTGATTCTTTTCCTTTAATTAAAATAAACATTTTGGATAATTATCTTGAGTTGTTGATTTTAATTATTTCAGTAGAATTCTGCCCTGTTGGTATAAATTGTAAATATTTAAGTGGCATGTAAAAAATAAGGTTTAAAAAAATATTTTTTTTTCCCTTAGGGAAACTCTCTTCTCCTGGGGAAAACCTGAATTTCAAGCCCTGATAGTCAAAGACATATAGTTTCTGTAAAATATATTGCAATATGTTTAAAAAGTTATAATGGTGTGTGAAACATGTTTGCAATTTATTATATGAGATGGCATTGTATAAAGAAATAAACATTCGCCATAACTAAAAACATATTTAGTACCGGATATCCGTAAAGGGCAAAATTAGCACTAGCCACCGGCCACAGGACCAGTAAATGAGAAAAAGTGGCCAGTGAAAAATTGACTATCAGTGGCCATTATCCGGCCACTTTTTCATATGGAGAGAATAAAATTTACTTGCATTTCATCAAGGATTCTACTTCTTTTTGTTTCAGCATATTTATTTGGGCTATTCAGTTATAGATTAATACTTATAAATTTTTTACTGTTTAGTAATTTTAAATAAAGTGGCCACAGGTTTAAAGAAAGTGGCCACTTAAAAAACTAGTCCTACCGGCCAGTGGCCACTAATGAAATTTCCCAATTTTGCCCTATAGATATCCAAATCTGGCAGGCAAATCGAATATCCGGTGCATCCTTAGTTTGAACTCGCTTCATTAGTTTTGACAGGGTGTTCCAAAAGATCTTTCTTTTTCAATTTGTTGACGGTCCCCTGTTTGATTTCGGGGAAAACTCTTCGCGAAAATATGAGGTGTACTATACTATTTTGTTTACACACCTGGAGTTTAAGAATAATTCGTTATGTATATTTCTAAAAATTTAACAAAACTTCTAAAATTGCAAGTGTCAAGATTTTTTTTTTTTTTTTTTTTTTTGCTGTGACAGTATAATGATGTTCTGTTATTATAATACAGCACTCAATTTAAACTTCAACACAATCTACTTAAAACAAAAATGCCCTTACATTTCAATGTACATGTAATTAAATAAAAAATGCAACTCATTATACCCATATGCTTTTATTATAATTTAAAATTATATACAGTATAAGATCTTCAAGCAGCATTTTGGGCACTTTGTCTTCTTTAATCCAGCTGAAAAAATAAAATAAATTATAAAAGTTATAAATTGAAGATGTTAAGACATTTTAGAATTAAAGAAAATACAGTAAAAATGAGATAAATAAGGAGATAAATTCACTGTACAATGTTACAGATTATCTGCAATAAGAGTTGGCATTTTTTACACTGGAAATATCAACTTGACTGACTTAATTCCCACAGTAAATTTACATTTCAAAGCTAATACGAATCAAGTACAGCCTGTGCAAACATACAACTTAATTTTTTTGTTCACAAAAATATGTTTGCAATATTAGGCAGATCACAATGCATTTATTACAGAGCAGAAAGAATAATTAAAAATAAAGTTTAAATTAATTTTAAATATTTCATTAAATTCAAACAAAAATATCATTTAAATAGCAAGGTATTTATAATAATGTTAGTATATCTGACCTTTAAACAGAAAAAGCCTAAAATGATAATTACAATATACTTCAGTTTCAAAAATATGTTTAGTGATTAGATAGTTAGCGTAGTTTTACTATTTTATCTTTATATTGGAACATTTTGTTCATGAAATTACTGAAGATTATAATTTTTGTTTTAAATCTAATAATAAAATCAGAGTACATATACAACACTAAATATTTAAATTAATTATTAAGCATTAGAGGTCTGCACAGGCCAAAATTTCCAGGTTCAAGCCCAGCCAGATCCATAGGAAAAAATATTGGCTCGAGTGGATTTCTACAGAACATTGATCTTTACTTTTACGGAAGAGAGAGAACAACCCAGTAGCACATTTTTTTCTGCAGTCTACAACACAAGTAAAAACTTAAAACAGTCTGCAGACCAATCCCCCACATTACATTATATACACTCAAACCAACTAAGTATTTGTGATAAGACATAAAAGGAAAGTACTGTAATTTCGGGTGTATAAGCCGCGGATCAAACAATTCTTTTTGGACCCAGAAATCTTATTTAGTGATTGAAGACAAATATTTACGTTGATCTAAGTAGATACATTTGTTTATGAAAAAATTCTGGGTCGAAAAAGAATTGTTTGATCCGCGGCTTATACACCCGAAATTACGGTACTTTTAAAGATAAGTCGCTTTTTGTTCTCAGAATTTTTAACACCTCATACATTGTCCGAAAGGTGGGTGGGGGCTTCCATTTGAGAAAGTTTGTGGATTTTTTGTGATATTTTGAAGAAATTTGCCGTTTTTCTGCAATCTTTTGACGAAAACTGCCATTTTGTCACAAACTTTTCACGAAAACTGCCTCGCGATCTTTTGAAGAAATTTACCGTTTTTTCGTGATTTTTTTAAAACAAAAACTGCCGGGGGGTTTTTTTGCGATCTTTTGAAGAAATTTACCCTTTTTTTGTTATTTTTTAATGAAAATTGCCTTTTTTTTACGATTTTATGTAGAAATTTGCTTTTTTCACAATCTTTTGAAGAAATTTGCCGTTTTTCATGATTTTTTGATAAAATTCACCTTTTTTCACAATTTTTTAACAGAAACTGTCTTCTTTTAGCGATCTTTCAAAAAAAATTTGTCGTTTTTGCGATTTTTTTTGCAGAAATTTGACGAAAACTGTCAGTTTATCGTGATCTTTAAAGAAATTTGCTGTTTTTTCATGATCTTGGAACGAAATTCATGTTCTTCTGCATTCCTTTGTCAAAGTTCACATGTTTCCCGCGATCTATGATGAAATTGATTTCTTTTCAAAGACTATTTGTCGAAATTAGAAATACTTTTATGTCCGAATTTTTGGATTTAGGACTGAATTTTTTTTTTTATTTTAGCAGAATTTTTGGGTGCAGAAAATGTATTTACTCCAAACATTTTCCCCAATTCATAAAAAAAAATTCTCCAAGCCTTTACAATATGTTATAAGCTAGCATAAATTCTGTATTACCATGGGTTTTTTTTTTCCTAAAATTTTTCAACATTCTGAGATCAATTTTGTAAAGATCACAGTACAGATCTTTCTATTTGTGATGAAAATTTTTATGTTGTGAGTAATTATGCAATTCATTGTTAAAATTGAAATCAATTCAGGGTTCATACTCACTTTCTAAGAAAAAAAAAATCCCCTGATGTATTTTGCGGGATATAATTTTTTTCCGTATCAACAGGTAATGATATTTTGATATTACATATTACAATAAAGCACACGAACAGCAACAATTGCCCCCCCCCCCCCTAATTTTCCAGAATAGATTATTTTGGCAGATTTTCCCAGGTTTGGGAATTTTTTTGCATTATCCCATGATTTTTTACAACCTAAAATTCATCCTCTGATCTTCTCAGGAATCCCATATTCCCCTGATGAGTATGAACCCTGCAATTGTGTATTTTTGTACAAAATTTCTTCTGATCCTAGGCTCGAAAATTTAAAATTTTTTAAGGTTCCCAGATGAAAAGAGCAAGTTCCCGGAAAAAATTACGTGTGAGTATTTCAACGAAATTTGCCATTTTATTGAGATTTTTAACCAAAATTTGACATTTTTTCGCGATGTTCTAATAAAACCTGCATTTTATCAAGATATATAACAAAATGTTTTTTAAAAAATTACGAAAATTGCCATTTTCTAATAAAATTTTCATTGTTTCGCACGATCTTTTGACAAAATCTATTGTCTTTGTGATTTTTTTTGACGAAATTTGTCATTTTTCAGAATTTTTTTAATGAAATTTGCCTTTTTGAGATTTATTCATGAAATCTTCCGTTTTATTGCAATTCTTTTTAACAAAACCTGTCGCTTAAAAAAAAAAAAAAGAAAAGAAAAGAAAAAAAAGAAATTTGGGATGTTTAGCAAGTTTTTTTGACAACATTTGTTGGGGGTTTTTTTTTTTTTTTTTTTTTTTGCAATTTAGACGAAATTTGCTATTTTCCATGATTTTATGTAACAAAACTTGCCATTTTTCGCGATTTTTTTTTTTTTTTTTAATACAAAATTTGACATTTTATCGCAATGTTTTAACAATACCGATAGTATTTAAAGATTTCCTTGTCGAAATTTGTCTTTTTTTTTTTTGGCAATCTATTAATGAAATTAGCGTCTTTTCCTGCAATCCTTTGTTGAAATTCGGGTTCTTCCCATAATATTTTGACAAAATTATGCATTCCACGGTCCAAGATCTGAAGAAATTTTGGTCATCTGCTGAGATTTTGCAAAAAAAATATGCAATTGATTTCAAATTTTAAAATCTTAAAATTATTCGAGAAGAAAGAAAATTTTTCACAACAAATGGAAAGATTCGCATAGTGGCCTTTAAAAAACTGATCTCAGAATAATGTAGTCTATACATACTCGTGCATACGTTGAGAAATTTTGGGAAATTAAGAAAAATATCTTTATCTACAATAATACAGAATTTATGTAACTACAACATAACACAAAAGTTTCAGGAATTTTTTTATATGGATCGGGGGGATGTGTGTGGAGAAAAAACATTTTCTGCATCCTTGCAAAAAATTTCAAAACAAATACAGAAGGAAATGAGCGACTGGTAAATGTATTATGGTTCTGCTTACATATCTCATACATGGTATATATGCATTTTAAACATTGTATATAATCTTTAAAAATAATTTCTTAGTGTGCACAAAGCCTGCCTTACAAGGAACAGGATGCACAAAGTCACTAAACTTAAGGGATGGAAAATACATAAAACAAATGTGGGATGGCCATATTTTGTACTACACAATCATTTTAAAATTGATAATTTCTTGTCAATTATAATTTTTTCATTTTGCTGATATATAAAGAAAAGATAAATTTTTGTTAAAAAATTTTTTTGAAGTCCTTGAAATTTACATTTACAAATTTTTTAATCCTATGTAATAGCAAAAATCAGGACAAATATGCAAAATCAAAAACTGCTAAATCAAGAACTGTCATCTTTGCCACTTAAAGTTTCAGTGATAAAAAAATTGCCAATCATTTTCAGGTTTAAAAAAAAATAAATTTTTATGGTACAAAAATTTATATTATCCTTTAAGTTATAAAGTTTGGAACATTACAATAAAAATAAATCTCCATTTGAGCTAACCAATGACAAATTTATATATAAAAACATTCATTGTAAGGCAGAACACCAGAAAGAAGCTATTTGCTTTTACTCAATTATGTTCTTGCATCTTTATTTAGCATTATTAACGAACTGTAACTGCTATTAAAGCAGAGACAGTAGATACCACAATGCATTTATTTTGTTAGATGGCCGATTACCCACTAACAGTTCTGGGGGCATTGCTAAAATAACCTTGCTGTTAAAATGAGATTAAAATAATCTACAAAAATGAATTGCCTTTTAAGCTGATTTTTAGAAGACTGAAAACTTCAAGGAGCTTTGAATGCATTCTTGTTTTTAATGCCCTCCCCTTTCTAATTTGTAGGGATGCAACGGATATCCGGCTGATTTTTCAATATCCGAAATATCGTCGGATATCCGGATCACAATCACCGGATATCCGACTTTTCTGTTGGATATCCGGAGAATGCAGCAAAGCAAATATAGATGAATAACAGTAATTCTTTGATCCCAAATAATAATGAAAAACTTTTGTTTATAATGCAAAAGATGAAATAATAAGTTCCCTATCAATATGAGTAAAAGATAATTCTCAAAAGCTTAAAAAATTGCCAGCTTTCCTTACTATTTATATTAAAATTCTGTAATAAATTCAAGATTTTACATTTATATCTTTTAGAAAATTGTATCATTACTTTCGGATTGTAAAACAAAATTTGAAGTCAAAATAGCAAATAAAGCCTTTTTGTAAAAGTGTATGAAGATAGAAAACCAACATTTAGAAATGCTCAAATAATGAAAGAAAAGGTTGCAAACAGCTGTTTCGAATCTATTGTCGAGATTCTTCATCAGTACAAGACTCAGCATGTAGAAAAAAGCTAAGCTGAGCAAAGCGACAGAGAAGCGCAGGCTTATATACCATCTAGCAGCCTTCACCCGCTACGCTGGTCAGTGTTTTTTAAAGAAACTTTGAATCAAACGAAATTTTTATATCATAGTAATTTTTAGTTTTATATCATACTTTAGACTGTCTGTCATCGGTGAAAAGTCCATCATCTAAACGGAAAGTTCAATGTTAGTCACCAATGAATGACGTAGCGCTCAACATGTTAACAGTTTTAATCACATAAAAATTCATTCAGCAGAGCCTTTAAAATAAAGCCAACCTTTTGTAATTGGGTTCATCTGATTTAAAACATCTCTCCATAAGTATTCAATTAAGCAACGTAGAATGCTATATTTCATTTGCTACAAAATTTCAGAAAAATTATCCAAGTAACAATGTAAGTTCCATTAAAATCTATCTAGTAGAACTTAAGTTATAAGCGGCCGGAATGAAATTTCACTTTGCGTTTTATATATATTGATATAATTAAATATATCTTACATAATCATGTTAACCTGATTATAGAACTCTTTCAAAATTGTAGGTACAACAGATTTTTTTGTACAATGATTAATACAAAATTCAGACTTCCTTTTATATAGATAGATTGAAAATTTCAAGTTTTTGCGCAGAAGGCATCGCCAAATTAGGAAAATGCAAAGTATTTCACGAACTACTGGATTTAAAAGATTTTGCTTGGTACCATTCGATTCAGCATAAAAAAATACACTAAAATATGTTATCAGTTGAAAAATAACTACAAAAGCCGATTTTTAAGGATTTTTTTTTTTTTTAATTCGTTCTTTTTTTCACCTCCCTTGGGGGTGGAATTCTCGAAAATTTCTTCTTAGCGGCACTCAGTATTATGAGAAGTGGTTTTTATCCCAATTTTCAAGATTTTTGGTTCGGCAGATTTTTTTGTGCTGTGAATAATACAAATCCAGACTTTCTTTTATATATATAGATAAGGATTGAAAATGTCAGGTTTTTGCGCCGAAGACATCGCCAAATTAGAAAAATGTGAAGTATCTCACGAACTACTGGATTTAAAAGATTTTGCTTGGTACCATTTGATTCAGCATGAAAAAATACACTAAAATATGTTATCAATTGAAAAATAACTGCTAAAGCCGATTTTTAAGAAATTTTTTTTAACTCATTCTTTTTTTTCACACCCCCCCCCCCCCCTTAGGGGTGGAATTTTTAAAAATCTCTTCTTAGTGGCACTCAGTATTATGGGAAGTATTTTTATCCCAATTTTCAAGATTTTTGGTTCGGTAGATTTTTTTGTTCTGTGATTAATACGAAATCCAGACTTTCTTTTATATATATAGATTACAGGAGCTAATGATAGTAGATTCTAAATGGCTTTTTGCTACCTTACATGCATTATTTATGCATTTCTAAATATTGGTTTCTGTCTTTAGTCTTTATAAAATTTGAAATTGTTTAATAAACTATGATTTTATTAATTTTCTTTCTTTCACTTAGTTTAAATAATGGGTTAATTGGTTTATAATTTAAACAACCAAACAAGCATTTTTTACTTTCTTCTATCCTTGATAGTAGAAAGTAATGTAATCATTTTTTTCGACAAATTTATATGTTTTAGGGATCCAATATCCCTAAAAACATGTTTATTCAAAACCTGTCTGTCCCAGTGTCACCATCATATCATCAAAAATTGTATGAAGTTATACATAGAATGAACCAAACATTTTGTACATGTTTTTGGCTGTAGTTTTAGACATAGGATCATTCTGATGAGGACACCTCCATGATTAGTTTTGCGAGTTCATTGGATAAGTCTAAGAGGGGGGGGGGGGAGGTAACTCCCCCATCTTGAATTTAGTTTAATGGGTTTTTCACATAAAATTTACCGATTTGCTTCAAAATTTGGATATAGGTTCATTTGGATAAGGCACTTCCCTGATTTGTTTTGAGAGTTCATTGGATAAGTATAAATGGGGGATCGGTGGGACTACCCCTCTTAATTTAGGTAAATGATTTTTCTTGCAGAATTAACCAATTTGTTTTAATATTTGGATACAGGTTTATAGTGATAAGATGCTTCCCTAATTAGCTGTGGGGTCCTTTTGTTAAGCATAAAAGGGATACCAGAGATTACCTCAAACCCCCTTAAATTTGATAAATAAGTTTTTATGCAGAAATATCCTATTTGCTTTAAATTTTGGATGTACATTCTTTTTGATAAGGCGAATCTCTGAGTAGTTTTGGAAGTTTAATGTTTAAGTATAAAGAACGGGGATAACTCTTCTTAAATTATATAATGGGTTTTTATGAAGAATTATTCAATTTGCTATGAATTTTGGATATAGGTTTTTTTTATGTGATAAAGCATATCCTTGGTTAGTTTAGGGGATTCAATGATTAAGTATAAAAAGGGGAAATGGGGGGGGAGCTATTTCCTCCCTTAATTTTTTTTTCTAATGTTTTTGAATTGGCAGTTCATGCAGCAATAGGAATTTTGCATCTTGCTAAAACTGGCTATTCGCAAACAGCTGATGTATAGCGGAATAACAAAAAAATATTAATTTTAATAAATAACATGATCGAGATTAACTCATTCTTAATCTAATTGACTGTAGCAAAAATTCTAGATGAAAATCAAAGTTGGTATGATATTGAACTAACAATATTGATGTAGTATTAATATTTGTAAATATTTTTTGAAAATTGAGATCTATGAAATAGAAGAGAGTCTTAGGATTGGTGCATCCAACTAGTTATTTTTGTGACTTCATTATAAATATTTAAAATTAAAAGTAATTTTTTCTTTTCATAAATTTCAAAGTGATTTACCTTAAAATAAAATTAAATATAGCTTAAGGTAAGACATTTTTGAATAATTAAAACATGAAAAAAAAATCATCAATTAAACCTGTATTTGGATAACTCTTCAACCATTGGTATATTAGTAAGACTTTTATGTTTACATTATAAAAGGATGCTATGTATTTCTTTGTGAAAATTCTTTACAATTATAGACATATTAATAAACATGTAAAATTTGTTCTAAAAATTATCAGCCATTTCATTGTACATATTATAAGCAATTTTCAGCAGTTCAATGACAAATAAGCAGAGTATTTAAATATTAGAATTGCATTTTTTATTCAATATTATTATTATACACATACAAGGTTTGAATTTCGGGACGGGATGGCAGGATTCATGCACTAAAGAATCTTGTGTCATTCCTGTTTCCCAAAAAAATCACTTTTTGAAATTTTTTTCTTTGTGTAGTGAAGGTCAAGTCTCAGGACCGACTGACTATTTTCTTGATATTTTCCTCTATCGATTGACAAATCTCACAGTTTGCTCTTACGACAATTATACAAAATTCATGATTGTTTTTCTGCGTTTGACTGAAATGTTTTGTAATTTTTCTCACAAAATTTCCCGTTTGCTGGTCTTACAAAATTTTACAACTTTTTCTTTCTGGAGACCAACAGGCAAAATTCATAATTTATTTCTCTCAACTAATTGACAAATTTAGCTATTTTATTCTGCGACTGATTAGCAAATTTCCCTTTTTGTTTTTGTGACATTCTGATGAAATTAACAATTATTTTCCTGTGTACAGCTGAAAAATTTGTGTTTTGTCCTTTGTTATTGGCTGACGAATTTCATGATATTTCCTTGTGACAGCTTAACAAATTTTACGATATTTTATTGTAATTGATTGACGAATTTCGATATATTTTCCCACTACCCAAGTTCTCTCAAAGTTCAAATTTTTTCAGGCAAGTCGACAATTTTTGAAAATTTATTTTTGCCATGATGGACGAAATCAGCTACATTTTTTCTATGACAGATTTATATATTTTGCGAATTTTTTTCCTGTGCCAAAACAAGAAATAACTAATAGGGCAGTAATGGTCACTAGAGTCTGAGCTCTATCACATGAGTCTGGAATTAGCTCTGAACAAAATGAGATTAAATCCTGTGTTGTTCATTTGAAAAAAATAAAAAATAAATAAATAAATAAATAAATAAACATTTTTTGTTTACAATCAGTGGATCAACATTAGATTTTTTCATTTTTCAAAGTCATCGCACATTTTGTCAATGGGCTCAATAATCATACCTCCTTTTTTTATTTAAAAGACGATCTTTCATACAACGTTTCTGTTCGGATTCATTTTTTCCCCATATCTGATAATTTGCACCTTCCCATTTTGTAACTTTTCTACTCTCTTCTTTATTAACATTGACATTTTGATTTCCTATTCAAATAAAAATTCTTCTAAATTTAAAGAATTTCGTAAAATAAATAAAATGTGGACATCCATTGCCCACAGCAAGATGTTTAAATGTTTCCCATTGAGTTATTGAAAATCAGTAAAAACATTTTTATGATGTTCAAAACATGATTTATATAATAAGTCATATATTATGTATATCATGGATTAAACGTTAATATTCCTGGACGAATCATAAACAAAATAAAATGCAGACATCACAAGGCCCATTCTCAACCGAAAACAACAGCCGTTTTCCAAATGATTTAAAAAAAAAAAGATGAACTTTAAGGAAACACATTTAGAAACAATAAATACTTGATGTGCATAGTTCACAGAAATTAGGACATGACTTTTTTAAATAATCCATTTCTTATGTAATAGAAGAAACCTATTGACTATGTCCTTTTCAGAATTTCATATGGGTTTAAATTCTAATAAATAGTAGAACATAATTCAATTAGCTAAAATGTCGGGGATTACACATTACAGTATTGACGATAATTCCACTAAGTGATATACAATCACCGAAGGATATTGACAATACAATCACCTACATGCATTATTCTTGAAAGTAAATTAAAAATGAATGCCAATTAGATTAAGAAAATTAAGAAAAAGAATTAAGAAAAAATAATAAAATGAAAAAAGCATAACCAAGTATTTTCGATAATTTAATGTGTTAGAAAAGTTGCTCTGTTCTGTTTGTCAAAAGTGTAACCTATAAAAGATTCTAAGCCACACAAAATCGAATAAACATGAATTGAAAAATTCATTTAGCAACTCAGTTATTAATTGCCCATAACATTGAGTGAAAATTGAAAAATGATATAATATAAGGTTTGATTATTTTCCTTTGTTTTAATTAAAATAAACATTTTGGATAATTATCTTGAGTTGTTGATTTAATTTATTTCAGTGGAATTTTGTCCTGTCGGTATAATTTGTAAATATTTAAGTGGCATGTAAAAAATAACAGGGTTTAAAAAATATTTCCCCCCCTTCTCATATAGTTTAACTCCCCTGCATTTACAAATGTTATGAGGGAAACTCTCTAAACCTGGGAAAACCTGAATTTCAAGCCCTGATAGTCAAAGATATATAGTTTCTGTAAAATATATTGCAATATGTTTAAAATGTTGTAATGGTGTGTGAAACATGTTTGCAATTTATTATATGAGATGGCATTGTATAAAGAAATAAACGAGCATTCACCATAACTAAAAACATATTTAGTACCGGATATCCGATCGGATATCCGAATCCAGCAGGCAAATCGGATATCGGATATCCGGCAAAATCAATATCCGTTGCATCCTTACTAATTTGTTAATAAAACTTGTTTTGAGCATGAGATCAAGACAAAAGATTGGTATAAAAATAGAACCAGTCTGATCACCAGCAGATATGTTCACATTTCCCACTTTAATTTTTTTAAAGGAGGGGGAGGAGATTGGACAGCTGAAGACAATCTACAACCCTGCTAGTTTTTACTTTACTTTTCCAATTTTGATTATTTTTTTAGTATCAAAATAGCTTCAATTTTAGAAACATGACTAATTTAAAAACAAAAAAATTGATATTTCTGTAAGTATGTTTACAAATTTTGTTTGGAAAAATTGTAAGGTTTAAAAAACAAGGAAGAAAATATTTCTTCCAATCTTGCATTTTACCAGTTATTGTAGCATTATTTACGAACTGAATAAGCTATAAGAAGCATATACAGTAGATACCATAATGCCATCGTACTAAATTTTAAAAAAAATTAATAATGAAAAATAACATTTTTTTTTATAACACTAAAGACATTTCTTAAAATTTTTACCTTTTTGAAGCCAATATCTCCTGCATACTGTCTAAAACATCTTCTGCACATATTGAGTCCATATTTACGAATGATACCATGATGATTTGCACACACTCGGCTAAAAAATTGAAAAATATATATATATATTAATTCTAAATACTTTCTAGATATAAGTAAAAAAATTGATCAAAAGTAATAGTAAAAGCAAAGCTTAGTTGTTGCTTTAAACACATTCATATTTTTACATTTGTATTCTAAGTAGGTTTTTACCCATACTTAAAACGTTGAAATTATTAACATTAATATCATAGCAAACGCGGTAGCGTTTGGTATAATATATTTAAAACATGGAAAATGCAAAGGTCTTTTTGAAATTTCTGGCGACCAGTTGACATTGATCCCCCCCCCCCCCCTCCGCAAAAGATAGAACTTGACGAGACGAATAAAAATGAAGACCAAAAATTTAACAAGCAATAGCTAACGGTCCCATGAATGGATAAAACTTCATTTTTGGTTTATTTTAATCCTTTTAGTAAAACTTAAAATAGATATTTTTTTTCATCATTGTGTGTTTGGCGATCTCTGAAAAAATCAAATTAGTGTCTGAAAGCTTCAGTTGAACTTTGTTTCTTGTTGTTGCTGTTGTAGTTCTTTTTTTATTCGTTGCCACCAAGTTTAAATAAGTATAATTTTTTCATGTATGTAACATAATTCATTCAAATTAAATAGGTCATGTGAAAAACAATTATTTGCTTTTATTGCGAAGCATTGGGCATGTTCAGCACAACTTATCAGTCACTTACCGAAGTAACCAATGTTATGATCGATTGTAGACAAGTACGAAATGAAAATCAAGATGCAGTGCGGCATCATCTACAATTTAAGAGGAGAGCACGGTAAGTAGAAAACATGGTAGGGTCCACGAGATGATGCGCAGTAGTTCGTGACGTCACTGGCACCCTCCGTCCAGCGCTTTTTGTATGTGGACACAGATTTTTACTCCTCTCTTATATTTTTCTGTCTTCGCGATAAGGAGAGTTATTAAATTTTTTTTTCCTTAAAATCATTTTATGCCTTATGCTATTTCCTATTTTTTTGCAAGCGGTGTTTAATTTATTAAAATACTTAAAAGATGTCTTGTTGTGCCGTTTCTGGTTGTAGAAGCAGATTTTGAAAGATATTTGATAGCGGAACTGCTTGATTTAAAGCCTGGACGAAGTTTAAAGCTTAATCAGTTCTCCACTTAAAAATACCCAGCTTTTTATCAAATGATGAAAATGCTGGGAGAAGAGAACGAGCTGAAAAGCCAGATACCAGAAAGGAAATAAACCTCTTGTTAAATTAGTAAGAATCTGATTCTGCTTTATTTTCGCACTCCCCAGACGAAGAATATAATGAAATGGATTCAATAAAAAGAGAACATCAAGATTTAAAAGAATTAAATAAAGAAATTTTGCGCGAAATGGAAGATGTAAAATTAGAAAACTCCCATTTAAAAGATATTTTTTAAAGCAGTACGAGTCGCAATTTTCATCTTCCCATGTAATTTACAGCAATAGGTGAAAAAAAAGCATATATATTTTACATTGTGAACTTTATGCTCTCTAGAAACATTCTTATAATTATCAATAATTTTATAATTTAATTTTCTGTATAAGTGTATGTATACAAATTTAGAAAAATGTTTTTAAAAATTATCTTAAGTTTATGGTTAATCAAATATATACAAATAAATACTTAAAAGGTGTTGCAAAAATATAGATATTATTTATTATTTTACCTGAGATCTTTCTAATGCCCAAGCATTCATTTTCAAATGAATATAAAAGAAGATAATAGATTAGAAATAGAAAACGTAAAAAACAAAGATAGTCCGCGTGTATAAACAAAACAAAGTCACGATGAATTCATCGAAACACCAAGGATAGTGTACCAGAGTGTGGGAATATTATATGAAATGACGTCATTACAAACAGTATCTTTGTTAAGAAAAATTTCGAGGGATTCACGGATAATGGAAGAGTAATAGTTGGATGTTGAAAAGATTATTTTAGCTTAGTTAAAATTTATCAAAATATTTTCTTTTTGTTGCATTTTGATTTGTATATTTTGATTTAATAACAAGGTGTAAATTTCCATCAAAGGCACTGGTATTAATACAGTGGTTTGACTCATTTATAGTCAATGTTTAAAAAAATGTTACTATTTTTTTCTTTAAAATATTAATGAATTCCAAAATTCCCAAGTTAAAGAGACTTTTCTTAAATTTATCCATAATTGCTTTGAAAATTGTATAGTATTTTTTAAATTTTGAAAAAAATAAAGTAAAGTTTAAATAAAAGCAATTATATTTTATATTATGATTTTTATGCACTCAAGGAAGAATATTCTAACAATTATCATAATTTTATAATTTAAATTTCTGTATTAGTGTACGTAAAAAAATAAAGAGAGAGATTTTTAAAAATTATCTAAAGTTAATGGATATTGTTTAAAAAATTGTTACTGTTTTTTTCTTTAAAATATTTATGAATTGCGAAAACTCTCAAGTAAAACAAAACAAAACAAAACTTTTTAGATTTATGCAATATATATACATATGGGAACGCCCAATGTTAATCTCGTGACCAATTCAGCAAATTTCTTCAAATAATCCCAATTATTTTATTTAAAAGCATAATTAAGATAAAAATTGATACGACCAATGAAATACTGTTGTAGGCTACTCTCGTAAAATATATCTAATTTAGAACAAAATGCATTTTGCTTGTCTATATAATACAAAATTTTGTTACTCTTGTGACCTGAATGTCACAAGATTTAGAAATTAGTTACATTTTAAGAGAGTAGACCGCAATAGTATTTAACTGGTTATATCAAGTTTTATTTTAATTATGTTTTAAAATATAATAATTGGAATTATTTATGAAAATTTGCTGAAATTTCACAAAATTTCTGAATGGTCGTTCCCCTATACTAATTAATAAATGTATAATACATACATTTGAAAACATGTAACATAATTATAAGTGCATTTATATGAATTTAAGCGAAAGTTTTCCGATTTTTCTCAAAGTACTTTGAATTAAAGCTAAATTATAAAATATTATATTGAAAAGATTGTATCTATTGATGAAATAGAACTGAAAAAATTGGAAAACGTCTTTTTTGCGCAAACGTGTTTAAATAAATTAATAACTGTGTCGAAAGTTAATACTTTGAAAAACTAAATGTAAACATAAGACTGACCCTTTAAAAAATTCTAAATAGTAAAAACATACAAATATATAACTCTAATTTGAATAGAAATGTTCCGAATGTCATTCATCTCAGTAATATGTCATACAGTATTTTAAATTAATGCTTAATATATTTTTTACGAACGGAAAGCTTTCTGCAAAGCAAAAAGTGTGTTACCCATGACTGGAGATGGGTTCCAGCGACGTCATGGGAGAAAACGAAACCTGCGTGTAGATCCTACCGTGTTTTCTACTTACCGTGGAGGAGTTTTCATTGGTACTATAATTCACTTTCGTACTGCCCTACAAACGGTCAGTAACATTGGTCACTTCGGTAAGTTGCACTGAACATGACCATTTAGTTTCAGTTCTTTGAATAAAATTGTAAACTCATTGTAATTATTTCCGTTCGACTCCTTGGTTTATTTTTCAGACATCATGCATTTTATATGATAATGCAATAACTTTCTAAATTATTCTAATACAAAAATAAAATTTTGGCAGCAAATATTTTGCTTTTCAAGATATTCAAAATCTTCAGTTTTTATCAAAAAATTTAAATAACAAGTATTAAAAAATGCTCTGGTGAGCAACAAAAAAAGGTCAATATATTTTAAAGGTTAATAAGTATAAAAAAAGTGTTTAATTGAGCAGGAGAGAGGACAAGGGGTCCCTTCTTGGCTATAGCTCACTGTCAAAGCAAAATTTGAAAAAGTCATATTTGCATTTTTTCCATATAAAAGAAATTTGCTTAAAACTTTCCGTCTTTCTTTTTAGTAAAAATTTCAATCCTGCTTTACATGCGAAATACGCTGTTGACTCTGCATTGCAACTGCATTACAAATCAGTTTTCTGTGCAGTTCTATGCTGCGGGCATGCTTATTGGCACTGTATGAGTATGATACGCTACAGGAACTAGGGGTTCTGGTACTATTTCACCTTAGACTTATGTTTAATTAAGCAGCATTTTTTCTGGCTATGTCTTTGCGCTACACATTTTTATCATAATTGTGACTGATTTCTTTTACACATAAAAAGCACAAATATGATTTTTTTAAATTTGGCATTGATAGTGAGCTGCAGCAAAGAAGTAACTCCTTGTCCTCTCTCATGCTCAATTAGAATCACTTGCAAACACTTTTTCATACTTAAAAACATATTAACCTTTTTTGTTGCTCACCAGAGCATTTTTTAATACTTGTAACATTATACATAAATAAATTTAATTAGGTCTAATAACTTTAGGTAAACTACAAAAAGAATGCATTGTATTGTAAATTCTTAACAGTTTCTTCCACTTGGAAGAAACCTATTTCTTATGGCTCATTTTTTCTCACTTAAGAAAATAGTTGTGAATGCTGGAAAGAATATTTTGTATACAAACCTGGAGGCGGCAGCACAGTCAATTGCCTCATCAAGTTCATGAATGAAATTATAGAGATATATTAGATAAATCTTGATTCGCATATTAAAACAACAGTGGTCTGCTAAGGCATATATTGATGGAAGACATGAAAAAATCGTTTATTTTAGTGGTTGACTCATAGGTTTACTATTATGTTTTCCTGCACAAAAATGTGTGAAAACATGCTGGGTTGGGAACAGGAAAACAGTAAACTTACGAGTCTCTCTCTAAAATCTATGTTTTCTATCAAGATACGACTTGGCAGACTGATTGCATTTTAATATGTGAATAGAGATTTAACTAATCCTAGAATTTTATCCGCAAAGTTCATGAGGTGATTGACTATTCTGTTGCCTCCCGGTCTAATACTTGAGTCTTTTTTTTTCTTTTTTCCCTCTCACTGCATTGAATCTGAAATAAAATTTCTACATGGCAATGGGATCCTCATTTAGGTTATTTATTGTTAATTTCATTTAAATATCTTTGGGCATTCCTGAAAACCATTATTGAGATACAAAAGAGAAATCTGAAAGGGTTGTTTTTTTCATCTAAGATACAGAATACTACGAAAAGACTCAAGTAATTATAATTAGCTTTGTTTCTTCGGATTTGGGTTGTGGTGGAGGAAGGCAGGGAGGGTGCAGTGACTAGTTACAAACACAAAAGAGGATTTAGGATAAATATGTAGCTACACATAAAATTTTGAGGCTAAGTAGCCAGTGATGCCGCTGGACTTGAAAAATCCTGGGTCCCAGGGACCCAGGACTTCTAAAATTCTGGGTCCCTTTTTCAAAAAAGCGGGTCCCCACTAATAAGTCGTATTTTTAGATGCAAAAATTGAACTTGTTCATTTGCAAAAGAAAGATTAAATGCAATAATTATTGTTTTAATTAATGTATAAATAATTAAAGCCAATATTATTTTTTAAAAACTATTAAGAGATATTTACTTTATTTTTTTAAAAAATAAATGTACAAGATACAAATTATAAAATAGAGTGTAGAAGATAACAAGTATCACTATTGTTCACTTTCTTTTAAAAAGGGGTAAAACTAATTTATTGGAAAAAACATTTTTTCTAAAAAAAAAAGAATACTTTTCAAAATAATCAGAACAATCAAAAACAGATTGTCAAGCAGAAAAATCTGTTTTTGGAGCAGTAAAAAAAAAAGGAAATCTGCTTTTTGTTCGAGATTTGTTGCGAATCTATTGACGAAATTCGCCGAAAATTATTCGTTATTTCGCGATTTTTTTTATCGAAATTTGTCTTTTTTGCGATTTTTTGATGAAATGTGCCGTTTTTTCGCGATCTTTTGACGAAATGTGCTGCTCTTTTGCAATCTTTAGACGAAATGTGCCATTTTATCATGATTTTTTCATGAAAATTGCCGTTTTTCGCGAATTTTTAGACAAAATTTGCCGTTTTATCATGATTTTTGGACGAAATATGTCGTTTTTTCGCGATTTTTTGAGAAAATCTGCCTTTTTTCGGGATTTTGAAACAAAATTAGCCCTTTTTTTCGCAAAATTTTTGACGAAATTTGCCGGAAATTATTCGTTTTTTCACGAAATTTGCCTTTTTGCGAATTTTTGACGGAAATTACGTGTCCCGCGGGACGGGTAGGCTCCATTTTTTTTGCGTCCCGTCGCCGATTTTTTGCGTATTTTACGCGCTATAGCGCGTCCGCTTCAGAACAGAGTCACCCATCGGATCAACTAGATAACAAACTTGGGGGGGGGAAAAAATAGACAATTATGAATAGCACAAGACAAACTAGAAAGAAATCAGAGTTTATTAAAGTGTGTTTAGCAACCCAAGTTCTCTCATATATTAATAATTAAAGTCTGTTTCCAAAGAAGCTACTTTTTAACGTAGGTTTTAATTCATTTCTATTCGGAAATGTATGAAATTGGCAAGAGCTCTTATTCAATAGCCTGTAAAGATGTTTACCATTTTTTAATAAAGGTAGAATATCTTTCAGAAAATACTATCAAATTTAGTGCTTTGCATGAAATTTCCAGATGCTTTGAAAGCCAACTACAAGAAAGGAGAAAAACCCATTATCAATACAAATCTCATTTTGATCTCAAATTGCTTCAATAATCAGGTCTGCCAATTTTATGCCTTTACAATTAAAAATGAGGCAGAAAGTTTCATATTGTTGAGCAGGGGATTTGACAACTTAAGAAAGCAATAGGCATTAAAAAGAACCACAGAAAGAAAGAAAAACAGACTTTTATTACTCACATAAATGTGATAAACTGCTAAAACTTGTTGAAATTGCAATCATTTACAATATAAACTTTTAAATAGCTTCATTTTTAATTCAAATACAATGTATTTGAAATACAAGCATTTCACTCATTTTATTTCAACATCAAAGGACTATTTAAATTTTAATGAAAAGTAAAAACTGCTATTCAGATTTAATCCAGGGTTGCAAAAAAACCGTCTAAAATTTAAAAAAGCCAGGCCGGTTGGTTTTTATTGATTTTAGCCGGCTTTTTTTGGCCATAATTGGCTTTTATACAGTGAAGCCTTTTAAAACACCATTAAAATCTATACATTTTTAAGTGTCTTTTAAATAATTTTAATGATGTTTAATTCACTTTGACTTTAATAAATTTATTTATTAAAATGAAATATTGGGATTTTAATTATGATTCATTATGAGAAATTGGATTATGTTATAACCCAATTTTTCAATAATGAAGATATTAATACTAGAATAACACATTGGAGTTGTCAGTGGTTTACAGTCAGAATTGCAAATATGTCAGCTAAATTATAAAATGGCCATACCAAGTGCTTTTTCTGATTTACATTGACCATTAATCCTACCCTTTTTTTTATTTTTACTGCTTTATAAAATTAAAGAGGAGTATGGTTACTTGTTTTATTACTTAACTAATTTTAAGAGTTATTAAAATGTCATGTTTTATTCCCTATAAACATTTAAAATCATACATATAATAAAAACACCATTTTTCACTATTGAAAATAGTATTTCGAGTTATGCATTATTTCATAATACAGGGTGAGTCATAAATATCGAAACAATAGCTATCTTTTTAAATATTGCCCCTAGACCCATACTTCCAATTGCAAAGTTTCACCAAAAAAGGTAAATTTTTTGATAAGATAAGTTGCAACTCCATGGGGGGTCTATTTTAAAAAATACAAAAATTAAGTTTTTATACGGCCCCCAGAGGATAAAACTTCCAAATAGGAAAATTTTCCTTATCCCTTCCTGAATTCAACAAAAAAAATTCCATCTTGATATCTCCAAAACTCAGAGAGTTATGACAATTTTAATAAATCGTGAGGTTTCAAGGGATCAGACACAAATTGAAATGCGTGTAATTGAAGAAACAATGTTGCTGTATGTTGTCCAGGAAACATTTATTTTATTTTTTATTTATAGAGTTTGAATTTTGAATGTTTTGTGATGGTTAACCATATAATTTGTAAGCACTATCACATCATAAGCTTTCTTAATAATTTTTTTTTCAAAAAATTTAGAGTAAATTAAAATTGTCATAACTCAAAACATTATTTGTCGCGTTGAATTTTTTTCTTTTAATTAAATGAAAATGTTTAATTTTCAATTTTGATTCAGCATTTTAAATAATATTTTTAAAAAATAAAAGTATTTAAAATAGCAATTTAAAAAAAGATGCAATTTTTTGTGAACAAATCATATTTTTAAAAGTAAATTTTCTGAGGTGAAAACATCTTTCGGCAATTTAAAAAATTTTTTTTTTTTAATTGAGGTGTTAAAAAACTATTGAATTGTTACCGTAACCAAGGGTTACTGACTTATGATGTAAGTTTAAAAATGAGAAAAACTGAAATAAAAACATCTGATGAAGAAAAGTACATTTAGTTTTTAACAAAGATTGGCTCCTAACGTTTAAATGATTTTTTAAAAGTGTCTAGGTGATTAACTCCTTCTTGTGTAGTTTCGATTTCAGATTTTGTTTAAGTTTTGCCATTTTCGCCTTCTTTAATTACTATTTAAATGAGTCAGCTTATTTAAACTTCATTTTTTTTATCACGCCGACTTCAATTTTTTTCATTGTTTTATCCCTGTCAACTTCATATTTTTCTTGTAAAAATTGCCACTACACGATGCGTAAAAGATGCCTCTAATTACGGGCCTCCAAACTGGTAGACGGTAGGTATTGGGTTCGAACCCAATCGCAACCATCGGCCTAACCGTTCGAAGTTTTCCGCGGTTTTTTTCGAACCCTGGATTTCCTATTGCAGGTAATTGGCCGGAATAAAAAAAAACAATTAAAAAAAACAATCCCCAACGTGTTAATCGCTGTAAGCGGACTCAAAGGCCGTTGCGCTTTTTTTTTCATTTTTTAGAGTTTAACGTACAGTTTTCAGTTCAAATACAAATACATTTTAAATTTTGTTTAACTTGCGAATCAGTTATCTTTTTAAAGCAAGAACAGGTGCTTAATGAATCTTCGGCATATTTCATTTAAACGTTTTAAGTTGAAATTATTCAATTGAATTTCTTAAATGATGTTTGGTTCGAACCAGGGTTGGCGAGTTTTTGCCGAAGGTGGAAAAAACCGCAGAAAAAACCTGGTAAAAACCGTCCCGGCAAAAATAGGTTTTTGCCAAAAAGGTGGCAAAAATAGACTGTCCATTTAATTTTTTCCCCAGAAAGAGAAAAAATATTTCACGAAAGAAAAAAAAAACTGCATAATTAATTGAAGATTCAATATTATTCTAAATTTATTTTAACTTTTAAGTTAAATAAGTATAATTATGCACTTTATGAAAGAATACTAACTTTTATAACAAGATTATAAATGAAATAAATTCCAATTTTATATAAATAAATAGAAACTTCTTTATTCATGTTTATACAATTATTAATAATTTACATAATAGAACTGTTGAGACTGAGTAAAGCACTTATGTTTATAGTTTATATATGTCAGAAATTCGAAGAAACAGTTATAGTAACCTTAATTTAATATAAAATTATATTTAAAGCAGAAAACTATTAAATTTCAAATTTTTCAGCAATATCTTCCTCACAACCTAAATTTTGCTGTTTTAGCATGGCATAGGAGTAAACAAGTTTTGAAAGAACATCTGTTGATAGCTTATTTTGAATCCAGTGATGCCGCTGGACTTGAAAAATCCTGGGTCCTAGGGACCCAGGACTTCTAAAATTCTGGGTCCCTTTTTCAAAAAAGCGGGTCCCACTAATAAGTCATATTTTCAGACACAAAAATTTAACTTGTTCATTTGCAACAGAAAAATTAAATGCAATAATTATTGTTTTAATTAATGTATAAATAATTAAAGTCAATATATTTTTTAAACTATTAAGAGACATTTTTTTTTACTTTTTTAAAAAATAAATGTGCAAGATACAAATTAAATTATAAAATAATGCTTATTTGAGTGTAGAAGATAACAAGTATCACTATTGTTCACATTTCTTTTAAAAAAGGGTAAAACTGGTTTATTGAAAAAGACATTTTTCCTAAAAAAAAAAAAAAAATCTCAAAATAATCGAAACAATGAAAAACAGATTGTGAAGCAGGAAAATCTGTTTTTGGAGCAGCAAAAAAAACTATTTGGAAGCAGGGAAGTTAGTTTTTGGGACAAAAAAATTCTATCCTGTCATTTACTTTTTTTCATACCCCTTTGACGAAAATTGCATTTTAAAGCTGTTTTTTCACGAAATTTGTTGTTTTTTTGCGATCTTTTGACGAAATTTGCAATTTTTTCGCGATCTTTTAATGAAATGAGCCGTTTTTTCACGATCTTTTGACGAAATGTGCCATTTTATCACGATTTTTTGATGAAAATTGCTGTTTTCGTGAATTTTTTGACAAAATTTATCGTTTTATCTCGATATTTGGATGAAATTTGTCATTTTTTCGCGATTTTTTTGAGGAAATCTGTCTTTTTCGAGATTTTGTAACAAAATTAGCCATTTTTTGCGAATCTTTTGACGAAATTCGCCGAAAATAATTCGTTATTTCGCGATTTTTTTTAACGAAATTTGCCTTTTTTGCGATTTTCTGACTAAATGTGCCGCTTTTTGCGATCTTTTGACGAAATGTGCCGCTTTTATGCAATCTTTTGACGAAATGTGCCATTTTATCACGATTTTTGATGAAAATTGCCGTTTTTCGTGAATCTTTCTAACAAAATTTGCCGTTTTATCATGATTTTTGACGACATTTGTTGTTTTTTCGCGATTTTTTGAGAAAATCTGCTTTTTTTGAGATTTTGTAACAAAATTAGCCATTTTTCTCGCGAATTTTTTGACCGAATTTTCCGGAAATTATTCGTTTTTTCGTGATTTTTTAACAAAATTTGTCTTTTTTGTGAATTTTTGACAAAAATTACGCGTCCTGCGGGACGCGTAAGCTCCATTTTTTTTGCGTCCCGTCGCCGATTTTTTGCGTATTTTACGCACTATAGCGCGTCCACGGCATCCCTGGAATCTTAGTTTGCATAAATGAAAAATTTGAAAACAATCTTTCAATAGCAGCACTACTTGCTGGCATATTTGAAAGTGTGCTACTAATGAACAGAAGTTTTTTGAAATTGCACAAGCTTATTCAATACTTCTCCACCAATTATATGCACTGACACTATTAATCACTTCTGCAAAATATCAGCTAGGAAAGAGTTTTTCTTTGAGCTTAAAATTAATGATATACAGGGGTGGGGAAATACATCATTTTGCTCGCCATTGATGAGTGGATTTTCTCACTAGGCAAGTGCATTTTTAGTTTTTGAAAAACTGTGGGCAATAGGCACATTATCAGAAACACTTTTTTAATCTAGATATTTTAACTTTCCAAATTATTACAGTGTAAATATGGCATTATGTTCTATCTAATATTAATCTTACCTCTGTTATGTATAATACCTAATATTATAGAAAAAAGAATTATGAAAGTGCATTGTATTAATAGTAATTTTGTCTGTAATCGCGTGCGATTTTGTCATAACTATTTTCAACGGCGTGTGTGTTGCATCTTGCGGGCTGGTGAAATAATTCCTTGGCTGGTAAGAATATGGAAAAATTCCCCACCCCTGATGATATAAGATATAAAATCAGGATTGATTTTAGATAACCATGCTTTACAGCTTTCTTTTTGTTCATAATTTAGAAGTTCATCTCTGTACTTTGGATGTAACAAATACGCTACAAGATGACATGGCAAAATCGCTTGTTCAAATATCTTTTTGGTTTTGAAAAATGTGGTTTTAACTCTTCATTTTTCAAAAGATTTAGCCATACATGACAAGCATTTGCTATGGTAGGGAAGGGGAAATACAAAACAAAAAGATAAAGAGACAACAGGCTACTTACTGAAAGTAAATCTGAATAATTGAACATTTTGTTCCTTTCTTGGAGAGTAAAAGTGACAGGAAAAAAATCTAGATTCCTAATAAGCCATAACAGTTTTTTCAATATATAATTTTCAATTTAATTTACTTATCTTTAACAAACTAGTTTCATCAGATAAATAGCTATAAAATAGTACCAAAGACTTAGATATTACATTCCTTAAGTCTCATGACACAAAACAAAAATAACAAAATTGTATAAAATCTTTTGATAATAAAAAAAAATATATGCATATTAATGACTGATAAAATACTTTACTTACAGGGGACTGTCTAGACTTTTCTCACAGTGTCCTGCTTTTATTAAATTGGGAAGTTTTTTTTGTCTTTGTGAAAATTCTAGACATAGTTTTGTGAATTTTAAATTATTAGTGTTTTCATGTTCTAACCTTCACATATAAAAAAAACTAAGTACAATAGAGCGCTGATTATCCGAACACGTCGGGACCGACCCTAGTTCGGATAAGCAAAAGTTTGGATAATTGGACAGACAATTTAAAGGATATCCCTATCTATACAAAAAGTCTAACTCACTCTATAAAAAAAGTATAACTCACTTTTAAGTCCCGTTACATACTTCATAATTGATTCTTCATTCTTTTTTATATCTGATATTGTAGACTTTCCTACACCAAACTCCACTGCTAATTTTGTACCTGCTTCACCATTTTTCAGCCTCTTCAATATCTTTACTTTGTCTCCTAGCGAAAGAACAACTGTTTTTTGCTTTCCAGACATCTTTTTTCCTTCGTTGCAGAAAAATAAATGAGCTAGATCGCTGGTGCAATTAACAACCGCTAACAAGAAACCTTTGTCAACGTAGCTACGTCACACAAACCAGTTTTTCTCCACTCCCGACCTGGTGTCAAAGAAATGTCGTAGCCCTTACTTTTTTCTAGTCATGGCTTCACACCGGGTCTGTGACCTGTCCATTGCGATAAGAAACTTCAAAGAAATACCCTCCCACCTCCTTGGGATTGCATTGCAACCATAGACATTGATTGCAACACGTGTCCACAGCGAGGGTGAGGGGAGAAAAATACAAACAGGAATTTTGTTCTTTGACCTTGGTTTCTCAACCCCTTTCTTCAAACCTTTTGTGTTCTCTCTTCCCACTAACAAAACTCCCCAAAAATACCTTGCAGTTTCCAGATTAAATTTTGTATGCCAAGAAAGAAAAGAAAAAAGATAGATAACAGGGTGAAAAAAGAGAAATGTAATTGGAAAGGACAAAAAAAAAATATTTAGGTTTTGGAGTTTTTTTTTTTTTTAAATGAAAAATATGCCGTTCGCATAATTGGAAGTTCGGAAAAAAAATTTAAGAAGAGAAATACGCTGTTCGGATAATTGGAAGTTCGGTTAAAAAATTTTAAAAGTCAAAAAACACGATTCGGATAATTGGAAGTTCGGTTAATTGGAGTTCGGATAATTGGAAGTTCGGTTAATTGGAGTTCGGATAATCGGCGCTCTACTGTAATATATTTTTTGGTGAATTCAATTGTTTATGAAAAGGGCAGATTTTATTTTTAAAGGATTAAATTTGTGAAAAGTTCAATTTGAAGGTGAAACGTCTATTTCAGAGATAAATAATTTTATGAAGGGTCCTGTTTGAGGTTAAAGAATTTTGTAAAGGATCCTATTTTAAAATAAATTATTTTATGAAGGGTCCTTTAAAGAACCTAAAATTTTCTTAAACATATCCCTGACTTAATAAAAAATTACATACCTAATTTTTTTTCTTTTGTTCTTAAATTCTTAAGTAAGAGTGAATCCCACCTATTTTTTTAAGATTTAAATTATTTAATATTAATTAATTAGCAAATTAAATTAAAATATTAAATAGTACACTGTTAAATTTAATTGTTATTATTATTATTAGCATGCAGATTTTATTACACATTAAAGACAAATAGGTTTTTTCCATTTTTGCCGGTTTTTTCCATTTTTCTCCTGGTTTTTTCCAGTTTTTGCCACTGTCCTGGCAAAAATATCTTTTTGCCGGCAAAAATGCCAACCCTGGTTCGAACGCATTAAACCTTGATCAATTAAATACACTTAGAATAAAATATTAGTGGGAGCTTAGCATAAAAAAATACGCAACAGAAACGTTATACTCTTCGACTTTAACATTCGAATAAATATTTTTTTTAATGCCGTTTGGAATAAACAAACTACTCGGATGTAGCAATCGGAGAACTCTAAAGATATGAAATTCCGTGGATTAGTACAAGATATCACTGAAGTCGTGTAAAATATACAAAATTCATTATGAAAACGCTATCCGAAAGATGATTGATACAAAAACGTAAACAAAACCAATTCATGTCAAGAAGTAACTGCATCTGACTTTTTATGGAAATTCCTGCATTAGTTCTTAAAGTAGAGCTATTGCAGAAATCGTAACAAATTCAGTGCTGAAGCGCCTCTCGTGGAGCCATATACAACAAAATATAAATAACATCAATTCATGTCAAGGAATAACTGAATCTGAAGGTTGATGATATTCCTTGCATTCTGGATATACAGCGATCGCGGAAGTCGCACAAAAGCCTTTACAGTAGGGTCACCTGTTAAGCGATTCACACCAAAAACTAATCAGCATCAATGTATATCAAGAACTAAGTAAATATAATTTTTTATTAAATTTTGTGTATTAGTTCTTGAGATAGCACGCTCACAAAATGTATATCATATACAGAGATACAGAAGCAGTGACTCACAGACAGACATTTTGTAAAAACATGTTTTTCGGTATCTCTGAGCCCTAAAACGTGTGAATCCGTCGAAAACCGGAATTCAAAATTTTCATGAATCCAATACTTTTCTATTGTAAAGAGAGAAAAAAGTAAAAATATGTTTAAAACCACATTAATATTGAAGCTGAATAGTACAAACTAGATTTTTGAAAAAAATTCTAAGTAATTTATTAAAATACATTTCCATTAACATTAAAATGTACAATAACATTAAAATATATTCCATATGATCCAGTTAATATAAGGGTCATTATCGCTATTACTATTTTTACTAAACTTATTGCCTGCGGCAATAAGTTTTAAAGACACGGTTAATGAGAGTTTAATTAATATCACTTAATTTAATAACACTTTTAATAAGTGTTTAATAAGACGGTCCGGTCAATGGGTCGTGTCAATTACGAGCCTGGCGCCAAGCTCGAGATATTGCAGACATCTAGCATATGTCAAGGAAGTTTAAAGCAAAAAGCTATACGCTTTTATTTTATATTTAAAAGTTAAAGTATTGTCTTGGGTCTACATTTAACAATGCGTAAATTAATGGTCGATCCCTAAATTCTATTTCAAATGAACTGATATCGCTGCACTCAGATGTATGCTAAAGTGGTGTAAGTCACGAATTTTGAAAAATTTTGGATTTTAATATCATCCAGGGATTTGCAGATATCGAGATGAATTTTTTTTTGTTCGATTCAGAAGAGGATAAGGAAAAAATTTCTAATTGGAAGTTTTATTCTCTGGGGGTCGTATAAAAATTAAATTTTCGTATTTTTTAAAATAGACCCCTCATGGAGTTGCAACTTATCTTATGAAAAAATTTACCTTTTTTGATGAAACTTTGCAATTGGAAGTATGGGTCTAGGGGCAATATTTAAGGAGATAGCCTATTGTTTCGATATTTATGACTCACCCTGTATATTTACAATTTATTCTCAATTAGCATATGCATGAATATATTAATTCATGCAAGTGGGCATATATGCACGGCCGCTGCTATTCGCGCTTCCCCGTGCCGATAGCTTCTAGAGGCTAATCGCACTTCCTATGTTCACGCGCATGTGCAGTAGATGAAACGCGTTGGAGGGATACAACAGATCGCGCGTTTGCTCAAGTAACCCTCAAGCGCATGCGGGATGGTTAAGATTGCGAAGTTTCCATTGGCGATTACTCGCTCCACAGAGAGATTTTTTTCATCTCTTAACCTACTTTTCATCAAACGCCGGACTTAGAAAATCCAATGCAAGTAACTTCGACCGGTCCATTGTACGTGGGTAGGATAGGGCGGAAATGGATTGTTTTTGCGGCAATAAAAGGGAATCTTAAAGGAATACAGATACATGGTTCAACTAATCTGTTCATAGATACTGACAAGTTCTTTTGAAATATGCTCATAGAAAATTATTTTATTTTTTTTTTTTGTGTGTGTGTGTTAAAAATGAAAAGAATCAGTAATTCTGATTTAAATTATCGCAGACATTTGGTTCAACCATTCGTTTTAAATAGGGATGGATCGGATATCCGCAAAATATCCGGTGTATCCGGCTGATTTACCGGATATCCGAAATTACCGGATACTAACTTGCAACCGTTACCGGATATCCGAACACCGACGGATACCAGATTGCAATTAACTCCGGATATCCGAAAACCATCGGATACCAATGTGAAACTGGTCGGATATCTGGCTTTCCTGCCGGATATCCGATTGTAAACTTCCATTTTTTACTAAAGTCTGTGACAAACTATACTGTGAAAATTTTCTAAAATTCTGCATTTTAATCGCTATTTTATCTCTTTGTTTCCTAAAATATCAATATTCTTTTTTGGTGGGGGGGGGGGGGAGCTGCTTTTAGACTTTTTAACTTGTTTACATTTTTCATGCTACAGAGTTGGCAATTCCCCCCCCCCCCGATATTTGGCGTATATTGATAGTCTTATAGTTGGCAAGCCCTTGTAGTCACAGTTTTGGACTAAAAAATGATAAAGATTTCATATGATTAAGTTAAATTTAAAATCCAATAGCATGACACTAAATGTATGTCAGCTCAAAAAGTGAAGGTAAATTAATTATTCTATAGTGTTAAATATTTTTATACTCTTCTAAAGCAATTTTTGTGTTATTAATTACAAAAATTTTAATAATCTCAATAACAAGTTTCCGTTTCAAGTAATAAAAAGGTTTTATTTTATTTAATTTTTAATTTCTGGATATTTGATTTTTGAAGACTGTTTCTGTAGCTGAAAAAAAGTTTTTTTTTTTATGCTTTTTAATAGTTTGTTTCAATACTGTGGCAATAATTATCTGATTTCCCCACAAGACAAAAGTTTCTAGCTATTCTTATATTTAATTTTACTTCCCTGATAAAAAAACAGTAAAATATAATAAATACCAACTTGCGTAGGAGAGCAAAGCCCCACTTTCTAAATCTAAACAAACAAACAATACTATAAAAAAAAACAAGTATGAGTCCATCAAAAAACTTTCTTCAATATTTCCCCCCTTTTATTTGTTGAAAATGAAAAAAAAAAAAAAAAAAAAAAGATAATTTTGTTTTAAATTAATACAAATGTATGGTTGAACCATTCGTTTTATAGTTATTGAGAAGTTCTTTTGAAATACACTCATAAAAAAATTCAATCCCCCCCCCCACAAAAAAAAACTTTTTTCTCATTAAAAATGGATTAAAAATGATAATTTTCCTTCAAATTATCACAAGCATATGGTTCAACTATTCGTTTTAAAGGTATTGAAGAGTTCTTTTGAAAAAATTCCGGGGTTCGCTACCCGCCCATGTACCCCAAAAAACCCGGGTGGGTTTTTAAAAAAAACCCCACCTAACTACCCAAAAAAAAACCCACTTTTGAATTAATTTTGATTTTTACATTGTTTAATCATAAAAATTATGTAATAAAAATTTAAATTCCAATTAAATAATAAAGCATGTATAATACTCATTTAACCAGTATATTTAATTAACAATATACAGATTCATTGATATATATTAAGAAACAAAATACTAAATAATATATCATTTACAAAAACTTGTGAAGCATACAGATTTACGATTGGGAACACGATGCTTCTAAAATATTGTTGACCAGATGGCATAAAAAAAAAAAAGCGGAGTAACTAGTCGGTCCCGAATTTAAACACGTGAACAAACGTCCCGCGTAAACAAACCACGTGGCGACTAATGATTCCTTCAACGGCCGCCAAATGATTATCGCCAAATATGAAGGTACGCCGCCGCTTTTCTCTCTCCCCATCCTCTCATGCATATTGCTCTTTGCACCCAATGCGCGTGCGCAAGCATAGGAAGTGCGATTAGACTCGGAGGCTAGGAGCACCGGGAAGCGCGAATAGCCACTGCGTATATGCACTATTAAATAACAAAGAGCTATTCAAAATTTTAATTCAACAAATTTTATTAGAACATTTTTTGTTGTTTTAATTTTATGTTATTATGTATTAAACTCTCCTCAAATACTGAATCCTTCCTAATTTCTCTTAATCTTTACATATTGACCTGTAAGAACGTTTCCATGAATGCTTTGATGTGTTTAATTTTGTCATAATTGAATTAATATAATTCTTAAGAATGTGTAATATAAGAACTAATGGAATATAGAAGTTTAAAAAACATTTTTTGAGTATATTTTCTTTTTTCCAAGATTTATATTTTTCAGACATAATGCCTTCACAGTTGATTTCTGGCGGTTATAAAGACATATTTATTTGAAAAATAAATAGAAATTTATCACTTTTTTAGTAGTAAATAATTAAAAATAAATCAGTCCACATTTAATATGGATTCGATACAAATTAACATTTTAAAAATAAAAGCCGGCTTTTTTCAATTTTAGCCGGCTTTTTTTAAGTGGATAAAACCAAAAAAAGCCGGCCGGCTTTTTTTGGCCCGGCTAAAAGCCGGCAACCCTGATTTAATCACACCTAACATTATGGTAACAAAATTAAAATTTCATTAGGAAAACAAAAGATTGAAAAGCATTTTTCATTGGCTACGCGAATTTGTCATATCTGTCACATACTACGATTTTAGGCTACACCAGTGTTTTAGAACAAAAAAATAAATAAATAAATAAATAAAAATGGGACTTATTTTATTGTAGATATCTTATCAATTTATTAGGTCAAAGCAAACTTTTAAAAAATAAAGGTGGCCAAACAGGCATATCGATTTTCAGTTGTCAGACAGACATGACTAGTTCGCATGGAAATATCCCACTGTATGTATCCAATATCCTCCAAGATCACTTACAAAGGTTAATACAGGTCCCCCTCACTTGAAGCTTATTTTATGAAAAGTTATTTTTAAGAAATTTCTTTATATCTTAATGAAAAATAACATTTTGTAATGCAAGTTTAAATCCAGTGAATAAAATAAAAATCAATAATTTGTAAATAATAAACCTTCATACAAGTACATCTGCTGAAGTTTTTATTTATGGGGAAATTAATTTAATTGCAAATTACGTCTAATAAAACTTAACAAAATAAAAAATAAATAAATGAGTATTTTTATAATATGGAATTTAGAGAGAGAAACTAAAGTAGGCCTCAAATTTTGCCAGGATCGACCATGAATTATATCCATATTTCACTTTAATAACATTAGTTTAAAGTTGCAGTAAAAATATAATATTGTAAAACATAAATATAATATTATGTAACAATTATAATTTTTTAATTAATCGAAAACAAAAAATCATGTTCCAAATCTCACTCAATTTTATTACTAAGTAAACAATAAAGCTTATCTTTATATTACTTTTTCTTTTTGATAAATTTAAATAACACTGGAAATTCAGAAATTCAAAATTATTAGGACACAATTTTATAAATATGAGGAATATCACCACGTGTTAAACAGTATACAAACCAATATCGAGAACCAGGTCCGAATTTTCTGGGATGAGAAAACCAAATGTTGCTGTGACCCATTATGAAGATTTAATTGAAATTATGAAATCGGTGGAATGCAACAAGATGAAAATATTAGATAATAATAATAGAAGATAAATACACACAACAAATTTGCAAAATTGGAGACGTCGAGTAGAGAAAGAAAATCAAAGAGATGGAGATGTTGCCATTCTACTAAAATGAAAATTGTTCAAATAAACTTGCGCGATTGCGAAACATCTCTGCGATTATCGTAGAATAGGGAAGTTGCAAGGTAAGGGTAGTTCAACCAATCAAGACTGCGTATTTTATTCTTTTACCTCCAGCGTGACGTCAATTGCAACTGCCCTATAGGGAAGTTGCAACAAGCTGAGTTCGAGGCTAAAATTCGTCTGCTGGCGGTATTTACTGGCGGTTAGAAATAGGGCAGTTCATCGAATGGCAGCGGTCACGTGATTTTCATGTTTCTCTACAAAACTGACGTCATCACCCCCAATGAGGCGGGAGATTTGGCGTTTTTTTTGGCGATTTTCTGGCAACCTCGTATATTTTTGTTGACATATTATAGATGTAAACAACAAATTATGGGCCTCCGTGGCTGAGTGGTTAAGACAACACGCTGCTGATCATGAGGTTGTGGGTTCGAATCCCACTGGCTCCATTGCACACACTCTTTGTGTGGAGCTCCTGGTTGTACTTCTCGTGTGTTGTAATATTTCCTTGTGTGCTATCTCGTCCCTGTATATTGACGATGGCTTATAAGCAGGCTTCATGTCGAGCACACAAGTCAGATGTATGTTGTTCAATAAACAAACAACAAACAACAAATTATTATCACAAGTTACATGAAACATCACATACTATAATGTATTTCAGAATAATAATTAAATCAACGTGAAAAATTATGATTATCAATATTTAAAAAATGTATAGTAGATAAAAAAGTTTCATAAGCAGCTGTAATAAAAAAAAAAAATGTTTTATTACTCAACTTATTTAATTTGGAGTAAAGAAAATTTATAATTACAAAAAATATAACGATTGATTGACATATTGCGAGCGGAAAATTGCATATTTATTTAATGCTTCACTTTTAACGCTTATTGTATATTCATCTATTTATATATAAATATTATTTATATAAAATCGTATTTTAATATACTAGGCTGTAATTCGAACTAAAACGCTCCTTTTTTAAAAGATAAAATTGTATTGTAATATATTAGGCTGTAATGCTGAACCAGAACGCTTTATTATTATTATTATTATTTTAACAAAAGCATGAAGGATTCATTGTAGATGTTATCACAACTTATTTGTGAATTTTACTTCCTTTTTAATTTCTGCTTTTCTAATGAATTTTTTTTTCCTCAATATTATATTTAAAATTTCTGTTACTTCTTTATATTTCTGAATTAGAATTTATTAAATTAGAAAGTAAACTAAATGCTAGAGTAAGACCAATGATATTGAGAAATTCGACATATTCGTACTTTAATATTCATAAGTTAATAAAATGCCAGCATTTTAGAATTCCCTCTATAGCATTTATCACTATTCTGAAGAATTCAGCATTCTTTTAATATTAGCCTGAACAAATTGAAAAATAAATTAAAATAAAATAAATTTGATGGTACAGTTTAAACACTAAAAAATGTTGACAGATTTCACTCAGCAAATATAATTATATAGTATTTCTTTGACCAAAGCTATGAAATTTCTGATGTAATGATATTGCTGTCTCAAAAAATCCTGCATTAATGATCAAGAAGGAATATTACAGTCCCAATAAAAAGAATATCATAACCATAACATTATACATACTAAAATTAATAAAACACACATTTTAAAAAATCCACTTAGGAGTTCCTTCTTACCATACTTTACTGTATTTTATTAATATTAGAATAGTTCCTTGTGAAAAACTATATTTTTTATTAGTTAGCCACAGTTTATATATTGACAAACAATGTTCTTGCCATAATCTAGCATTTTTTTATATTGCATTCATTTCATTTAAAATATAAATCTTTTATTATTTCATTAAAATAAAGAGGAAGAAAAACAGAAAATAATAAGGCAAACCAAGGCATTTTATTTAGGGATTGACCGAATACCGAATAATTGATTTGGTATTCGGTGATTCAGCATGTAAACCGAATATTCGGTTTCGGCCGAATACTTATAAATATTCGGCTGAATTTTTAGAATAATTTATGAAAAATAATAGGTTAAGTATTACTCTAAAAGTACATGATGGCTAATGCCCATTTAATGTTATTTATTTCAATAGTATGCCTCAGTTATATAAGTGATAATTTATAAAATGATACATTATAATTATTTGTAATTGAAATTTAATATGGACAAAATATGAGGCAAAAAAAAGCTGTACGGCATTATCTGGTTGTAATGTTTCTTTTTTGTTCATAAATCCATTTTACTTTGGGAAATAAATGTTCACTGTAAACACTACTGGTAGGCGCAGATAAGTATTTCTTAACTAACTTGGATAACGTTGGATACTTATTATGTTTTTTTTTTTTTTTTCAACCAAATTAACGGGTTGTCTTCCCTTGATATAAGTGGTATTACTATGTATGCAGCCAATTCATCTGAAGCTTTAATGTCTAATATGATGATATCATTTTCAGTAGAAGGATTTTCACTTTCTTTTTTTTCACTTGTAGCAATTTCAACAAAGCACTCCCAAAATGATGAATGCACAGTTTATGACAGGGCATCATTTTTATTGAAATTTTGTGATTAATTTGGCTCAGTAATTTCAATTTGAGAGGATATATTTATTATTTATTGCACTTTATTTTTAAATACATTTTTTAATTTATTAGTAGTTGCTCCATCTTTAAAAAAAGCTGTTTTGAATCTGGGATCCAAAATAGAGGCTAGAAAATAAAACTCATCATCATAAATTTCTGAAAAACGTTCTGCGAGTCTTTTTGATTCTTTCATGTTCCCACTCCAAAAAATTCTACATTATCACTTTTCCAAGTAACATTTCAATGTAGAAATAATAGGTATTACTTCTGAAATTAAAGATTTTTTGTTACTTATAATTTTTGTTATTTCTTCGAAAGGTCGGAGAAGCCTAAGAATACTTTCTATCATTATTAAAAAAGTTAATACATGCAAAAATATTTATTAAAAAATTTTAAGTATTCGGTTGCCGAATACCGAATATTCGGTGCACACTTTGACCTAATTTTCGGTAATCGGCGAAATTCCTGATTCAGTCAATCACTAATTTTATTTCAATATTAAAGCATTATTTTTATCTAAATCACAAAAAATAAAAACTGCATTAGCGAGGTAAAAAATACTATTGAAACAATTTGCTCTCAGTTAACATAAAAGTACTTAAACAAAAGGTTATTATTAAGCTAAATTTAGTTTTATGAAATGTGAAATGAAGTTTAAGTATGCAGTACCTTTTATCCTCAGTACCGAGTTAAATTCCTTATACATAGATAAGGATTTAAAAAAAAAAAAAAAAAAAAAAAAAAGAGTTATACAGAATAGCAATATTTGATATTATTTTAGCTTCATATCACTTTGAATTTTTATGATATATCCATTCTTACTTTTCTAGTACATACAGCTATAATGAACCCTACTTTCCATAGTTTTTTACCAAGTCTTATTATTCTTGCAGCAATGATTTTCTTTTAATAATACAGTTAGCTCCTTCACAATGTTTAATTTTAAGTCTTTAATCACTGATATTTCAATACAGAAATTTTCTGTACTTAAATAGTGATAATACTCCAATTAAATAAGGTAAACTTAAAAAATAACTGGTGGGAATAATGAAGGATTCTGAGAATTTTAAATGCCACATATATCAGTCGCTCATCCCCAAGGAGTTAATAATATACAGTAGACTCCCTCAAATCCGCACAGCTTGGGACCAGAGGTTGTGCGGATTTTAGAATTTTGCAGATTTCTGATCATCGCTTTGTTTACATTTTTTAAACAGTAATTTGAGTGCAATTAATAGTGCAATTGGAACTATAACGAATGCTTACAATGTAATAAAATATTAAAATAAGTAATAAACTAAAATAGTAAAAATTTAGATAATTTATAAATTGATTAAAGTTTTAATAGGAAAGGTCAAGTTAATAATCAATAGAGTATGATTAAATATTCATTATTAAAGATTAAATGTATTTTTCCAAAATTATTCAACAAAACTTGCCTCATAAAGTTACATTACTCATTCACATCAAAATCATAAAATAAGTTTTTTTTTTTCCAAGTTTAGCCAGGCTTAATAACAAAAAAAATCTTCATTAATGCATAAATATATTTGGTAAGAAGATTGTGATTACCAGTAATATCAGCACTATTTTGAACTTTTTCTGTAATAAATTTATTCTTCCTTCATGAAAAATCATGAACTCAGTCATATTAACAAAAATTACAAAATAAAAAACCTATGGAATTGATACATAACTAAAAAAAAAAAATCAAATTCCCAATATCCAAATTGAAAGTTTCATTGTTTACACCCATAAAATATGTGCGGATTTTAGAGAGTTGTGGATATGAGGAAGTCTACTGTATATACATATGTTTGTTGTTTTTTTGTTTATAGCAGGATTCCGTTATGAACAGGCTTTATTACAGATAATAAATTTGCTGGACATTACCATTTAAAAAAAACTATAAAGTATTATTTGTATACAATTATGTATACATTTATAATGTAAGATGCATTTGTAACCTTCTTTTATTTCTAATTAAAAAGATTTTAACCTCTATTTAAAAAGATTTTAAATAAAATTTAAAATATTGAAAATATAATTCAATTTTAATTGAAATCATTGATTAACTCTAAATGAAAATGTTTAAGAGGCTACTTCACACAAATGAAAAGACCCGTTCGCTAATTCTAATCCTATGGGAGAAATTTATAAAAATATCTTGGTTGCATTTCAATATTTTTAGATGATTCTTTTCGCATTGGATAACTCAGATTGATCTGAATGGAGGTCGTCTTTTAGTTTTTCGATTTTGGTTGCAGATATTTTTTATGGGGTTGCTTTCGCTTTCCAAACCGGTTCTAAAAATGAAAGCGTCCGTGTAAAAAATAACTGTGAACAAAATGAAAAAAGTAACTAACGTCATGCATACAGATCGATCTCAGATATCCAAAGCCAAAAAACCATTTAAAAATATTGAAATGCAACCGAGATATCTGTATAAATTTCTTCCATAGGATTAGCATTAGTGAATGTGTCTTTTCATTTGACTGAAGTAGCCCCTTAAGATATGAAAGAAAAAAAAAATGCTAAACCTTCTTGTGACTTTATTCAACCTTCTATTTGATTAATTCCTGTTTGCATGTCTGAAATTAGTCATGTCATAAAAACAGAGGCACAATACCAAAACTTTCTTGATAAAAATGAATTTTCAAATATTTGTGCTTGTTTTTATAACTGAAGCCAAGACTGCTAGACGAGTCAGGCCCTGGTAATGTTTAACCACTCTACTACTCTCTGTTTGGGTCTGAATTTAATTAAATATTATTATCATCACCAAGATTATTATTATTATCATTACCATAACTGCAAAAACAAAAACTTTATTAGCTATAATTAAAAAATGTATTTATTTATTTGGCATAAAATTTTGTATTAGAAAATAAACTAAAACTTTTCTAAATACTATAAAAAAAAAAGAAAAGATAGTTAATAGAAAAATGTTCATGGTAATTGTTAAATGAAAAAAGTAAAATGATTGTGAATGTACAAAAAAAGGATACAGTAGACTCTTTTAAATCCGCACAGCTTGGGACCAGAGCTTTTGCGGATTTTAGAATTTTGCAGATTTCTGGTCATTGCTTTGTTTACATTTTTTAAAAGGAAATTTGAATGTAATTAATAATGAAATCAAAAGTATAATGGATGCTTACAATATGTAAAATATTAAAATAAGTTATAAACTAAAATAATAAAAAATTAGATAGTTTTTAAAATGATAAAAATACTAAAAGCAAAGGTCAAATTAGTAATAATGTACAATTAAATATTCATTATAGAGATGAAATGTGTTTTTCCTAAATTATTCAATGAAACTTGCTTCATAAAGATACATTGCTAATTCACATCAAGATCATAAAATAAAGAAGCTTTATTTCAGGTTTAGCCAGACTTAATAACTAAAAAAGCTTGATTAATACATAAATATATTTGATAAGATTGTGATTACCATTGATATCAGCAATATCTTGATTTTTTCAGAAATAAATTATTCTTTCTTCATGAAAAAACATGAATTCAATAACCTTAACAAAAATTACAAATTAAAAAATATATGGAATTGATATAAAACTAAAAAAGTCAAATTTTGCACCTACATCTGAACTGAATGTTTCATTGTTTACATCCATAAAATATGTGCGGATTTGAGGGAGTCTACTGTATATGTAAGTGTAACGGCAGATCTTAAAGGAGGTCACGGGCAGGCTCAGACTGGCCTGCTGGCCGGTGCACTATTGTCTCAAGAAAACTTTGCACGCCTAAATTCTTAAGCTGCTCAAATATTCTTTCTCTTATTGAACACATGTATTCTGACTAGTGCACTAATTTTTGAGAATTCATTAAGGGAATAATTCTCACTCAACAGACAAGCAGCACAAGAAGTTTTTTTTTTTTTTTTTTTTTTTTTTCACAACAAAAAAATTAAAGATAGATCGAAACAATTTTAGAATAGGAAACCAAAGTAATCATCTCTGCATATGATTGAGAGAGAAAACATGCACTCAAGAAAAATTTTAATAGCCATGGCGCCCTGGGTTAGATTTTCACCGAATAATTTGCAAATTATCAATACTTTAGGTCTTAATACCTTGTTTCTTCCTCCCCCTTTAAAGTCAGACCTGAATGCACCTATAATTAAAACCATGCTTTATGAAAATAATTTGAGAAAAAAAAGACAAAAATATCAGATGGTAAAAAACATTTTGTTGTTGATTTGAAAACATAATCTTTGTTTATGAGGAATCTAAACCTGTTGACACTTTTGAACTCTGCAAGCTTTGGAATGAAACAGTGAGTGATTTTTTTTTTAAATTCACAAAATCTACAACATAATTTTTGATTAGTAATATTCACTCTATTTAATGACAAACTTTCCGTGGTTAAATAACTATAAGGAAATTCTAGTATGTATTTCAAATTTAAAAATGTTAAATTTAATCATGGAAAGATCTATTATTTAAAAAAAATGATGATTATATTGAGAAATTGTAATAGGTTTTTTTATATAATAATAATTAAGCACGCTGGACACAAAATCCTGCAACTTCGAGGAATAAAATCTGTGAGACATTTCTCTTGATTATCGAAATTTAAATATTTCCCTTGAACTCTAATTATCAGGGAGATCGTGGGCTCATGAAAAAATACCTGAAATTTTAGCGAGAAAATGTTTCTGTATGGGAACAAGGGGGAAAGACAACATATTTATAACAGGAAGGCCAAATTACATAATATATAAACTTTAATTATGTTTAGCAATCTTATGAAATTGATATTTTATTTTAAGAATTGAACTATCATAAAAACTGGAATTTTGGTACAATAAATTTACAAAATACCTGAATTGAGGTATATAACCTGAACACAATCGCCCCTGAATTATCAAAAGAATTTAGCAAATCATGGGAAGAGTGTTCTGTAAATTATTTTAGTGTAATAAAGTTAATCTTTATTAGACCATTTCTTTTTTGTATAAATTTTGGATACTTACGTATTAACGCCACTGCAGCTACAGATTTGATGGTTTTTAAGTATCCCCAATCTATGCCTAAAATTTTTGCGACAAATCATAAAATAAAACACTTTCAAAATTCAAAACACATTATTTAAAAACAAAGCAGTTAGTCGGATTTCAGTGGAAAATGGCCCGATATAGAGTTTAACTCCTGTATCATCGCTCCTGAAAAAAAATAAAATTGCATCTTGATCTGTTTTTGTGCAAAACAGGCATAAAAAATCAGCAAACAACAAGGCAACAAGAAATCCAAACGATAACTGTATGCGCGTGCAAACAACGAGATTGCTCTTTATTGCAGGGTTTGAAAAAGCCCAACCCACTGGGCCCAGTAGTCTAAAACCCGGGGTTTTTCGGGCTTTTTTGAAAAAACCCAGGTTTTTACGGGTTTTATTAAAAATTTTTAGAGAACTCTTCAAATTTCTAATTTTTACATGATGCACAGTACCTAAATTTTTCATTTATCAGTGAAACAAAGGTATAATTTTGCATTAAGTATAGATTAACAATAAAAATAAATATATAAAAAGAAAATATAAATATATTTAAAAAGATTATTTTGTATCTCATAGAACTAGATTACTGGAAGAATGATATATTAAACCAAGTGCAACTGAATTTCTTTATATAAATCTTAAGTTAAACAGACTAATTTATGCAATTTCTTTCATTTATTTCAATAGTTTAAAGCAGCAACATTTATGTAAATATTTTTATGAAGAAAAAAATAGAAGTCACACAATTGAAGCAACATTTATATTGCAATAGTATTAAATTGGATTATTTTAAAGTCAATGTCAGTCATATCTATAAAGTTAGATCGTAAATGGCAATACACTTTAACTAGTTTAGTTTTGTATGCCATCTGTAAGCAATCATTTAAAGTATCTGGATACATTTTAGATTATATTTTATTAGGGTTTTTTTAAGTTAAAGAAATATGGTTCAGAATGTTTGAAAACAAGGTACTTATACTACTAAATACAAATTAAAATAACTAATTGATTACAAAAAGTTTATAAATCAATGATAATAATAAACATTATAATTTGCTTTTCCAAAAATTAATTATTAGTAATAATTTTAATAATGAAATTATCATTTAAGTACTATACTCAAACTTTTTCACTCTTTTTTTTTTTTTTTTTTTTTGTTATAACAAGATTCCCAGAAAAACATGACTAGCAAATTCCTTGATTTTCCATGACCAAATCTCAAAAAATTCCCTGACTTTCCTAGATCAAATCTCGAAAAATTCTCTGACCAAATAAACATATAGCGAAATTTGATACTTATTTTCACAATCTTTTGCCAAAATTAGCAATTTTCTTTCTGCAATCATACTTCAATCTTTTTTTTTTTTTTTTTGGCCCCAACTGTTTGATGAATTTTGTGTCATTTTTCATTTTTTCACTCAAATGTTTTCCATGATTTTTTTAGAAAATATTTGTAAATTCCCTGACTTTTCCTGTATATTTTGAGATTTTCCTGACTTTCCATGACTACTTTGAAATTCCCTGACTTTCCATGATACTAGGAACCCTGGAAATCTGTCAAGATTTTTGTGTTGAAAATTACTGTATAAACTTTCATTGAACATTGAAGAAGAATAATAAATGTTGCGATTAATCTTAAAAGCTATAACAATACAAGCAATCAGGATGGGGATCACATTTCAACTGCCATCTTTAGGTATACATTAAGATTTAAAGCACTTGGATGCATTTTAAAATATATAGCCAAAAAAATCTTCGTTATTTACAAACTAATTTTTTTTATGGTCATTTTATCAATACTTAGAAATTCTTTTAAATACGGTTAGTTTAAAATATATTTAAATTGGCATTTATCTTTTTATTCTCATATCTTAGATTAAATAATGATACAGTTGTGAAAACACGAGAAAATTTGAAAAAACCCACAAATGGGTTTTTTCAAGTGGGCCCGCCCGGGTTTTTTCGGGCTGGACCCACTTCGGCGAACACTGCTTTATTGGCACATCAGTACAATTTATGCTGCAGTGGCGTTAATACACTACCACAGCATAAATTGCGCTGTACCAAATTTTGTAATAGTGAAACATAAATTTAGCATTTTGTATATAGATAAAGTCATGATTTAAGGCTAGAACAAAATGCCTCTTGCTACAAAATATCGGACTTGCAAAAGTAATAACTGTCAGATTGTAACAGAAATTAAATTTATCTCATATTTAACTGATTGATAAACAAATCTTATTATGTTAAAAAAATATTTAATTTTTAACAAAGGTTGAACTTTTTGCAGCATTGCAGAAACTCTATTTAAGCGTAGCAAAAAAAAAAAAAAAATTCTTAGTTTTCAGTTACCAATTTCTAGAGCATCAATGGTGATAAGTGGAATGAAAGGGGTTATTCTGAACTAATTATGCCAAAAATAATCATAAACTCTAGGAATCAGACTGAGCATAATGTTTATTAATTATTATTGTGTATAAATTATGCTTTCGAAGTCATCTACATTTAAAAAATTATATCAACTTTGAATTTTCAATTAGTAACACCCATTTTTGACATTTTATTTGAGTTTCTTGGATCCAAATGGATCAGGAAATGATTGTATATCCATATTATCTTAAATCTTGATACAGCTGGAAAAGCATGATTTTGAGGATGATATAATTGAACCCATTTCAAAAACATTAATTTATATCTTCATGAAAGTCATCTGATTTTTATACTAAATTGACCCAAACATATTACAGGTTTCTTTCTCTATTCAAAAAAGTTTTTTTAATTATTTAAACTATTAATAAATTTATATTAAAATCAATGTGATATATAAAAGCAGTAATTCTTGATTACGCCCATTAATAACTACTTTGCGTATAAAAACAGCAAAAAATGTTGATTTTCTTAAAAATTTCAAAACAAATAAATCTTTTTTCCTTATAAAAGGTATCAAGTTGCAAAGCTAATAAAAAAATCAACAAAACTAAGTATTTTATTACGAAAATAAAGTAATTGAAAAAAAAAAAAAAAAAAAAAAAAAACACCATTTTTGCCTGTGTAAAAACAATAAGGACAGCAAATAAATTCAACATAATAACCAAAGGAACTAATATTTCATATATTAATACAACCACCTCTGAAGTTTAATGATTGCAAATATTCCACCATTCCTCGACATCATTCATTTTTGCACTGTTCGGGATTGTGTTTGTGCTATTCATCCTTAATCATAGACTTGGGTTCTGATGATGAGAAAAAATGCCTTCCTTTTTGATAAACTCAATCTTCTAGATCTCACCATAAGTTATTGATAGGATTTAAAACTGGATTTCTGAGCACCCATTGCAAGACTTCAATATTTTTCTTGTGGAACTAATGTTTTGTGGAAAGGCACATTATCTCATTGTTATAGCCATCCTTTTTTTTTTTTTTCCCCTGCCAGAATTGTATCAACAAATGAGAGATGGCCAGAAAGAGTTTGTACATGTGTCTTTCAATTAAATTTTGCTAAAAACATATACAAATGGCTCCACATCTTTGAACAAAAAGCAGCCCCATGTTGCAATTGATCCACCACCTAACTGATGTTTTAATAAAATCTTTTTGTTTATTTTTCTTAAATCATCTCAATAATATTTTCAACCACACAAGTGATGACTTGGGACAACAAATTGCTGCAGGTTACTTTCTCTGATGAAAATAAGTGAAACTTGAATGGTCCTGATATTATAAAAATTTAATTAAATCCAATTGATTTTTTAAATCACCAGATTATAAAACATTCACCTTTTATATAAACATTTTAATAAAATTTTTTAATTTTATTTAAGAAAGGTGTTATAATAAAAATAAATGACATTGACATGTTTCAGAACCGTCAAACAAGTTCCATTATCATAATATAAATAAAAAAAAATTTCAAAATATTTCACAGTCAATACAAATGACACGCGACAATGAGATAACAAAAAACCTGCGCTCTTTTGTAAAAAATTAAAATATAGACCATGATCTAAAATGTAAATAAAAATAAAATTTCAAAACTATTGTGACAATTTGAAAAAAAGAAAAAGAGATCTTCTCAAAACAGTTAATTGACGTAATCATTGCAGCATTAGACTGCTTTTCGTTCAGTGACGTTGAGTCACTTGTGTATATTTCCGAAAATTTTAATTCAAACATATATATACAAACTCTTTTTGACCATCTTTCATTTGTTACAACACTTCTAGCATGAAAAAAAAAAAAAAAAAGGATTAACAGCAAGATAATGCACCTATCCACACAAGCCGTAAAGGCATTCAGAATTCTCTAAGGTGGGACTTTCCTCAATAATATACTTTATACAATAATTTTTTTAACATGCCAGTTTTGAGGCAATATAATGTAAAGTTAACATCCAAAACAATGCAACTTGGATCAAATTCCCAACAAAAATTCTATGTATTGCTGACAATTTGCACAATGTTGAATTAAAACTGAACATCCTAAAGAATCTAAGCGTAGGAAAAATCAGTCCTCTAGATTAGAGGATAAAGACGTGCCATCAGCAATGCCCTTCGAAATTTTTTAAGATAAACTAAAAAGCTTTTATATGCAAACATTTAAAAAAAAATTAGAGGGAAAAAAAGTTTTTTTTTAATTTACCTAATTTTTCTTTTATATATTAAACTTATATCTCAAATAAATATAACTGAAGTAAACTTACTTGTTTTTGTTTATATGTGTTTTCTTTTTCTTGATTTTTATAATTTTTTTTATATGTAACAAAAGCATTGACCGGGAGGAGTTTCCTGTGTGAGCGGCCGAACACTGTGTGCCAGGCGCTACCCGCGCTAGAAACTCTCCAAGCGTTATGCCTTTATTCACATATAATTACAAACATATTCTTCTGTTGCCATTGTCACATATCACTTTTTTTTAATGAGAGATCTTCTTGAAGAGAAATCTTTAGCATGCAGGGTCACAGTTGATGCCGGGATTTGTCTATGCCTGTGATGATTCTCATAGGGGAGTGCCGATTCTGCCAAAAGGGTGCAATCTGGACGAATTTCTTTTGCAGTAGCTTTTATCCCAATACATTGTTGGCACAGCCGACACAATTCCTGTGTAGCGGTTTAAATTCTAAAAAAAAAATAAGTAAACAGATAAATAGATTTTGAAAAATTAAAGAAAATGTATTACTTACTTCTAAATTTTACTGCAACACTTACCTGAAAGAGATCTTTAAGGCTTTCATGCTTTGCCCTAATATCGAATTCTAGACCCAACATTTCACAAACTTCTAGAAAATTTTTCAATATTTAATTTATACATACTTTTTCCCTTAAATGAAACTTTTTCGAAAATTTACTAAAAAAAAAATCATACTTATTAATATTGATAACAATAGCTTTTTTTTAAAATCAAATTTAACTTCTTGAAATTCATCTTTGTGAGCCTGGTAGAAACTGTTCATTCAGAAAAAAAATTTAACAAACTGGATCCCGATTGACAGTTCACCTTATACAATTCGGCAGGAAAGTGTTGTTCATTTGTTGTTATTATTCCCATCCATCATTTCTCTCATAACTCTGTCAATCTCAATATTATGGAAACCAACAGATGTTACATCATAATATGTAAGAAAAGAATGCGGATAGCTTGCCCTAGCTGAAATGTTAGCTATTGTCCTCATTTGTATTAATATTCATAGGAACCCCATTAAATAAATCAACTAACTACACCCGAAGCGAATGTAGTTTTCCCAGAATTAACCGTCCCCTGTAGTGCAACCCATCTATGTTTAGGCTTTCCAATCTGATAAGCATAAAGCAATTTACTTAACAATGGTAGTAGTTTAAAGAGTATTTTTATATGAATTAAATTTTAACAAAATACTTTCATATAATAAGGGTACTAGATAAACTACAGGGCTGAACAAAAGTATTCAAGTATGTTTTGATCTATTAATATTAATTGTTGAAAGAAAATTTTCACTAGTTAGGCGTTTTCTTGCAAGACTAAATTTACTCATTATGTAATATATATATAACAATCGGCAAATCAAATATGCGGCTGTTCAAAAGTATTAGAATACATATTTGACTGTGAACAGTAACACCTTATTTCTATAGATAATGAGGTTTTGTTAATGATTTCAGGAAGAGGAAGTGTAAGAAAGTGTTCCATAATCTATGCTTAAGGCATAATTTTTCTTACTTGTTTAACTTAAATGAGTTCAGAAAATTCATAAACTGTGTTATATTTATTTGGTACTTATTCAATTTCATTTAATTTAAATAAAACTTTTAGCAAATAAAATACTTATTTGAGTAGAAAAAAAAATGGGGGGAAATTTGGCAGATATATGTTTTCATATTAATAGGTCTGCAAAATTGACTGTTTTAAAAGTAAAAAAACTTTACTAAAGTATTTTTAAATATATTTTTTCCGTGAAGGATTGTGAATATATCTTGCAGGAACTAGAAGGAAATATTGTAGTGTTGCGTATTGATTGAAAGGGAAAAAAAAAAAAAACGACAAGCATGTACAGTGAAACTCCAAATAAGGGACACTCCGAATAACGGACACCTCTATTTAAGGGACAAAAGTTCCGGTCCCAGTCCCTTGATATAGGCTGAGTAATGTATTTACCTCCGAATAAGGGACACCTGAAAATGCGATGAAAGGAGCTGGTTTTTGCATTTCAGATAATGAAGTAGCCAGTGATGAAAACAAAAATAGATTTTTGAGAGCTTATCAAACAGACAGGCAGTCATGTTGATATGACTCAATTGATGTGCATTTATTTACCCACAATTAGTGTTTTTATCCCCATCAAAAGTAGTGCTGAAAATTGTAAGGATGACTATGAAACTGAAGAAGAAATGGAAATTGTGAAATAAAGAACTTTACAGATGTTTTAAAATATGTAAAGTTCAATACTTTTTTAGTAAATGTTGCTGATAATGAAGGATTGTGATATATATGTGTTATTGTATTGTTTTTATCAATAACGTTTTGGCAACATAGCTATATGCTTTTCAAATTAATTAAGATAGCCGGAATTTGTATGTGTTGTTTAATGTCGATTAAAGCCTACGTTTTCGTTATAAAGGTTATAAATGTTTCGCATACTTTTATTACATTACAATTTAATCGACATTTAAAATTTACTATTCCTAAATTACGTACGATGGATCAACTTTTAAAACCTGAGAAGTTTGATATCGATCCCGCTAGTATTGGTGCGGAGGCTAAATGGAAACATTGGAAACAAACCTTTTCTAATTTTTTAAGTGAAATCAATAATATAACTGAAACAAACAAGTTGCCGCTTCTTTGCAATTATGTTTCTGCTAGTGTGTTCCTTCATATTAATGATGCCGAAAACTATGATACTGCTATTGCTGTTTTGGACTCTATCTATGTTACCAAAAGAAATGAAATTTTTGCCAGACATTGTCTAGCCTCTAGAATACAAGAAAGTGGCGAATCTGTTACAGACTACTTACAAACACTTAAGCAACTCAGCAAGGACTGTAACTTTAAAGCGGTGACGGCCGAGCAATACAAGTGTGAATACATCCGAGATTCGTTTATTAGAGGTTTAAGGAATCCACGCATCAGAGAGCGTTTGTTAGAAAACTCCACCATTACCTTAGAAAATGCTTTTGATCAAGCTAGAGCTTTGGAACTAGCCGAATCTCACTCAGCTTCGTACATGAATACTTCACATCATATGCCTGTGGCTGCAACGGATCCTTCGAATAACGTTACTGAGGATAATTTTTCTGCTGCTCTTAAGCGACATCAATCTGGAAAATGTTTCTTTTGTGGAAATGACCGACATTTACGAAATCTATGTCCTGCAAAAGAGGTACTGTGCAGAAAATGTGGAAAAAAGGGCCACTATCAAAGAGTATGCCAATCAAAACCACTGCGCATCTCCCATAACACTTCTGCATCAATTCACACCTTAGCTTCAGTACCAATCTCACCTAGTTGCCTTCAAAAGTCTATTACTAAAGTGCAAATTAATGGGGTAGAATTGAATGCGCTTATTGACACTGGTAGCTCACTTAGTTTTATAAATGAATTCCACACTAGAAAATGTAAAATAAAAGTTAAACCATACTTAAGCACAATAACGATGGCTAATTCCTCTCTAAGCTCAGATGTTAAGGGTTGCGGCGAAGTTAATATGAAATTAAATGAGCATGTGTATAATAATGTAAGAGTACTAATCATGAGAAATCTCTGTGCAGACGTTCTTATTGGTCACGATATTCTGAAGGACCATTCTCTTATTGAAATCCAGTTTAATGGCGAGAGACCTCCTCTCAAAATCTGCTCCCTAGCTGTTGCTCAAGTGCCACCAGTCTCACTGTTTGCTAATTTAACTCCAGATTGTAAACCAGTAGCTACCAAATCTAGACGTCAATCTTTGGAAGATCAAAAATTTATCGCTGCAGAAGTAAAGAAGTTGCTGGAAGAGGGAGTTATTGAACCCAGTAATTCTCCTTGGCGTGCTCAAGCGTTTGTGGTAAAAGGAGAGCATCACAAACCTCGTATGGTAATTGATTATTCTCAAACGATTAATCGTTTCACGATGCTTGATGCTTATCCTCTTCCGAAAATTGAGGAGTTAATCTCAAAAATATCGAGATATGAAATATTCAGCACTATTGATTTGAGAAGTGCATACCATCAACTACCTATTAACGATGCTGAAAAGCATTATACTGCCTTTGAAGCTGATGGTAAATTATATCATTTCCTCCGCGTACCTTTTGGAGTCACTAATGGTGTTGCATGCTTCCAGAGATCCATTGACAAGATCATTCAAGATGAAGAGTTGGAAGGTACTTTTCCTTATCTAGATGACGTCACTATCTGCGGAAGAAATACTGATGAACACGATCGAAATTTAAAAAGATTCTTAGCAGTTACTAAGAAATACAACTTAACTCTAAATGAAAAGAAGTGCAAGTTTTCAACCAAGTCTGTAAATCTATTAGGTTACACTATCCAGAACAAGACTATCAAGCCTGACCCGGATAGGCTTGCTCCCTTGATGAACCTTCCTGTACCTGACAATGCAGCATCTCTCCGAAGAGCATTAGGTATGTTTGCCCATTATTGCCGCTGGATACCAACATTCTCAAAGAAAATACGTCCATTACTATCAAACAATGCATTTCCTCTTGCAGAAGAAGCTGTAAATGCATTTAAAAGTTTAAAGTTAGACATAGCGAAAGCCTCATTAGCCGCAATCGATGACAATATTCCATTCAGAGTAGAGACTGATGCATCAAAGTTTGCCATAGCAGCAACTCTTAGCCAAGCAGGACGACCCATAGCATTCTTCTCAAGAACACTAAACAAATCCGAATTGAATCATTCAGCTGTTGAAAAAGAAGCATATGCCATCGTGGAATCTCTACGTTATTGGCGACATTACCTGATTGGCAGACCTTTTGAAGTATTTACTGATCAAAGATCTGTCTCATTTATGTTTGATAAACATCATTCTAGTAAAATCAAAAATGAAAAGATCTTGCGTTGGAGGCTGGAATTGTCGTGTTTCAAGTTTGATATAATTTACCGCCCTGGTAGTAAAAATGCTAATGCAGATGCATTTTCAAGGATAACTGCTGCAATTAACCCTGAAGTGAATTTAAAACAGCTGCATGAAGACTTGTGTCATCCTGGAATTGTTCGAATGCATCACTGGATTAGATCTAAAAACTTGCCCTTTTCCTTAGAAGATGTGAAAAGTCTCGTAAATTCCTGCCCTGTCTGCTGTGAAGTAAAACCTAAATTCATTAAAAACCAAGGAAAATTAATAAAAGCAACATCTGCATTCGAAAGACTGAACATAGATTTTAAGGGCCCTTTACCATCAAATTCAAGAAATCGCTTCCTCTTCACTGTGATTGACGAGTACTCAAGGTTTCCTTTTGCCATTCCCTGCTCTGATGTCTCCTCAACTACAGTGATTAAGCATTTGAGTAACATCTTTTCAATATTTGGTATGCCAGCATACATCCATACAGATAGGGGGCCATCTCTCATGTCTAGAGAATTAAAAGGGTTTCTTACTGCACTTGGTATAGCAACTAGTCGTACAACTGCCTATAATCCACGAGGTAACGGACAGGTCGAACGCTATAATGGTATCATTTGGAAAACAATTCAGTTGGCATTGAAAACTCAGAACAAGAAAATTGAACTGTGGGAAGAAGTCCTACAATCAGCACTCCATTCCATTCGTTCACTATTATGCACTGCAACTAATGAAACACCACACGAACGCATGTTTTCTCACCCTAGAAGGTCACATAATGGAAGTTCAATACCTACTTGGCTTACTCAGGCAGGACCAGTGTTGATGAAAAATCATTCACGTACTAATAAGTATGAGCCCATTGTACAAGAAGTTGAACTTCTGGAAGCTAATCCAGAATATGCTTACGTAAAGCTACCAGATGGACGTGAGACTACTGTGTCTATCAGGCATTTAGCTCCAAGAGGGGAAATCATCGAAAATACCTATGAGAGTAACGGTGAAATGGAGCCATCCGTTAACCAGAACGAATGCTCAGAGCTTGATGGTCATTCGAAGCAATCGACAGAGATTTTGGAGGGGACCGAAAGGAATACAAAAAAAGGTGCAATGCCTGATGAAAATGTTTTACATGAGCAACCTGAACAGAAGCAACATGAGGTACCTGAACAGAAAACTGATAATGAACGATTGCGTCCCAGTAGACTGAGACGTAAACCTGCATATCTGTCGGATTATGTTGTAAACTAACTTTTTGGTTGGGGTGAATGATATATATGTGTTATTGTATTGTTTTTATCAATAACGTTTTGGCAACATAGCTATATGCTTTTCAAATTAATTAAGATAGCCGGAATTTGTATGTGTTGTTTAATGTCGATTAAAGCCTACGTTTTCGTTATAAAGGTTATAAATGTTTCGCATACTTTTATTACATTACAGATTGAAATTTATATGCATGGTAAATGAACACTTGAAAGATTTGTAATGAAAAATTGAAATCTGCAAAAGAATCACTTTTGATTGATTAAGTAAGATTCTTTTAAATGTTAATGCACATTTTACATGTATGAAATATTTGTGTAAAAAATGTAAATCAATAATTCTACAAATCTTTTAATGAAGTAATCGATTAAAAATTTCAATGAATTAAATATCTATTTGTTGTGTCTGATTAACGTAATTCATATCCTTCTGGTACATTTAAACTTCACCTTTAATTTAATGTTATATTTTATGTCTATCTGAAAGATTAATTTAAAAAAAAGAAAAAACTCCGAATAAGGGACACCTCTATTTAAGGAACAAAAGTTCCGGTCCCATGGGTGTCCCTTATTTGGAGGTTTCACTGTATATCACAAATATTTTTCAAAATATACAATGTCTTTTTTATAAAATATTCTAGTATACTTATCATAATGATAAATAAGCTTTAATATAAAACTAGCGGCCTTCGCCCGCTACGCTGGTCGGTTTATCTAAAGAAATCTTGAAGAAGTAGTTAGATAAGGTTCAGACATACATTAAAAAAAAAAAAAAGCAAGTCGATCATTCAAAAAACGTTGGGAAATATCAAATATTTACTGTAATTTTTTAAGAAAAACAAAGTTTCGAAAAAAAAAATTAAATCGAAAAAAAAATTACACTGACATATTAATGCAAGGAAATTTTCCCAGAGAGAAAATTCGCCTTGAATACAATATTTCAAATTCTTTTAATTGCTTATAGGCGTTAATGCCAACATAGTGAAAAAAATTCCATGCTGGGAATCGAACCCGGGCCATCAGTATGGCGCACTGACGTTCTACCGACTAAACCACATGGAACGACAGCCAGCTTGAAACTTTCTCATACTTAAGTAGACTGGCGAAAACATAACGATAGCGCGTTTTAAAATCGCACAGTGACATCTATTGGATTTTATATGTACTAAAAAACGTTATGTACTAAAAAACGTGAGCAGCGCACCTAATAGTTTCTTTTGTTTCTTTTTGTTACTTTTTTGTCTGTTGTCCGATTTTGATGAAACAAAGCCTATACACTGCCCGGGAGTGTGCATTCTTCATTAGTGAAAACCGCATAAAAATCCATTCAGTAGTTACGAAGATAACCTCGAACAAACAGACAGACAGACAGACAGACAAAAAATTCAAAAATTTTTTTTTTGTGTTTCATTGGTTTTCTTTTATCGCCCTGACTCCATTTTTGTCAATTATCTTCAATGTACAGACACACCGGGTCCTACTGTTTTATTATATGTATAGATTAAACAAACAGTTTACAAGTATTTGAAAAGCAGGCATGATTCTAGCACTAGAAATATTACTATTCACGTAACAGACAAAAAATTATGCGAAATATTGAACAAGAAGTAATCGGACAGATTATTAAATAGAAAACAATTACAAAACACTTACGTAATATATTTCTTTCATTTACATTCAAGTCTGGATAGCGCAAAGATTTCTGAATTTTCTATTAAAAACAAATGATTAAGGCTAATTTAAATAAAGCGTTTGGCATTTAAATCAAATGCGATAAAGCAGCCAAAATGGTAACCATACATTCACTTGAAAGATGCCAATAATATGTGCGTGAAGTTGCGCAGATAGAAGATTTTGGGAGTACATGCAAACGTAACGCTTGCAAATGAGCCAAATTGCAATAGGATGACGACATACTTGCAATAGGTCTGCAAATACTCATGCATTTGTAACGCTTGCAGGTAGTTACTCTGCAAAATTGCCCGTCTGCAAAAGTACCAAAAAGCGCATCGATTGCAAACGATTTCGATGAATGATAAGCCAATAAGGAGCAAGAAAGGGTATATCAAATGCAAAGGACATTTAAATCAAACGACAACGTGGTTTTTTGTTTATTTACAAGCTTGCTTTTTGATAGCACTTTGATATATTTACGTTTGCTTAGCTATTTTTTCTAGCCTCTACTTCATACAGTTTGTTTTTATTTTTTAATATGATGCTATTTACATACTTTTATTAAAACACCATTGCAACTTAGTTTTTTTTTTTTTTTTTTTTTTTTTTTTTTTTTTTTTTGAGGGGGGGGGGGGGTTACAATTACAATTATTTTACTCTTGATTCTTATTTAAATACTACTATTTACATTTTTGGATTAATTATCATTTTTGTTTGCGTGTCTAGAAAAGTTTTATTCCAATATAAATTTTATGTAAAATAAAAAAAGTATATTATATTTTAAATTTAGAATCATGGCTTTTAATTTTTAAATTGTGGTGATGATGATAATAAAAATATAAGAAAATATTTAACTAATTTAATTATATGTGCAGAATATAATTCTACTTAATATGCTAAATGAATATATGTGTACATATCAACACATAAATATTTTTGTTGTTTTGGAAAACTGTTTACTAAACAAATAACAATTAAAACAAATTTATTCAAATGTGCTGTGGGCTATTATTTTATAAAATGATAAACTTTTTTTATCCATATAAAGTCACTAAGTATTAATTGGCTAGTTTTTAATTAAAAAATAATTCATTTAGATATTGTGTTGTCAAGCAATTTTTTCTCAAACAATACTCAGCTTTTAATAACAAAGAGAAATAGATGAGTGTATATGGGAGAGAGGGAAGGGACTTTTCTCAGAGCACATAAAATGATGATATATGATGCATAAAAACTGATTCTGTTAATATGTGTAGTTGATTTATAAAAACTGATATAAAGAAAAACACAAACAGGGGGAGAAAGAAGTCTTTACAAAAAGCTTTTCTTAAGTGAAAACAGGTAGCGAGGAATAATAAGCAGCAAAGTATATGTTGCATAGTGTTAATACAGACATTTTTCACTTTTCTATTTTGTCTGGTGATAAAAGATTGATCTCCTTGTATGAAACTTTGAAATAGCCAAATGCTACATTTATTTGGGCTACATCGGCTTTTCATTATGTTGGTTTTTAGAAGTCATATATTTACTAAAATCTACTTTATAACCATATAAAACAATGAAATTGTTCTTTAATCAGTAATAAGAGGGGCACAGCCAGTATCTTACCTAAGGACAGTTTTGATGTGAATCATTATTGCTTATAAAATTATCTCAAATATGTCGCAAATGCATTGCATATAATAAAAAGCTCAAGTAGTCAATATTAATTTAGCATTTAAATGTTTGAATGCTTCGTTAAAGGAACTTCTTCCTTAAACTTCAAAATAAAATCATGCTTCGCACCTTACTTAACTCGCTTTTTCATTTATTTTGTCTGGAAGAAAAGGCTTCTATCATGAAGCATTGAAGTAGTAGTACCTCAATTCTCTTATCTGTCAATGCTTTTGCTTTTTACTAATTTTATCAGTTTTAACCGTTTAAATGCCAATGTTCCCAAATGGGAACATTGCATTATTTGTAATACAAAACATATATTTTTCCAACATAATAACAATGTCCTTATTTTTCCTATAAAATATAAGTTTAATTTGAACTTTTGAAATGAAAATATTTATGTTTAAGCATTTATCACAGGTATTAAGGAATATGTAAATTCATTAATTTGCATAAAAAGTATATTATTTGCTTTTATCGTTTTCTCTATATTACTTACATTTGACCGCTAAGAATCTAAATGTTTTTGGAATTTGGAAAAATACTCAAGAACAATATATAATAGCATATAGCAGAAAATAATTTATTATATTTGCATAGATTGTCAATCAATTATCACGTTCCAAAATGCAAACACTGGAATGAAAACAGCCAAAAAAACTGCATAAATATGTTTGTTTGCTATTTTCTAAATTTGTATGCATAGATTAAAACATTTGAAGCTGTAATATAGAAAAAACAGAATTATTATTACATTGCGATATTAATTCGGCGTCTAAATGGTTAACCTTCTGTTTTGAAATTTAAGTAATTTTTAACTATGTTTTTTATATTCAATTAACTTTAATTAAATTTTTGTTTTTCAATGAAAAAACAATTGTTATTTGTTAAGTAATTAGTTTTCAGGGTTTTTTTTTTTTTTTTTAATCTTTTTCCAGTGATTCAACAGTAAACATAGGTTTGTTATGATAATGTAGAGTAACAATTGCAGTAGATAAATAAAGATGCAAAATTAAAGAGAAAATGATAGCATAATTTCAATTACCAAGTACGTTTGACTTGCATACTGATTATAATTATGAATACTTTAAGTACTTTTAAAAGTAGAAAATGGAGAACCAGTGTTCTTTAAAAAGGATTCTTAGTATTTTTAAACGAACAAAATAACTGTTTTGCAAATAATCTGGAGGTTAAAAAAAAAAAAAAAAAAAAAAACTGTTTTTTTTTTCTTTTTTATCTGAAACAAACATAAATTTTGCACCCCCCCCCCCCTCCCTTGCACACAATAACAGTTTACTAACTCTGGTACCTTTTGCTAAAAAAAAAAAAAAAGTTTAAAAATATAAATCCTTTTATAATAAATACAATATTTATAATACAATGCTCCCATAAGATTAACATCAGCTTGAATGTTAAGAGGATATGCTAGTTATATGAAGAAATAAGATTACAAATGTTAAACCTATCAGAGCATTCTTTTTAAAATTTCTCACTTGCATAATGATTTTTTTATACATAAAGTTACTTTCATAAATTTGTAAAAAATACTCCCATAGATTTAACATTAGCTTTAAGCATCTTTTATTTCATATATGTATATACATTTTTGTATGAAATGACAAATTCTTCATTTGGTGCCCTCCTTCGCTTTTCATTCTGGCAATCAGAACATGTGCCCCATCTAGTTTCACCCTGGTTAAAAGAAAATTGCCAAAAATGAAAATCAAAGAACCTAAATATCAATAAATTAAAAAAAGAATGTGATTAAAATTCCAATTAACATGAAATATTTTTATTAGCGCTTCATAATTTTTACTTTGAGTGCTAAATTTAAAATAAAATTTTTTTTTCAACCTTTAAGTGCCATAAGTGCTTTTCTTCCTTTCTCTCCCCCCCCCCCCCCCTTGTTCCCTTTATTATTATTTTTTTCTGGTACTTGAGTTCCAAAAACTGTTTAATCACCTTAATTTTTTTTTAATTTGCATAAGGGGCCTCACACAAGCCTCGCATCCTCTTCTTGTTAGTGACAAAGGAAGGGGAGGGGGGGGGGGAGTAAAAATATTGAAAAAATGTATGATATTTATGGATGACCCTAATAAGATACAGATGTATAAAAACTATAATATGGTATAAAAACTATTTTCTAGGCTTATTTATTTTCATATAAAAGCAATAATGTTTATCCCTTTTATTATTATTATTATTGCAACTGCTTTAAACCTTTCATATACACATAGGACTATGTAACAGAATTCTTTTAAAAGGGAAAACAAATTTAAATAATAACATTAATATCTACTTATAAACGATCAAAGAAAGAAGGAAAGCAAAGGCAACTCTTTCTGCTATTCATTAATCATTTAAATAGGAGCATAAATTTCACAGTAACTTTAGAAACATCTGTGCTGCAAAGATAATATTGCAACAATAACATTACTGTTGTGTAAAGTGTAAATATAACTTATTACCAAAAAATATAACTTATTACCGCAGCTTTTTCGGACATGTCTTAAAAACGCAAGTCCATCTTGGTAAAAGAAAAAATTAACATTTTGAAAGAAATTGTAAAAGTTATGATAGTAAAAAATTTCGCGAATTGTATGGAAACATTAAGAAGTTATTTTATTTGCTACAATACCAGCGGAAATACTTTTCAAACCCTTCTATAAGTGCACAAATCATTAATTACACCTAAAGGCAATCAATCACATCACACAACCATAGACATTTTTTTTTCTCTCTATAAAATGATCAAAAGAAAAAATTAGTGTACCGTAAAGTACCGAAAGTAAGCACCCCTTTAGCAGACAAGAAATTCTAATAATTTTAAGAGACGCTTATAATTTGAACTTTTGTGAAACAGATCGGTAAAAATAGGAAGGTGAGGGGTGTATTTGGAATTTATAAATTTCCCAGGATTTATATAATTTGTAAAATAAATCAGAACACATATTCAGAGACAGCTTAATTTCGGTACTTTTTGGTGTTACATTTAAATTGCTTACTGTATCCCCCCCCCCCCCATTTTTTGGTTATATGTTTGTTTAATTTATAAATGTATATAAATCAAGACGCTAAACATTAAAATTAAGTGAAAAACAAAATTAATCCGAGTTTTAGAAGTGAAAATCGATTATACGACTTTATCGTTTATACAACGCTTTACGGTGGTCCCTTCGGCGTCGTATAAACGATGCTCCACTGTAGTATTTAATAGCAGTTCTACAACTTATGAATTCACCAACTTTGCTTATTTATATTTTTTTATAATATTTTTGAAAAAGTAGTATTTAAAATGCATTCAATTTATTCTAAATTAATGAAAGATTGAATAAATAATATTTCTATTGTTTCTATATTTTTTATAAAGTTATTATTAAAGGTATATTCTATAAAGTTACTTTCACTTTCTGAACCAGTTTTGGAAGTGAAAGCAACTTTATAAAAAATATCTGCAACCAAAATCAAAAAAGTAATCAAGGAGAGATCTTGAGAGGGACCTCAGCTATCCAAATAAAATAAAATAAAATAAAAATGCGAAAGTGTTATTAGAAAAATGCCTCCGCATAGGAATAGCATTAGCTTGCGAGGGGACCCTTAAGCATTTTTACATGCCTCGGAATTTTTTCAAAACATAATTTTAAATACATTTTTTTTTTAATTATTTGCATATGTTCATAAAGTGGACCACTGTGTCCCAGAAGTGGAGCGATCCAGTAACGTAGCTATGTTTTTTGGCGCCCGGGACCAGCAAGAAATTTTGCGCCCCCACCCCAATATAGATATATAACAATTTCTCTCAATTTGGCGCCTCTAGGCCTCGGCACCCGGTGCGGACGCCCCCCTTTAGCTACGCCACTGGAGAGATCCATTTTTAAGTATTGTTTGACATATAATGTAAATTTAATTTTTAATAATATAATTCCTCTTCATTTCCTTTTTACCTCCAAAAAACATAATAATGCAAATTTGCAGATAACATTTTAACACAAAACAAAGCAGAAAAAGTCTAAAAAAAAATTTATATTTTAAAAATAATAACAGACTAAAACACAGGAACAATTTCAAGTAAGGTGAAGTGAAGTTATTAAAGAAAATAAAGTCATTGTCATTAAAATTTAAAAATGAAGCTCCAAAATAATCACAAGCCTGAAATTTTCCTGAAATACTTTTGGATTCAAGAAAGATTTTAAGATAACATCAATATAAATTACAGATTAATAACTATAAAGTTTTCATTGTAAAGCTGTTTTATGTTACACCAAAAACAAACAATAAAATTTCAGAATCTGCCAGAGATTATTTTAGTAATAAAAGGAATATTTGTATTTTTTTTTAAACAGTAATAGAAACAAAAATATTGTTTACTATATTAAATAAATTGACATTTTTCTTCGTTTAAATAATTACTTTACAACTTTTTCTTGTTTTAATTTACCTTTATGAAAAAATTGATTTTTTCTTATTTATCTATAATTTTTAATTAATAATAAAGAAAAGTTTGATGAAAAATTTTACTTTTAGAAGCTCAAAACAACCAGTCAAGATAAAATGGTTTATTCTAAATTAATGATGTGTTTTAAAGGTTATAAGTAATCAATCCAATGCTGTAATAACTTAGTCATTAAAAATAAATAAAACATAGTGGATGGTCCACTGTGTCCCATTCTCATATCTCTCTTTATATATAATATATAGTAAAAATTGAAGTATCTACTTCTTTAATATAAAATCAATCTTTGAAGAATTAAAAAGGAAGAAAATCTTAAAGGTTTTAATATAGGGAGATTATGCTTAATTTGTTATTTAGTGGTAGGGTGAGTTAGAAAAGATAAAATTATAAAAAATACTTTCTTGTAATATTCACGCTATGCACTTTTGTTTGATTATTAAACAATGAAAATATTAAATTCACATGAATCGCTTCATTTAAATTTGGTTGCTACAAATAACTTTCATATTAATTTTAAGATTCCTAATGCATTTCTATAGCACTTATCAGATAATGATAATAAGATAAAAATACATTAAATGAACATTTTAAACTTTTTAATAAAGTTGTTATACAAAGAATGGTAAGTAAAATAATTTCCTAAATCTCAAATAAACTTAATAAATCAAATAATAATTCATTATGTATGAAGATCCATTGGCAGACATATAAACTGTAGTAATTAAATCCAAGGAAACAGCAGGAGAGGTGAAGACAACATCTACGCTAACAGCAAGCACAGCTTCTGCATAAAGTTCAAAATATACTGTTGTGGTTGGGAAAATCCTCCAAGGCACTAGCAAGCCACACTCACAGATAGAATTTCAAAATAAACTCCTGCCTGCGAGTGTAGCCAGCTGTCATAAAAATTCCAAATTATATCTTCCTTTCATCCTTCATAACTCGGTCCATTCTCTTCCAAAAATGATCTTATATCTTCAGTGTTTGTCTTCTGTAGTATGTTTAATATTTGTATATTAAGCTCATTTGAGATTAGGAAAATTACATTAACTGTATATTTTTTGATAACAACCATATAAAAATGTTTATTTTTCAGTAAATTTCCTTTTATGTCAGTCAGTGGCTGAAAAGTTTCATCTATTAAAAACTCATTAGGTATTCCGAAATAAATAAGATTGTCAATAATTATTAATTTAAAATGAAATAGCTATTGGGATGCATGTAATATTTCTTTCATTAAAAATGTTATGAACAGCATTATATATATAATTTTGCAATAAAAAAAAGTAGATAAGTACTCTTTTATTTTTATATATGCATTGAAAGCTACTCTAAAAGAAATACATTTTCAGAATTTTATCAGTGTTACTGAATTAAATCTGAGCTAAATATTGAAATAATTTTAAAATTCAAACTGAGTAAACTGTTTATACAACCCAACTTACGATATTTCAGAAGAGATTTATCATAAGAAAAGATAGATTTGCATAACATAACATAAATTCTTTGTTTGTAAACATAGAAAATAAAAAATAATAGGAAGTAATTTTTTTCTACTAATACAAACAAAGATATATTTAGTAAGAGAAAGAGCTTATTCAGAATGCACACATAAAATAACTTCATTCATATTTCGAAATAAACAATCATGGTAATTTCAAAATAATAATAAAATATTTGTACTAAAATATAACATTGTTGAAACTATATGTTACATAAATATCTATTTCAAAAAGTAAAACTTTTGTTAATAATAACAAAAGAGATGTTTGCTAAACTGGAATTTCTATCATACAGCGGTTTCACATTAAAAAAAGTTTTTTTCAAAAAAATATTACTACGAAACACTGGTTTTTCAGATTTAACAGCTATCCGTAAACAAAACAAGTGTATTTTCCTTTTGTGGATTATCTAATTATTTCGGATACTTTTTAAATTTTATATATCTTGCTCATCGATATTAAACATAAGAAAAATGAAATCTAATTATGCAAATGATGGAAATATACTATATTAAAAAAAGTTTACTGGGAAACATTACACAATGTATTCACATTTTTCTCGTAATGCTCTATTCAGCACAGTTCGTAATTTTAATTTCCCCCATGTTAATTATATAATGAATTAAAACTTACCTGAGCTTTCTGGTTGTCGTGTACTTCCAAATTTAAGGATTTTTCTTCAATTGAATATCTATAAACAAGTACACGGAAAATAATAATGTGTCCGCCATATTGTAATTACCAATGGTAAGTGGATTTGCGGAAGGTCTGAGGCTTCCGCAAATTTTTGCCAAGTTTTGCAAAAGTTATCGGGACATTTGCAGACGATGCGTTACGTTTGCATGTGTTTTTGACTTGCAGACAGATTTGCAGCCGGAAGTGTTACGTTTGCATGTACTTATAGGGCGGTAATGTCCCTGACGTCATGTTGGAATGCCTTATAAGGAAAGGGCAGCTGACGTCACTGTGGGCTTTTATTAGTGTGGGCTAGGGCTCCTATAACTCAGGCTGAATCGTCAAGCATCTTGTTTCCCAGTTACCGTTTGTTTCCCATTGATTCCTATGGGGCGAGAAACGTTTGAATGACTTTAAAGCTACAAAATCGTTGAAAATGGACGATTGTTTAGCAGAAAATTATTCTGACCTGTTCAGGAATGGGTTTAGAGTATTTAAATTCCATATAAATAGAAAAAAGGGGAATAATTTGTGTATAAATACTTAAAAGAATATATCTGGATCGGAGAACTTCGCCAAATATCCCGCCAACCTAATCACTTGTATACAACAAACCGGTTCTTCGAAGCTGATGTCGTGTTTAATACCAGACGGGTGAGAAAAGAAACCTCGCCATCTACGCGATAAGACGCCAAATCAGGCAACCGTTTTGGAAACTTAATGAAGTCGTGATTCAGCCCGTTATATAGGAGCCTTAGTGTGGGCAAGCTGTTTTCGCCCGTGCTTCGTTATAGCATCGACTCTACATATGAATTCAGGCATTCTGATTGGTCCACAAATTTTATGATGGTTGTCTGCTTGCTATGACTGGGCTACGTCTTCAAGATGATTCCTACAATGATCGCTATGACAAAAATGTAACGGTAGATTGGTTGACAGAAGTGTTTGTTTGTAAACATGCCCTTTCCTTATACCGGAAAAAATTCTTTGTTGAAGCAGCATATATTTAATATATTGTAATATAAATTCAAAATTGTTGTTCTGTTTGCAAGAAAATTCTTTAAATTAGTAAATTTTCTGTAAAAATGTATCCAGAAACGCTGAAAGCGTTGTTTGCGCCTGCGCATTCCGGCATTCTGGCGGTGCGGTGACTGGAATAACAGGTTAGCATACCGCCAGCTCTGGCGTGAGACGTCACGTGCATAAGGTCCATTGTATTCAAGTGGAGGTAAGGGTAGTTCAACCAATCAAGACTGCGTATTTTAGTCTTTTACCTCCAGCGTGACGTCAATTGCAACTGCCCTATTAATACCCTGTTCACACTACCATGGAGATAGAATCATGGGCGAAAGAAGGGGGGGGGGTCCAGGGGGGTCCTGGACCCCCCTAGAATTCTGACTGGACCCCTTATTAAAATTTTACAGTGAAATGAAGACTATTTTTTTTGAAAGATTATTTAAAAGATTTCAAAAGCAGTAATTCTTTAGATGATAAACAATATTAACAAAACCGAATAAAACGCAGCTTGTTTGCAAATTTTCTATACCACTATTTAAAGGGGCGGAGGGTGCAAACTTAAAGTTTCATAAGCGATAAATATCGACAAACATGTCAGACATGAGATTGATTCTGGTCTGGAACTTGGGAGGTCTTGATATTTACATGCCTAAAGCGAGAAAAGGGATCTTTTATTGTTCGTCCTACGATAAGGCAACAGTTTTTCTTTTGTATGAGTTGTCCTTGGAACTCAGGAAAGAAAAGAAGTCTCACTATACGATCTGTAGAACTCTGAACCCCGTCCACTTAAATTCTGGGAAGTTGCGTATAGAAATCGATCGGGTCCCCTCTTCTCTCAAAGATATTAATCTAACATTTAACTACACCATTTTGCATTGGTTTTGCGCTTTCTCTGTAAATTGCTTGTAGGTAGAACTGGGAACTATTATCACCCATCCCATATAATCTATGAAAGAACAGATAATATTCAAGGGGAAAAAAAGAGAAGGAACAGTAGAAATGACAGATGTATTGTTTTATCCAGTAGTGACCATCCCCCCCCCAAACCTAATAATGCAAATTCCCCCCCCCCAAAAAAAAACCCTTCATACTTTAACATCCCCCCAAACATAATACAAATTGTAAATTATATTCTACTTATAATCTACTGCACCTTCAAGAGATAGCGAAATGAGAATAGCAGAATGAGCTATTATTGCTCTTATCTATTATTTAAAGAAAGAAAACATAGGAACATTTCTGGAATTAAATTTTGAAATATTAAAAAATTAAAAATCTCCCCCCCCAAAAAAAATGTACTTTTTCTCAAATTCCCCCCCAAAACTAAATTGTATGACGCATCTTGCGTCACCAAACCCCTCTCTGGGCACCTCTGGTTTTATCTACTATTATTCCTAACTTTTTCTTTCGTTAATTTTGCATTCAAATACGCACTGTAAAACATTTGTGTAACGTTACTCCATAAAATTGATGGCAGCTACGACTTCCATTTTAAGGAGTAATTTTTTACTTATATAATGGTGTAATTTAAACATATATTACTGGTGTAACTTTGCAATGTTACACCGGTTATATCGGTTAAAGTACCCCACAAAATCGGAGGCAGCAAGGCTGCCACCAATTTTATGGAGTAAAGTTACACAAATGTTTTACAGTGCGGGCGGATTCAGTATTTTATTCATAGGAGTGTGGGGTTCATAGATCCTCTGAGAGGAAAAGCTCATATCTCTTCAGGGTGTTCTTAAATCAAAAAGGGCAACTTGTGACACATGATTTAATTTATTTTTGTTCGGAAATGCATAAAAATAGCAGGCGTTATTATTCAGAAACTGTCTAGTTGCACTCAAGTTTCTGTTTAAAAAAAAAACACAATAGATTTTTCATAACAAGCCTTCAAATTTGACACTTTTGCGCACATTTCCCGACGAAAGCAGAAAAACCGGTCGAAAAGCAGGAGAAAAACGGATGATCATGTGATCGAAATAGCTTAGAACTAAATAGGTAATTTAACTATCATAAAATGGAAAATAAGTTCGATTTCAAATCGTTTCCATAGTCAGGCATTCAAATTTTATACCTTTCCGTTAAAAAATTAATTTGTAAATGTGTCAAAACGTTTTGCGCTTGTTGAGCGGAGCAGTTGAGAACATCCTTAAGTTCACATTAAAGGCTGCATCCATATCCAAAACAATTAATTTCAAAAATGTTCAAAACACATTTTTGAAAAATTATTTTCATTCGTAAATACAAAACGATGGCATTACGAAGAAATTTAATAATTTCATTTTCTTATAAAGACATAAAATTATTTAAAAAAAATGAGCATTTTAAACCAGTTTTTAGGACTTTACAGTTAGAAAAATGTCGTCATAAGGGAGCTCCTTTAAATTCCACATTTTAATGAGATTTCCTGAAAAACACATTGTCTTTATCGAAAAATGGAAAACGCTAATCTATCACATTTATTTTGACTAATTGCACTTGAAAATTTTCTTTTACAACTCAGAAAAAAAAAATTATTTTATGGATATGTCAGAAATTAAGTATTTTAGATTTAAGTAAATATTTAGAGAATCGGAAAGTATCTCGTTGTTGATAAAGAAGAAACTTCGAAAAATGTGTTTGTGTGTCTGCGGAAGGGTAGGGGATTAAACACGAAATCCCACTCTTTGTCACACTAGTGTGTCTATATACAAGTATGTGCATCAAATAAGTGTATGTGTATAAAAGTATATGCATTCTATATAGAAGTAATGAATGTCTTTTAAACGCTTAAATAAACTAATTCATATAAATTTTACAGCAACTTTAAATTAATTTAGAATTTAGTTACATCTACTAAAGGTAAAATAATTGTAATTTATTCAAAAACTTCATTGCAATTGACTATTCTTTTTTTATGGTTTTAACAATAATTTTCAAACATGATTTTTATTTTTAAATCTATCTCTATCGTCTGCAGAGAATTAGGAAAAATAAGTACCATTTACTTTTAAATTAACCCCTTTTTTAGTCACAGGCTATCAAAGCCTGAGAGCTTATGTGCCCTCCCGTTCTGTATGTATGTACGTACGTTCATGTGTGCGTACGTGCGTAACGCGATAACTCTTGATAAAAATATCCAATCCACTTGAAATTTTGTATATAGGTGTATTCTGATAAAACGCTTCCCTGATTAGTTTTTGGAGTGTTCATTCGATATGTATGATAGGGGGAACGAGGGGATCATACCCCCCCCCTTAATTGATATGAATGAATTTTTCATGCAGAATTTATCAGATTTCTTTCAAATTTTAGCATAGGATCATTCTGATGAGGGCACCGCCATGATTTGTTTTGCGAGTTCATTGGATAAGTCTAAAAGGGGCGAAATGGGAAGTACCCCCCCCCTTAATTAAGGCTAATGAGGTTTTCCCGCAGAATTTACCGATTTGCTTCAAATTTGTGATGTAGGTTCATTCTGATAAGGCGCTTCCTTGATTGGTTTTCGGAATTCATTGAATAAGACAAATGGGGATTGGTGGGATTACTCTCTTAATTTATTTAAACGTTTTTTCTTGCAGAATTAACCGATTTGCTTCAATTTTTGGATACAGATTCATAGTGATAAGATGCTTCACTAATTAGCTGTGGGGTTCTTTCGTTAAGTTCTTGTTTAAGGGGTACTTGAGATTACCCCCCACCCCTCTTAAATTTTATAAATGGGTTTTTATGCAGAATTGTCCAATTTGCTTTTAAGTTTGGATGTAGGTTCTTTCTGATAAGGTGAATCTCTGAATGGTTTTGGACGTTTAATGATTAATTATAAAAGAGGGGGAATAAATACTCTTAAATTAAATAAATGGATTTTTACTAAAAATTTTCCGATTTACTGTGAATTTTGGATATAGATTTTTTATATGATAAAGCATTTCCCTGATCAGTTTAAGAGTTCAATGATTAAGTATAAAAAGGTAAAAGGGAGGAGTTGTTTCACCTCCTTAATTTGTTTTTCGAACGGAATTAACCCTTGAAAATATAAGGCTGTAATGGACAATTAGTATGCGTAGCCTCTGAGCTCAATGCCATCAGTTTAACTGGGCAATATTATTTTTAATGTTGGTTTGTTTGTGTTTATGACGGCCAATTATCTACCCTTCGGATATAGGTTCTAAGGTGGGCAATGCCCTCCGTAGGGGTCTTTCTAAGGAAACCTAATTCGTATTTACGAAAGGAAATCCAAGGTTCTAAGAAAACCTAGGAAAACTCCGAACGGTTAGGCTGACGGCCGCGATTGAGTTCGAGTCCAGCATCTGCCGTCTATCAGTTTCGGAGGCAGAACCTCTCGGCCCCTGGTGGGATATATTAACTTGAATTATTGTGCAAAATAGATATAAAATGAAATGTGAGCTCATATAATATTATAAGCATTTGAAAGTTGTATAAATGAGGTTATTCAAAGTGTCTGTCAAGAATGAATTTTTTTTCAGACTTTAAAAATAGGAAGTTTCTTTTTGGAATAGAATATTTTGTGCCATTTATACTACACTTTTGGATAATTTCTGTGATACCTTTTTAAGATGCATTTCCGAAGCAAAGATAAATTTAGCAGGGAGATTGTTTTTATTGAAAAATAAAATGTGGGGGGAATTGCTTTTATTGAAAAAGTAAAGAGGGGTGGAATTCAACAGCTAAACCATTCAAGATAATATTTGTTTTAGGAAATCAGTGACTGTACTTAGCATAAGTTTATCAGTTACATTTGGAAATACATTGTTAATGTATCGAGTTTTTTTTTTTAAAGCTATTATATATGCAGATTTATATTTAATTTTATTGTAAAGGTATCGGTTAAAATGGCAGTTCGATTATAAGAGTTTGGCGCCACTGTATAGATGGAAAGAATTTCCACCTTTTTTCTCATTTCCAACTTTCATACCTGTATAGCTTTGGTGGGAAAAAGTTTAAAAATTGTTTTTCCTTATTTTGAAGCAAACTTTTTCGAATATTTCGATGGGAATTGAACATTATAGAAATACAATTACATGCCCCTGAAAAGTTTAATAAAAACAGCTCATCATTTCATTTCCTGCTTATACGCCATAATGGACCTTCATCATAAAATTATATAAACATAAATTTAACAAACATGTAATTGAACTACGCTCTTAATCCCTTCGCGATGGGAGCCTTTTACGAAATTTTAAATATTTGGTCAATGTTTTTAAAAAAACAAAAATTTGTGCTTTATTGAATCGAGAAAATGCTCCGATTAAATACGGCAAATTTTACAATACATTTTTACTGGTGGGGATACACGAGAAATTTTAAGCCTTTTTGTGTCATCTATACGTGTCCCCAAGGGGTTAAACAACTGAACTGTACAGAATTGAAATGTTATTGTTTCGAAATTATCAAATGGTACCGCGGCCCCCCCTAGAAAAATTATCTAGTTACGCCCATGGATAGAATAGTAGATAGAATAGTCTGTTATATCTATCTTCATGACATTACAAACTTAAGATATCTTAAGATCGCCGTGTTTGAAGTGGACCCTCCCGGAATTGGATGCCTGTTCACATTGAAAAATTTACCTAAGATATCTCAGCGGATGTCATTGTATCTCTGAACTGAACAAATGTAGCGTATGCGCATGCGCTTGAAATAAAGACGGCCACAACAACCAATCAGTAAAAGCAAAGCTTTGTAGCCAATGAGAGTAGGTGGTTGTTCCTGTATCTAGCTCGAGAGAGTTGAAACTCTCTTATACCCCGTTCACACTACGGTTAGTTAAGATATCTCAGGCCTGGAACTCTCTCAGAGAGTTCCACAAACTCTCTCAGAGAGTTTCAACTCTCTCGGGCTAGATACAGGAACAACCACCTACTCTCATTGGCTACAAAGTTTCGCTTTTACTGATTGGCTGTTGTGGCCGTCTGTATTTCAAGCGCATGCGTATACGCTACATTTGTTCAGTTCAGAGATACAGTGACATTCGCTGAGATATCTTAGGCGATCTTAGGTAAATTTTTCAATGTGAACAGGCATCCAATTCCGGGAGGGTCCACTTCAAACACGGCGATCTTAAGATATCTTATGTTTGTGGTGTGAACAGGGTATCAGAGAGTTCCACAAACTCTCTCAGAGAGTTTCAACTCTCTCGGGCTAGATACAGGAACAACCACCTACTCTCATTGGCTACAAAGTTTCGCTTTTACTGATTGGCTGTTGTGGCCGTCTGTATTTCAAGCGCATGCGCATACGCTACATTTGTTCAGTTCAGAGATACAGTGACATTCGCTGAGATATCTTAGGCGATCTTAGGTAAATTTTTCAATGTGAACAGGCATCCAATTCCGGGAGGGTCCACTTCAAACACGGCGATCTTAAGATATCTTATGTTTGTGGTGTGAACAGGGTATTATACCCTGTTCACACTACGGATATTTAAGATATCTCAGGCCTGGAACTCTCTCAGAGAGTTCTACAAACTCTCTCAGAGAGTTTCAACTCTCTCGAGCTAGATACAGGAACAACCACCTACTCTCATTGGCTACAGAGCTTTGCTTTTACTGATTGGCCATTGTGGCCGTCTTTATTTCAAGCGCATACGCTACATTTGTTCAGTTTAGAAATACAGTGACATTCGCTGAGATATCTTAGGTGAATTTTTCAATGTGAACAGGCATCCAATTCCGGGAGGGTCCACTTCAAACACGGCGATCTTAAGATATCTTATGTTTGTGGTGTGAACAGGGTATTATACCCTGTTCACACTACGGATATTTAAGATATCTCAGGCCTGGAACTATCTCAGAGAGTTCTACAAACTCTCTCAGAGAGTTTCAACTCTCTCGAGCTAGATACAGGAACAACCACCTACTCTCATTGGCTACAGAGCTTTGCTTTTACTGATTGGCCATTGTGGCCGTCTTTATTTCAAGCGCATACGCTACATTTGTTCAGTTCAGAAATACAGTGACATTCGCTGAGATATCTTAGGTGAATTTTTCAATGTGAACAGGCATCCAATTCCGGGAGGGTCCACTTCAAACACGGCGATCTTAAGATATCTTAAGTTTGTGGTGTGAACAGGGTATGAGAGAGTTTGTAGAACTCTCTGAGAGAGTTCCAGGCCTGAGATATCTTAAATATCCGTAGTGTGAACAGGGTATAAGGGCGTGTTCATGGGGTGAACGCTAAATCGCACAACGCTCCAGGATATACAAACTGCAGGCTCCTCCCACACTAGAAACGAGTGCCGTCCACTGGTTAGTCCTAAAATAATAACATCTTGAAGGATTCTTTAAATTAATTTTAATTTTTTTTTCTGAACATTGGATTAAAAGCACGCTTATGCATTCTTAATATTATTATTATTATTACATGTCCTTTCTGTGACAACCCATAAAATTTTCATTTTAGGATATAAAATCATAAGCTATTGTAATTTGAAATAAAATTTCTTTAAAAGAAAAAAATGAGAGGTGGGGGGTTATATGTCAATATAAAATATTTAATTTATATGCTTTAGCAATGAAGTTTTATTTAAGAATACATGTGCATCTTGCCATACAACTAGCTTTTGTTAATATTAACAGATTTTATTTGTTTGTCATTTTTACTTTTATTTGTTTACTTGTATTTATTTATTTATTTATTTTTACTTAAAAAATGTAATTCAGATTTACTAGTTTATGATTTCATGGAGTAAATTGAAAAAAATTACGGCTATTCATAGAAAAATCATATTTAAATATTTTTATTATTTAAGAAATAAAATAAAAGCTTTTTTGCAATTCATTTGTTTTGTATCTTCATAAATCTGTTCTTAAATTCAAAAGGCCAACCTTGTGACATAAGTTTTAATTTAATTTTGTCGGAAATGCATGAAACTAGCAGATGCTGTTGTTCAGAAACTAGTTAACACTCATGTCCTTTTCTTTCTTTCTTTCTTTTTATTTAATTTTTCAGAAAATAGTGTTAAAGTGGACGTTTTGAACTTGAGTTCTAATATTTTTAATTTATATTTAATAAAAGAGAAATGGATAGAAAGTAATAATAGTAACAAACAATTTTTAATAATTTTAGCTATCAGTTATTTTCAAATACCTTTTAAATCTTGTTTAATAATGTAAATGATTTTTTTATGTAAAAAACAACAAAAAAAGATGCGCAATTTATCTAAATTATTTTTATAAATAAATATTTAAGAGCTTTTTGCGATGGTGATATTGTGGCTAAATAATATTGACTCATTAATCAGAAGGATTTTATAGAAAAATAGACTTTAATAACTTCGCAAACACAACAATAATTATTCGTGAAACGTCACTGCGAGAATGAGAGAGCGCTTCGTTAAAAAGTAATTCCATTAATTGAGTTGCCATTCGCAGAAAGTAAAAAGTTCTCATACGCGAGAGAAAATTACAGCCAAGCTCGAGCTGAGCCGCTACAAGCTGTTACATAAAAAATATACATATACGTTTACATTTGGACTTTAAAATAGTAAGGTAGTTTTTTTTTTTTTTTTTTTTTTTTTATGTAGTTAAAATTTAAATCCAAATTAATTTTACATTTCTTTTTTCTTCTTAATAATTCATTAAAAACATTCTTTATAATATACTTAAAATAATAATAATGATAGAAATATAGTGTTATTTCAGTGACTACCCATAAAATTTTCATTTCATGATATGACATCATAAGCTAGTGAATTTCCATAAAAATTATTTAAAATTAAAAAAGAGAGTGAGAGGAAATATACTTTAATATCAATAATTTCATTTATATGCTTTACGTTGAAGTTTTTATTCAAGTATATTTCTGTACATGTACCACAATATAATGTATGAAGAAAAAGATTTTTCCCTAAAAACCTGGGAAAAAAACCAAAAAAAACTTTACGATTTATTTTGACTTAAGACTAACATCTGTTAATATTAGCATATTTTATTTAATATTTCTTTCTTTTACTTTTATACTTAAAAGAAAAAAAATTTGAGATTTACTAATTTAATTAATAGAAAAATCATATTCAATTATTATAATTATGTAAAAATTCAAATAAGATTTTTTTTTTTTTTTTTTTTTTTTTTCCAATTTATAATTTTTGTATCTTATTAATAAACAAGGAAAGTTCAATTTCGAGAACTTCCTGGGATTTTATTTTTCATAGTAATTATTTGAATTTATGCTTAATAAAAGAGAAAGAGAGAAAAAAAAATGTATGATACTTTCTAATAATTTTAGCTATCAATTGCTTTCCAATACTTTTAGCTAAGTGTTATTTAAATTTTGTACAATTCTAAATTTGAATTTAAAATTTTAAATGTATTAAAAGTAATTTTTACTATTTTTTAAGCCCAAATATATATATATTTAACTGACTTGCATTTAAATTTATTTATCATAAATAAGTTAAATAAATTGTGCATTTTTTTAGCTGTTTTTTGAATGAAAAAAAATTTGTTTTCTCTGGTAAATTATAAAAAATAGTTAAGATAATTTTTTTATAAATACTTTTGTATAAATATGCCTATTTTATTTATAAAAATCACTTAAATAATTAAATAAGATTTGGATGAAGGTATTTGCAAGTAATTGATAGCTAAAATTATTAGAAAGTAATTATTTATTTAATTAATATTAGGTAGCTTTCATTACAAAAAGTAAAAAGCTACCTATTGCAGCCGTCCGGAGGAAAGCACTTCCAGAAAATTTTGATATATTTTCACCGATCATGACCCCCAGACCCCAAAACCACCCTCCGTTCAAATGTTGACATATATATCTGATTTTTGTCATGCGATAACTAACGTATTTATGAACCGATTTGAATGAAACTTGGTATGTACATAGTACATACAAATATCTCGACCGAGTTCGTTGACCAGCATCATCCGCCATCTTGTTTCAAAATGGCGGCCATTTAATTTTTTTTTTAATTTAAAATTTAAAATTAAATGCGAAAAAAATAAAAGTTGAAAAATATTTTTATTTTATGTGTTAGATCTTAACACACCAATTCCAGAACATTTTTTATTTTGTCTATATCTTAAAAAATGATTGAGTTATAGCACTTTGAATTTTTCTTATGGCTGACATTTTGAAATGATCTGATTTTTGTCATGCTATAACTAACGAATTTATGAACCGATTTGAATTAAACTTGTTATGTACATAGTACATACAAATATCTCGATCGAGTTCGTTGGCCAGCATAATCTGCCATCTTGTTTCAAAATGGCAACCATTTAAAAAATTAAAAAAAATTTAAAATTTAAAATTAAATGCGAAAAAATTAAAAGTTGAAAAATAATTTTTTTTATGTGTTAGATCTCAAAACACCAATTCCAGAACATTTTTTATTTTGTCTATATCTTAAAAAATGATTGAGTTATAGCACTTTGAATTTTTCTTATTGTTGACATTTTGAAACGATCTGATTTTTGTCATGCTATAACTAACGTAATTATGAACCGATTTGAATGAAACTTGGTATGTACATATTACATACAAATATCTCGACCGAGTTCGTTGGCAAATATCATCCGCCATCTTGTTTCAAAATGGCGGCCATTTAAATTTTTTAAAAAAAATTTAAAATTTAAAAATTATTGCAAAAAAATTAAAAGTTGAAAAATATTTTTATTTTATGTGTTAGATCCTAAAACGCCGATTCTAGAACATTTTTTACTTTCTCTATATCTTAAAAAATGATTGAGTTATAGCACTTTGAATTTTTCTTATGGCTGACATTTTGAAACGACCTGATTTTTGTCACGTGATAACACTCGTATTTATAAATCGATTTGGATGTAACTTGGTGTGTCCATGGTACTTAATAAAGCCCGGACCGAGTTCGTTAACCAGTTCCATCCGCCATCTTGTTTCAAAATGGCGGCCTTTAAAAAAAAAAATTTAATTTAAAATTTTGAAATTAGGTACAAAAAATTGAGAAATTGAAAAAGATTTTTCTTTTATGCATTTGACCTTGATACAAAGATTCCAAAGCAATTTTTGTTTCGTCTGTATCTTAAAAAATGTCTGACTTATAGTACTTTTAATTTCTACGGTTGCTCACATTTTGAAATGATATGGTTTTCGTCACGTGATAACACGCGTATTTATACACCGATTTGGATGAAACTTGGTGCTTAGATAAGACATACTGATGCTTGGACCGAGTTCGTTGGCCAGTTCCAACCGCCGTCTTGTTTCAAAATGGTGGAATATATATATTTTTTTAATTTAAATTTTAAAATTAGGTGCAAAAAAGTAAGAAATTGAAAAACATTTTTCTTTTGTGTTTTGACCTTGATACAAAGATTCCAGAGGATGTTTTGTGTCATCTCTATCTTGAAAAATGCTGAGTTTTAGCACTTTCAATTTCCAGTGAGATTGACATTTTGAAACGGTCTGAAATTTATCACGCGTTAATATGCATATTTATAAACTGATTTCGATATAACTCCGTGTGTTCATGGTACATACCAGTATCTTGACCGAGTTCATGGGTCAACTTTATCCGCCATCTTGTTTCAAAATGGCGGCCATTTAAATTTGTAAAAAATCTTTTAAATGTATAATGATGTATAAACAAAAAATTAGAAATTGAAAAAAGGTTCTTTCTAAACTATTTATCTTAAAAATGAATTCCGGAATATTTTTATACTTTGTCTTTACCTTGAAAACCGCCTGGGATATAACAGTTTGAATTTCTAATGTGGGTGACATTTTTTTTAAAAAGTCAATTTGCCCGCGACAGCACTCGTATATATTAATCGATTTCGATGTGAGTGTGCATGTTCACATGAATTATGATTTCGATTAAGCTCATTGGGTTTTTTTTAAACTATCATGCTGCTTTAAAATGGATATCGTGGAATTTGGCGACCCTATAAATCGCTTAAAAAAATAGGTTGAATAAAAGATGACTAATTTCTAAAAATTCTTATTAATATCCAGTATTGACAAAAACTGGTATTCAATCTTATATAATCGTGTTCCACTATTTTGAGCTTCGTATATTTGATTTATATAATTTAATTTAAAATAAATAAATAGGTATATGAAAGCTACCTCTTCCTCCCGGCATTGCCGGAAGGACTTTTATTTTTTTTTTCATTTCTTTTCTCTTTTATGAAATATAAATTCAAAATATTAGAATAAAAATAAAATTCAATTAAACTTTGTCGTTTAATGAGATACAAAAATAATGAATAAAATAAAGCTATAATTTGAACTCCTAAATAATAATAATAATTAAACATGGCTTTTCTCTGTCCAGTCCTTTTTTTTAATTCATTGCATGACATCGTTAAACTAGTAAATCTGAAATAAATTTCTGTTAAGTAAAATAATAAATTAACGACAAATAAATAAACCATGCTAATATTAAAAGAGGCTAGTCTTATGTAAAGGTCATAAATTCAAAGTTAAAGCATATAAATCAAATATTTAGTATTGAAATATATACCCCATCTCTCTTTTATTATTATTATTATTATTATTATTATTTTAAGAATATAGTGAAGAATGTTTTCAATTCATTGAAGCAAAAAGAAATTTAAAATTAATTTAAAGAGGCATGAAAATTTTATGCTTAATTTTAAAAGATTCGCTAGTAGATGACGCTCGCTTTTTAGTATGGGAGAAGCTTCAGTTTGATATCCATGAACAGGTCGGCGCTAAATCGCACAACGCTTAGGGATAGAAGCTCCTCCCATAGTAATAAGCGAGCGTCATCTACGGGGGAATCCTTTAAAAATACTTTTTACTGGGCTCTTTAAATTAATTTAAAATGTCTTTTTGCTTCAATGAATAATAATAATATTTATAATATATTCTTTTTGTGACCACCCATAACAATTTCATTTTATGATATGACATCATAAGTTAGTAAATTAAAAAAAAAAATTTAAGTACAATCGATAATAATAATAATAATAAAAAAAGAGAGAGGAGGAGATGTACTTTAGTGCTAAATATTTAATTTATATGCTTTAACATTGTAGTAATGTTTTGTACCTTGACTTACAAGGAAGGTCTCCATATTTGGCATACTCAGAATTCTTTCAAAAAAAAAAATACTAATTAAACTACTCATGTAGGTAATAAAGGATCAATCAAATTTAGCGGCGGAATTACAATAGGAAATGTGTAAAAAAATAAAATACTTTCGAGTATTTGGCGGGAAAAGACCAAGTGGCGCGCGATTTGGCGAGCAGCATTTTTCCCCATCAGAAGCAAACGATTTTAATGTAACTGGAAATTGTTTCTTAATAGATTTTTAAAATGCATTTAAATGTTATTTAATAAATTTAACCATAAACAATGAGAGAATTTAATATATTCTATACATATATACATATTATATTCCATATGTATATTGTTTATTGCTGTAGTTATTTAATTTACCTCTAAAAAAAAAATTATTTTCACAAATGAAAATTTCATATTGAGAAAAAATAATTTGATAGATTCAAGCGTATTCAAAAATAAAAGTCAGGTGTTTCCATAGCAACAAAATTGAAATGATAATGGTCAATTGAACTTTGAACTTGAAACAATTTTAATTAATTTAAATTTGAATGTCATTTTAAATCGCAAACTTTGATGATTAAATTTGAATATAAATACATATAAATATCGATATAACAAAATTATACTTAAAATAAACTAAAACTGACAAAACTAAAATGATTTAAATTCAATTTATCAAAACAAGTTGAACTAGAAACTTTTCTTCCATTAAAGTGTATTTGACATTAAAAAAAAAAAAAAAAAAAAAAAAAAAAAAAAAAAGATTACTTTTTAATTGCTTTTCATCGCCAACCGATGATAAATCTCCAAATAACGAATTTCAATTATTTTTTTAAGGACAAGGTAAGAAGATTCCGCCGAATTTTTTTTATAAACGTATATATCTCATGAGAAGAACATTGTGTATTTTTTTTTTTTTCAGATTTTTCGGAGTATTATTTTTGCATCTCATTAAAAAGCAAGAAAAGTTTAATTGAAGAAACCCCTAGAATTGTATTTTCATTTTAATATTTTTAATTTATATATAATAAAAGAGAAAAGAAGAGAAAAAAATAATAATTACTTTCTAATAATTTTAGCTATCAAATACTTTTCAAATACTTTTATCGAAATCTTACTTAATTATTTGGATGATTTTCATTAATTATAATAGATAGATTTATACAAAAGTATTTATAAAAGGATTATCTTAACCATTTTTAATAATTTATAAGAAAACAAATTACTTTTCATGCAAAAAACTACTATAAAAAATGTACATTTTTTTTTACTTGTTTTTGATATATGTATATTTAAATAAAAGTCAATATATATATATATATATATGTAAGGAACCCGAGTCTGGGCCTTACGTTCGTGGGAGTTCCGTCACCATCCGATCCGAGGAGAGGGAATTCATGTAATGTAGTCGTGGAGAGAGTTCATATCGTAGTCGTGGAGAGATTCGAGAGGTCGGGCGCTGAAACATAGATCCGTCGCGTCCAGCGTGGAAGTTCCGGGGGGGAACTTTCGCGATCGCGCCGAGTCAATCGTCCGAAGGGCCGGGGATAGCTGTTGGCATTCTAGAGTCTATGCGGCGTTATTTTGTGGAATCATGAGGTGTGATTGAGAGACAAATAACGACACATTATTTTCACTTGGGGCCTGGTTTATTAATCCTTTTTGGCCGATCTTTGGGAGAAACCAGGTCCCTGGAACTTGACGCTTTCTTTTTAAAAGTTCGTTTATTTGGGCAGCATTTTATTAGGCAAGTGTTAGGTCAAAAAAGCCGCTTGTTTTAGGCGCTCCCGCTATTTAAAGGCCGTTAATTCACATTATTTTTACCAGGTCGCGATACTAACTAATGGGTGTTACCTAATTTTAATTGGTTAAGAAATATCTGGGCACTATGACGTTATTAGGCGCGGTTGTCCAGGGTTTCATTGCTGATCCTACAAATTAAGAATTGCGTTTACGTCAGCTTTTTTAATCTTAAAGAACATCCAAAAATCATCTCTGAGAGTAATAAATGTTAGGTTGGGAAAGAACATTAACAGGGGCAAACTAGCTTTAAGTATTAGAATTAAGGTTAAAAGAAGGGGCATTTAAATTTTAAATTTTAAAAAGGCTATAGGTTTTATCCTTTCATATCCCCCCCCCACTAAAACAAGAGCCACAGATCTTGCTTGCAAGGTCTGTGGGTCTCAGCTCCCCTAAATATTTTACCTGGGTTTCCTCCTTATTATTAAATAGGTTGGTTGTTTTTTTTTTTTTTTTTTTTTTTTTTTTTTCAGTTTAACAACGTCAAGCCAGCTGGACCTAGTTTCTACATTATTTACAGGTTACATGAAAAAGGTTATATGAAAACATTATTCTTTACATAAAAAACACTATATTACAATAAAAGATTTGTCAATATTTTGGCATTGAATAACATGAACACTAATGCTAATACTACGGATAATGTTATGAATAATGGTACTGATAATGTGTGATGAATAATGCTACTGATAATGTTATGGACAATGGTACTGATAATGTGACAGATAATGCTACAGATAATGTTATGGATAATGCTATGAATAATGGTACTGATAATGTGTGATGAATAATGCTATGGAAATGCTGCAGCATTTAAGGGACATTCTCGAGAAGGACAACAAAAAGAAACATTAACCAAAATCAAAATATAAACACTTAAAATAATGAAACACATATTGACTAAAAAACATAACATTTAAAAAATAAACTTTTTTTTTTTTTTTTCCACTAAACAGTTTTCTAAATGTCTGTGATGTTTCCTCTGGTTGAAAGTTTTTATGAAGGAAAGTCCTTTGGAAACATTCTTTATGCAAAATTGGAATACTATATAATATAATCAAATATTCAAAAATAAGATACTAAAACACACACAAGTTATTGACATTAAACATGGGTACAAATAGCAAAATACTCAAAAAATATGATCTTCAATATTATCAGCAAAATACAATTGTATAATAAATGCACATTTTTTCTGAAAATACTGTATGCTGACACTGAAATATCACCAAAAGTAATTACAACACAACACAATTTTAACACTATATAATATAATCACTATATAATAAAACACATATAACATAATACTAATTATAATACTATAAAAACTTTTTTTTTTTCTACTTAATTCTTAGGTTGCATCTTTTCTAACTATGTACAGTATCCAGTTTTAGGCTTAATTCGAGGCTAACTCCAAAATACAAAAATGTCAGACCTCTGAAAACTATAGCTACTAAGAAAAAATATAAACTTGCTATAATTTTCACCATGCCCAGTGTTAGTGGGAGATGGGTTTCAATACTTTGTGGTGAAAGGTCATCCCAAAAAAAAACATGCCACTTGCACTATAGAAAAGGAAAGTGGGAAACTGACATTCACCTACAAAGGGCAAGCGAAGCAGTTTTGCCAGATTCTCCGTTCAACCTGGAAAGAGAATCCGGGAAAACAGTCCGGCTAAAGACGGGTGGTCAAGGAGCGGAGGACCCTTATTGACGTAACACATTTCATCATATACTAATAACATTTAAAAAAAAATTAACAGTGCTTTTAAACTGTAACTTTCATCCTTTACCGCTGGGGTTTGAGGGTTAAACATCCAGCTGGGTCCTCTTCCAAATACTAATGATAGAGGGACGATAGAATAGCAAAAATAAAAAATTGAAAGATGAAAGAGATAGATGGGGTTTTATTCATGGTTGAGTTTGAGATTTTGAGGAGAATGGTAGTATCTTAACTTGGATGAATGGACAATTTCAGAATTTCTCTTAAAATGTGGGCTGGGTTTATCAATTTCAAAAGTGACTTCAGAAAGTTGTTTCAGAATGGTGTATGGTCCCGAATATGGGGAAGTTAATTTACGGGTATTAGGATAATGAAATTCTTCATACATTACAAGGTCACCAACTTTAAATTTTACAGGAAGGAAACGAGCATCATAGCGGACTTTATTTTTCTTATGGTAAGCAATTGTTCTTTCTTTAGCCAATTTTCTAGCTTCATCAACTGGAGGATAATAACTATTATTTGGCAAAGGAGGATCATATGGCAATTTTCCTAACAATAAATAACTAGGGGTAAATTGAGTTACAGAATGAGGAGTATTGTTATATTCAACTAAGACTTCATCTAACAATTTAGTCCAGGGTACTTTCTTAGAAGAAGAATTAACTTTACACTTTAATCTGGTTACAATAGTCTGATTTAGGCGTTCAATTTTTCCATTCGTTTCGGGATGATGACTACTTGTCAATCTGTGTTTAACATTGTAAGTACGAAGAAATCTCTTAAATCTGGAAGCTGTAAATGCTCCATTTCTGTCAGTTAACAATTTTTCTGGTACTTGTAGTTGAAATAATTGTTTCAAAATGTTTGTATAAGTTTCAGTAGTTACACTTTTTGAAGGAAAACCCCACACATAGCGAGTTGCATGGTCAACCACCAAATGCAAATATTTTTTCGTAGAATTGTAGTAATTAAATCCGCCAACAGAGTCCAATGCCAAGCATTCAAAAGGTATATCTGTTGGGGGCATCAATTGTAACATGCCAAATCTTTTTTGTTTACATTTTTTGTTTATTTGACATGTATGACAATGTTTTACAAAATTTTCAATGTCCTGATTGATATTAGGCCAATAATACTGTGGGGAAATTAAATTTATCATTTTATAAATACCAGGGTGGCCAAATTGTGTGTGGGTTTTTTCTAAGAGGGGTAACCGTAAACACATGGGGACAACAATCTTATACAAACTTTTCTTTTTAATGACAACAACATCATTTACTTCAGTGTATTTTTTACCATCTGCTGTTACATTTTCCTTTTTCTGGCTGTCTCTTACTTCATTCAAGTCAAGGAGATGTATAACATGGTGTACATTTTCTGAAACAGGTTGTCTTGATAGCATATCAGCTTCAACATTAGTGGAGCCCTTTTGGTATTTGATTTCATAGTCAAACATACTAAGTTTGAGAGACCAGCGGAAAAGACGACCTCTTAAATTTTTAACATTTTTGAGCCAGGTAAGTGCCGCATGGTCCGTATGAATGACAAATTTTTGACCATGTAAATAATGATAAAATTTATCCAAGGCATCCACAATTGCCAAACATTCTAATTCCGTTATTGCATAATTTTTTTCATAATCTCGAAGATTTCTAGAGTGATATGCTATTGGGTGTAATTTTCCCTTTTCATCTACCTGTTTCACAACACACCCTACTCCAAGACTTGAGGCATCTACAAACAGTTCACAAGGCACTTTGGGATCAAACAATCTTAAGATAGGTTTTTCAATCAAAGCCTGTTTTAGTTTCTCAAAAGAATCTTGACAATTTTGGTCCCATACATAGGGGACATTTTTCTTTAACAATTGGTTGAGAGGATATCTAATTTCGGCATACTTAGGAATAAATTTATTATAGACATTAATAGATCCCAAAAAGCGTTGCAACTCTTTTACATTGGTTGGTGGTTTTAATTTCTTAATAACTTCTACATTTGGATTGTCAGGGGTAATACATCCATTAGAAACTTCATAACCAAGGAAATTAATTGTTGATTTAACAAAATTACACTTTGATAACTTTAATTTGAGATTTTCTTGGACACAAATATTAAATAATGTCTCTAAATGCATCAAATGTTCTTCCTCATTTTGAGAAAATACAATAACATCATCAAAATAACTACAGGCAAAATTGATTTTGTACTTATTAAAGATTCTTCGGAGTGTGCGGTTGAATATCCCAGGTGCGTTTTTTAATCCGAAAGGTAATCGCAACCATTCAAATAAACCGAAAGTGGTCGCAAATGCCAATTTTTCGGTGTCTCGAGGGTGGATAGGTATATGCCAATATCCACTGGCCAAATCGAGAGTGGAAAAGACCTTAGCTTGTGCTAATTTATCCAAAAGGGTATCAATTCGGGGTAGGGGTTCTGCGTCTGTCTTGGTAATAGCGTTTAATTTTCTGAAATCTACACATAAACGAGTTTTCTTCCCTTCTTCGCGCTTGTAAACTAAAGTGACAGGCGACGAATAAGGGGAACAACTCTCTTTAATGATTCCTGCCTGTAACAAATTTTGGACTTGGTTTCGGATTTCTTCCTCTTCTTTGGGTGATGTACGGTAAGCCCTAAGTGAAACGGGAAGGTCAGAGGTTAAATGGATTCTTTGGGGTTCTATATTCACACAGCCTACATCGTACTTATCTTTTGCAAAAATACAGACATATTTGGCGAGAAGAGCAGGTAGTTGTTCTTTAGCCAACTGAACTTTGGGCCCATGGTCAGAAGTTTCAAACAACTCCGGTTCAAAATTTTCTTCAAATATCTCTGCATTTTGGATCTCTGCTTTTAGCGGGTGGATATATGGTTCTGACAAATGCAAAGTATGGTGGGATGATTTTTTTGAAATATTACGCATAAGTGATATTTTTTTGTTATTTTGATGGATTTGCATTTTAGAGCAATCAATATTTACTCTAAACAATTCACAATGTGGTAGCCCAATTAAAACATATGGTAAAGAGTTATGAATTATAAACAGTTCAATGGTTTGAGTTATTTGTCCTAATTGCAAACTGACAAGGCATTTTTCTTTCAAAGCTAGAACACCTTGAGTTTGTGCGACTGAAATACTCTTTTGAACTTTAGATATTTTTAGATTAAATTTATGGGCTAAATGGTATGGCATTACACTGATAGAACTACCTGTATCTATCAAACATGGTAATGAGTTTTCACTTTTCACATGAGTAGCTGTTTGACAATTGTTCATTTTTTGTTTGGATCCATTATGTGTTTTGATATACCCGGGTATTATTAATTGTCATTGGCTCTCTTCTGTATTTTGTTGAAACTCATTATTAGTCTGATCAAGATTAAGGGTTGAAACATTTGGATTTGGTGCTAGGGCAGTAACATTCAGCGTTTGTTTACGAAAAGGGCAATCTCGCACCCAATGATAAGCATTCGAAATGCCCACATTTAAACAAACTCGGCACGGCGTTGGTGGCAACGTGGCCTGATAATGTAGGTTTGGGCGTTGTTGATCGGTCTGCATAGCTCTTGTGGGAGTTGGATGCATCGGTCTGAATGTATTTCTTTGTGGGTTTGGGTTAAAATGTCGAAATTGAGGTGATTGGTTTGGGACACGATAATTCCATGGTCTGTAGGAATTTTGTCCATGGTCAATGTGGGATTTAAAAGGTTTCCATTGTCGATATTGAGGGGGATGCTGAGGGTTAGGCTCAGTCTTCCTGTCTGTTTTATCTTTCTGCTCTAACTGCAATTTACTTAATTTAAATACTAATTCTCTCCATTCATTGACATCAGCAGGCGCATTTGTCACTACCAACTGTTTCATCTCTACTGGCAGTCCATCAATAAGACCGTCCAAAATGAAACGCTGATCTAAACCTAAAGTGCGTCCTACTTTAGTTTTTTGGTGGTAATATTCATTTAAGTCACCTCCAAATTTAAATTTGATCTGGGAGAAATCTGTCAATGATAGTGTATCAGGAGTAGTGTAATGTTCAGTGAACAATAACACTAACTCTGACCAATGGAGGACATGAAGACAGTTGTTGATATATAAGGTAAGTGCGGTATCTTTTAGATACTTTTGGATGTTGCGGATTTTCCACAAATCATCCTTGTGTTCCTCGACACAAACTGACTCAAAGTATCTCAGCCAAGGAATCCATAACATCTTCGAGTCCGAAGAAAATGGCACAATTTCGGGATCTTTTCGACATGTGCCTTCACTATTACCCGAGGACTGAGAATTTGCTGCATTAATTTCCTTTTCCGGAGTCTCGGGAACCACACCATCATTTTTTGGGGGGTCGCCTACTTTCTCTGATTGTGGGGTAGTACTCATGATGTTTATAAATAAAATCTCACAAAATCATAATATATTCCAACATAGTAACACATACAAATAACATTAAATAATTCCAAATATAATAGTAAAATAATAGTAACCTGATATTTAAATCATTTTTTATAACTCAAATTATGAATCTTAATTTAAAAGATAATTTTTATTTATCTTTTTCAACTTGAAAGGAGCAGAACTAAACCAATGCAAAACGAACTTTACAGTAAAAATTAAAAATATATATTTTATCATGTTCATTCTTAGTTCACTCTTCTTTTTCTATGATTAAAATCTTAACTACATACTAAAAATAACTTTTATAAAAACACAAAGTACAAACAAAAAAAATCAACTTTACTTTTTTTTTTTTTCAATAAAATGCCTGAATTTGCTCCTTCTAACTTTTCATATTAAATAAAACATCTTACCTGGACAATAATCCGCGATTGATAGAAAACAAATGGAGCGGGAAAAAAAATAAATAAAAATAAACGCGCACATTCTGTCCTTTCTGTTTTCTCTTTAAATGTTCAAACTATCGGAGTTCGATCCGCGATACTTCTCCTTTCCCTTTGAAACAAAATCCTTGCACAGCTGATCGCGGAGCGCGGCGCAGTCACAGGGGTTGTAGAACGACAGTCACGTTACACCACACAGCCGTATTTATCGCGTCTTGGCGAAAGATCATGCCGTATTCCGGCTAGTCTTCGGACTGAGAGGACATCTGGTACCGCTTGTATCCGCCGATCACGTTCCTGGAAGCAGAGCGCTTTTTCATCCAGGTTTCGTTTCGCTTGTCAGGTTTTTATCCTCACCGACTCTTTGTAAGGAACCCGAGTCTGGGCCTTACGTTCGTGGGAGTTCCGTCACCATCCGATCCGAGGAGAGGGAATTCATGTAATGTAGTCGTGGAGAGAGTTCATATCGTAGTCGTGGAGAGATTCGAGAGGTCGGGCGCTGAAACATAGATCCGTCGCGTCCAGCGTGGAAGTTCCGGGGGGGAACTTTCGCGATCGCGCCGAGTCAATCGTCCGAAGGGCCGGGGATAGCTGTTGGCATTCTAGTGTCTATGCGGCGTTATTTTGTGGAATCATGAGGTGTGATTGAGAGACAAATAACGACACATTATTTTCACTTGGGGCCTGGTTTATTAATCCTTTTTGGCCGATCTTTGGGAGAAACCAGGTCCCTGGAACTTGACGCTTTCTTTTTAAAAGTTCGTTTATTTGGGCAGCATTTTATTAGGCAAGTGTTAGGTCAAAAAAGCCGCTTGTTTTAGGCGCTCCCGCTATTTAAAGGCCGTTAATTCACATTATTTCTACCAGGTCGCGATACTAACTAATGGGTGTTACCTAATTTTAATTGGTTAAGAAATATCTGGGCACTATGACGTTATTAGGCGCGGTTGTCCAGGGTTTCATTGCTGATCCTACAAATTAAGAATTGCGTTTACGTCAGCTTTTTTAATCTTAAAGAACATCCAAAAATCATCTCTGAGAGTAATAAATGTTAGGTTGGGAAAGAACATTAACAGGGGCAAACTAGCTTTAAGTATTAGAATTAAGGTTAAAAGAAGGGGCATTTAAATTTTAAATTTTAAAAAGGCTATAGGTTTTATCCTTTCATATATATATTTAAATATATTTGAAAGTTAAATTCAAATTTAGAGTAGTACAAAATTTAAATGACACTTCACTAAAAGTATTAGAAAGTAATTGATAATTAAAATTATTAGAAAGTAAGTATTATATATATTTTTTCTCTCTCTTTATCTTTTATTAAGCATAAATTCAAGCAATTACTATGAAAAATAAGATCATAGGAGATTCTCGAAATTGAACTTTTCTTGTATATTAACAAGATGCAAAAACAATAAATTTTAAAAAAGATCCTATTTGAATTTGTACATAAGGTACCCTGGGGTAATAACGCCACGTTAAGGTTCTACCAATTTTCACGGCTTAGTTTTAAATTGTATTTTTCAAACAAATATAGGATCTGATACAGCAACGCATTGACTATCTATATAAAATAAAATAATTTAACAGATATGTATTCATAAAATGTAATGGCGTTTTTCTTGACCAATGCTATTTGGCGTTATTACCCACCTATATGGGTAATTACGCCATGCAAACAAAACTATGAAATAAGATGGAATAATTGCATGCAGATAGCCCAATTCTAAAAATACAAACTCTACAAACTTAGAAATTGACAAATTGCATTCTAAGCTATTGAAAATGTTCAATTTTTTGTGAAAGTGTAAGAAAAATAAAGGTGTGGTGTGGGAGGGGGGGGGGATGAGGCGAAAGAATATCAGACCGTGAGCTTCTTTTTGCTTAAAAAAGACCGCTTAAATAGAAATATGAGAAACATTGCACAGTTTTAACTGTGTTTATTTGAATCAGTATTTAGGATGTACAGTCGACAGCAAAATAAGTTGAGCGCCGGACCCACCTCAGAATTTTACATTTTCACGTTTTGCGAAAAAAAAATATATATTCAAAGTTATAGAGAATAAATTGTTAAAGTAATATTTTGGTATATTCTCTCTCCCATCCCCTCCCCCCTCCTCCAACGTTGGTAACATCTCAAACGCAAAAAAAAAATATGGGTCGAAGGAAATTTTGCCTTCGACCCATTTTCTTTTTTTTAACTCTTCCTGAACAGAAATATTCGAAACAACATCGGTTTTTTTTTGCTGAAAAAAAATAATCATTTTCTCAACCTATACACTGAGCCATCATTTCTTCCAATAAAGAAAAAAAAAAGACCAGTTATCGCGCATCTCTTTTTCCATCCATCCATCCATCCATCCTGTTATTATTATTTTTGTTTCGTTACTCGTTGAGGGGAGGATGCGGCGGCGCGGTGGCAGAGACACGCACTTACGGATATTCCCCACCCTTAACTTTTTTACCCTCCCTTCTTCTTCTCAAAGTGGTTTCTTCTCGCATTCGCTCTTTTTTTTTGTTTACTCCCTCCCTCTCCCGTCGTCCTCCGGTTCGCTGCGCTCGCTCATCATAGTCCCGCCTCTTCGCACACACAAACACAAAAATATAAACTCGTTTCGTATATGCGGACAAGTAACCTGGGCGCGTGTTTTTACTCTCTCTCTCTCTCGCCAAACGCGCGCACACAACGACGACAAACATCATGGCTTTCTGCATCCAGTACAAACCGAATCCTTACCAACATTACGTCTTGACCGGGTTCGTGGGATTCGACGAGTCCCTCTACTGGTTCACGTCCGACCTCAACCGCATCCTGGGAATTTTTCATCGCGACTACAGCAGCAGCGTGCGCGTAAGACACCTGGCCGCGACTCTGAAGGACGCGTTGTTGCCATCTTTCCTGTCACAAAACGAGTCGAAAAAACACGTCACGAGTCACGAATCCGCGACCAAACTCTTGCTGGCGAGTCCCGTCGAAGCGGTCCAGGAATTTGCTCGAAAACTGGATTCGCCGGAAACGTACGTCCGAGTGCTGGCCGAGCACGATCCCGCGGATTTCCAGAATCTCACCCAACTGATGATCGTGAACGAAATGACCATCACGGACATGTTGACGCTCGACCTGTTTTTCGTGTGGTTTACTTTTTTCAAAAAAAAAGCGGTCGACAAGTTGTACAAGACGCACGTCGATCGCACGACGGAAGAAGAAATCCTCTTGCAGCAACAGCAACAACCTCAGTCGTTACAAGTAGCAGTGGTCGAACCGCAACAACGACAACAACAACAACAACAACAACCAGAGCCACAATCGCAGCAGCAGCAACAACAGCCGCAGCCGCAAAACAGTGTCATGTCGACGACTCCGGTCGCAAAGACTGCTCCCATGGATTATGCTAAAATATTGAGATATAATACAGAAGGATATCCCACAATATTATTGCTAACGTGGAAAGGTATCACCAAAAAATTTTACTGTCTCGAAAGTAATGAAATAATACCCCGATTCATAAAAGTACATATATAAACTGAAAAAAAAAAAAAAAAAAAAAAAAAAAAAAAACTTCTCCTAAGGAGGTAAAAAAATGGGCTAAAAGAGTCGTGCGTGTAAACAACAAAGCACGACTCTTTTAGCCCATTTTTTTGCAAACAACTCATGACCAACGTTGGTATCTTTTTTTTCTCCTAATAATTAAAAATAACTCTGTTTGAAGAGGCAAAAGAGTGGGCTAAAAGAGTCGTGCTTGCATAACAAACAAAAAAAAAGCACGGCTCTTTTAGCCCATTTTTTTGCAAACAACTCGTGACCAACGTTGGAAACTTTTTTTCCATAAAAAAAAATAAGTGTAAAATAAAAAGATCTATATGATTCAAAACTCTATACATAAGTGCAATTCTTTGTTTTTTTTTACTTTTAACCTATTGTTTTTTTTTATTTACAAAAAAAAATTGCAATCAGACTCATGTTGGAATCGCGACTTTAAAAAAAAAATAGTAATCGATTGATACCTAACATTGAAAAAAAAATACATAATAGTTCTTTCATTTTGTTCTCCCCTCCCCCCCCTTTTTTTACTTTCTTTAGAGATGATGTGAATAATTTATTCATCTTTTGAGTATGCGAGCGAGAAACACACCTCTTCCTCTTTGCCTAGCAAACGGGTTTTCTTCTTCTTCCCCCCCCTCCTACTTCTCCAATCGCCACTGATGCGGAATTTTTCTTTTCTTTAGTAACATGTGCGCGCTGTTTTTCGACTTTGATTCTCTCATTATTTTTTTTTTCTCTACTCACCCGCGTGCGTGTGTATCCATCACCACCACCACCCCTCGTTTACCGAGAGAGAAATCATAGACTATAAAACAACTCGTTCGTCGGGGTTTTTTCTTCATTCGCGTGCGAACTAATCGAGAGCCCTCCTTTCCCAAAAAAAGATGCTGTTTCAAGTGAGTTTCGACAAAACGAGTGGTAAATTGTGGGGTGTGATCGGCAATAAGGGAAACTTGTACTGGGGAGCCGTTTCTGTGGCCAGATACTTGAATTATCGATCTCCCTATCACTTTGCTCGCAATCATTCGACCACCCAAGTGAAAGACGTCACCAGCGAGTACTGGACTCGGGGATTGGAAAAATCTCTTTTGAAATTGCAGCTCTTCACCCACAACCACGCGCTCTACGTGTTCGAACGTTGCAAATCGAAACGAGCGCAAGTCGCCTTCAAAAACCTGAGCGGCAAAGAGTTTTACGTTCGGGTGAAAAAAACTTTTCAGTTTCCAATCGCCCAACACTGCTCTCGACGCGATTGGGATGCAGTCGAATTTTACCAATGGATCGACGCCTACAGAAGGGCTCTGAATGCCGAGGAAGAAGGTGCCGCCTCCGAAGAAGCCGCCGCCGAAGTCGCTCGACATCTCAATGAGGAAGACGACAAAGACGAGGAGGAACCCGGTTATTCGAAAGAAACCCCTACCTACCACGTATCGCCCCCTATAAGGATTTCTCCCGTTGCGAATCCCAATCCCGTTAGTGCTGCGAATCCAGATTCGGTGATTGCACACGCTAAATCTGCCGCTGTGGTTATCGAACCCGTTTCCATGGATACTTTCGCTACAGAGAGCCTATCGGGCGAATATACACCCACGTCTCCTCCGTACCCACCACCGCCCAGTCCGGTACCCGATCCTCGCGGCGGCGGCGGCGGCAGTCAGTTTTCTAACTTGTCGACTTGCGTTCATTTGAAAGTCAGTGCAAATTCGGCTTTCGAACCCTACACTCCGGCCGATCCGCCTTACAATTTCACAGAAGGGGAGGAAGAGGAGGACGACGATGATGCTGCTGCTGCTGCACCACCATCACCACCACCACCACCACCAACAACCAAACGTCCCGAACCTTTAAATGCATTGCCTCCGAAAAAAAGATTTCGTCTCGTAAACGACAACACTTCGGAAGAAGGCGTCATGATTTGGCTTTCCGGTTTTCCACCTAAAAAATTGATTGTACTGCACGGAAGCTCTGCTCAAGAATTTTTACCCAAGGACTAAAAAAAAAAAAAAAAAAAAAAAAAAAAAAAAAAAAAAAAACCTTCTTATGCTGAATATTCAGTGTTGAAGTACAAAAAAAATGGGCTGAAAGGGATATTTTTCCCTTTCAGCCCATTTTTTTTGTATCAATTTGCTTACCAATATTGGTTTTCGAGACTTTAAAAAAAATAGAGATACAAAAGTTAATCTCCCCCCCTTTTTTTCCTTCCCCACGTGGTGCGACAAGAAAAAAAAAACAGGAGGTGGAGCTTCCCTCTCTCTCTCTCTCCGCGCACGCACACTCATTCGTAAGAGTAATACTTTATACTTCACGGTTCTGTTCTTTTTGTTTTTTCGTTTGGTAGTCAACATGTTGTTTCGACTCCATATTTCGAAACGTTGGTACTTTTTCGACATTTTAGGAGTAGTCGGAAACGACGGCAAAGTGTACTTTTGCACTTCGGATATTGCCCTGGCCACGGGACAGAGTTACGGATGGCGAGTCTCGATGGCCACCTGCCAGATGAAAGACGTCACCAACGCGTGCAAATTGAGATCGGACACTCGGGTGATCGAACATTCGGCCCTGCTCGATTTGTTGAAATCGGAGCGAGAAGGATCGGTGTACTATGCCCTGAGATTCGGGTACGTGAAAGAAATCCAGAACGACGGGAACAGTCCTCCTGTGCTCCAACAAACTTTTGACGAGAAAGAAGGTATACCGTTCGACACTTGGATACAAAACTTTAAAGAAAAATGCGCTCAAGAAGAGGCGGAAAACAGAACAATCGATGATGAGAACTAACTTTTTTTTTACATAATTATGAAAAAAAAAGTTGCAAAAAAATGGGCCAAAGATTTCGGGGGTGAAAAAAAAAATCCCCCAAATCTTTGGCCCATTTTTTTGCAACTTATTGGTTTCCAATATTGGGAGGCGATGTCATACTTTATTATTATTTTTTTTTTTTTTTTTTTTTTTTTTTTTTTTTTTTAAATAGTTCATCTCCGTCAAAGTACTTGCGGACTCTTTTAATAAAACATTGCAAAAATAAAAGATGATTTTTTCTATGTTAAAAAAATTTCGATGTAAAAAAAAAATATATAATTCATTTTTTTTTAACCACTTGTACACAGTGTAAGTTTGTGTATGCGTGTGTGAAATAAAAACATGAGATTTGTAATTCAACTTTTTTTTTATTTTTTTTTTGTTTCTAAACAGTTTACAAAAACAATTTTTTTTAACATAACATTTAACCAATATTGGTATGTCGTCTGTCGTAAAAAAAATGGGGGGTCGAAGAAAAAGTCTGGAATCCAGACTTTTTCTTCGACCCCCCATTTTTTTTACTCTTTCAACACCGATTTTTTTTTTTCGGTTTGAGAAAGATTAGGGTGTTTTGTCAGTTTTGTCGCAGCAGCACAGGTCCATAGTTTTTTTTAAAATCCTCAATCCACTGATGATATTGTATCCCATCTCCCGTTTCGCATTGCTTGATGATGAAAAGTTTCAAGTTGTAATCGTACGGCAGGTCTGTCACCCAGCCGTATTCGAGCGTTCGCACGAACCGCTTGGAATGCGACCACGGGAGAAACCGGAGCGCATCCAGGACGTCTCGATGTCCCATCATCATCATGGTTTTGGGAAACGGTGGATCGATCACAATTTCTTCCAGACGTTGACTCGGCAGCCAAGTGGTGCGCCGCATGGACGCGGGAACGAACCGGGCCACGTCGTCCACGGAATAATATACTTGTCCGTCGTGGTCTCCCAACACGCCCATGACGGTTTCGGTCCTTTCATTGAGTTTGATTTGGATTCTAAAGAATGCCATGTTCTCTGTCTCTCTCGGGAGGAGTAGGAGGAGTAGGAGGAGTAGTAGTAGCGACGGTAGCAACAGCAATGAGAATGAAAAGAATTTTTTCGATCGTTTATATACGACTCGGTTCAGAGTTCCCAGCTTCAAAAAAAAAAGATGCCAGTCACGTACTGTCCTTGGAAGTTTAGCCACGAATGAAAGAACGAGTTTTTTTAGATGCAAATTGAAACGGTCGGAGTCTTGTTGTTTCACCCCGCCTCTCGACTAAAGCAAAAGAACGAGTGGGATGGTTGGTTACTTTGGTCGATGTCAACTTTTTTTTTTCCCCCTTTGATCAATCTGATAATTCGGCGCCGCTCAACTCGCTTGCATCTCTGAAGGACATGACTCGCATGCGTCTATGTAATTCACGATAACGTTCAGGGGTGAAACTTGTTTCGTAATGATGCAGAACGTACCACAAATCAGCCGATTTCAAATTTTCGCCACATTTAGGACACCGCATGTCATCATGAGTTTCCAAATATTTTTTCAAACATTTTCCGTGTGCTTTATGACCACAATTTTTCAATCTCGATCGTCGCCTGACACATTGAGCACAAAATATACACGATTCCATCGAGCTGGGCTTCCAGAAAGGTTTGAAATGCTGACGCTCGAAGCCTCGCGTTCAATATATATACTATCCAAAACTTTTTTTTTTTTTTTTTTTTTTTTTTTTTTTTTTTTTTTTTTTTTGTCAGTATCCCCAGTAGCTGTTAACTGTGTCAAGACTCAAAATATTTACATAAAGTTTTCAAATTTACAGATTGTGTCTTTATCCATTAGAAGTTTCTTCAACTGTGGGTCGTGTTTGTCTTCTTCTACGATTAATCTTCCTCTTTTTTTTTCATAATTGTGGTATACAGTAAATCCTTCAACGTGGTTTTCGTCCGCCAGTCTGTAATTGGAACATGTTTGCGCAGTAATTATCCCCCCTCTATCCGTCGTCAGATACGTGAAATCTTTTGAAAATTCAAAGGTTATAGGGTCCAGTTCATAAAATAATTTTTTGCAACGGCACTCGACATGGTCCACACATTTAATGGTTATTTTTTTCTCTCGAGTCAACGTCACTTCCCAAAAGCGGTCTACAAAAAAATGTTTCACACGGATGGGTTTGTCGATCGAAATTTCGCGATACCCGTTCAAAGGACAAACGTGAAAGGCTATTTTACACAAAGGAGGTGTATAGAGTACCGTAATGTATCCATACACTTCCAGATAATAGAGCAAATATTTTGACTCTTTCTCTTCGAAAGATTGGAAACGAAGCAAAAAATCTCTTTCTTTTTTCATGGTCGAAATGGATTGACGAGAAAACTCAACACGGCTGTTGGGTCGGAAGAAACAGTGGTTGAGGTCAAAGCGATACTCTGTGAATTATAACGTGGCGTCATCGAATCGCAGATAGGTCCACCAACCCAAAACAATCCGATGAACATAATAGCCGGGTCTGTATAAGCGCAAAAGTTCAATATAGTCCATCGAAAATGGACCAGGAGAATTCAGATAAGATGCACGATGTTCTAGAAACGATCGAAATTCAGGCATTTTATAAAGCGTGTGCAATTTATCTTTGAGTGGAACGTAGTCTCTCAAAATCAGGAACAAAATGTCCACGGGCAAGTCTAATAACTGTGGAAGTGCCGTCGCCATCCTCGTTTTAAAGTGCTACTGCACACCGACTGATCTGGTGAAACAATGTCACTCCCTTTTATATTTAAAAAAAAAAAAAAAAAAAAAAAAAAAAAAAAAATTTTTTTTTTTTTTTTTTTTTTTTTTTTTTTTTTTTTTTTTTTTTTTTTTTTTTTACTATACATTTTCTTTTTCAACGGTCACTTTGTAAAATAAGAATTCGAAATTTAATGTTTGATAGAATATTTAATTTTTTTTTTGCAACGGTCACTTTGTAAACAAGGATTCGAAATTCAATGTTTGATGGGATCATGCCTCAACTTGTACCTAGAGGCGATGCCCACCGAAGCCTTCCATTTGTGGCAGTTTTTCGATTTGCACGACTGGCAGTCTTTCACTTCGACGGCGTCCAACAAGACGACTTGGAGTTTCTTCAACTCTCTGGCGTACGATTTTCGAAGGTCGCAGCTTATTTTAAAACTCTGTTCGTCCATGCAGTTGAGAACTCTGACATTCATTTCCGAAATTTCCCGGAAAAGAATCGAGTTGTTGAAAGATTTTTCGAAAGAAGTGCTCGTGACGCCGTTGGTGAGAGTGAATCCGTTACCTCCTATGGCTAGAACTGCCGCAATCTTTTTGTGTCGGTAAACGCGCGTCTTCTTCTTCTTCTTTTTCTTCTCCTCCTCTTCCTCCTCCCCTTCGAGTCCCGTCGTCGTCGCGGACCCGTGCTCCATCGGATCGAAAGGGATGCCGTGCAGACGCGAAATTCCCGCGTTCGCTCTCCACAGGGGACACGATCTTCTTTTGCAGTACAAGCAGGGTTTCACGGGAAAGGGTTTCAGCCGATACACGCGGAGGCGAGGCGACGGAAATTTCGCCAGGCTCTTCTGGACGGCGCCGTAGGTGTGTTTGTCGAAACAGTGCAGCGTTCCAACTCGCATTTCGTCCAACTCTCTGGCCAGGAAGGCGGACGTCGAAGCTTCTCGAACGAAGACGCAGTGGACTCCGTTGTCTAAGGCGAAAGCGTTGTCGCGAACGGCCATCACGGCGGTTACCTTGTCGTGTCGATAGGTAGATTTCGGGCGTTCCACGCGGGTCTTTCCGGGAGGAGGAGGAGGTGTCGTAGTCGGCGGCGGCGGCGGCGGCAGGTGGTCGCGGCGAAGTCTCTTCTCGGCCGCAAGTCTTTCGGCCAGGCGAAGAATGGGTTCGCAGACGGCAAGGCGTATTTTTTTTCGAGCTGGCGTCTCAAGAACAGCAGCAGCAGCGGGAGCGGGAGCAACGGGAGCATTGGACGCTTCTTCCATGGCGAAGAGGGAATGGGAATTTGCTGATCGATGGCTCCTATTTATACAATCATATTCCGCGAAAAAAAAAAAAAAAAAAAAAAAAAAAAAAAAAAAAATTTTTTTTTTTTTTTTTTTTTTTTTTTTTTTTTTTTTTTTTCATGTGTCATTGGGTGTTTGGAGCTATGGGTGCATTATTTACAACTACAAAATATATATCGTGACCTTCTGGTTTTTTTGTTGGTAAACTTTGCAGTCTTGTAAAGTCTTCATTGCTGCAATTTTTGGTGCATCTTTTACATTCAATGTGCTGAATGGTGTGTTTTACAATCATCTTTGCGCAGTATCCATGATAATAATGTCCACATGCAAATAAAAACATCTCCGTTGGATGTATGATGGTGCTACAGATATTACATATCATATCCATAGGAAAAGCTTTCTCGCATACTTCCACTAGTCTTTTCCCGTAATTCGTTGTATGAGGAACAGCAACACGCGTTGGAGTAAAGCTTGGAGAACGACACGCAATTTGAAAATTATACGACATGGTTATTATGCTTTGACAGTTAAACTTTTTGTATACATATATATTTTTTTTTACATTTGGTCTTCTCGAATTCTGTTTTCGATCCAGTGCTCGGTTTCTGCAAGTCTCATTTCGTCCATATGTGAAATGTCCCTACACGTCTTGCATCTCGTTGCACGTCCAATTTTATAAACACAAGTATGATGATAAAAATGCCCACATTTCATCATAAACAAATAAGTAAGCTTTATAGATTTTTTACACAACCTACATTTAAGATCAGGTAAAGCATTTTGAGGAATTTCTATCGTGTTAAAAGTTGAAATCTCCATAAAAATCTCATAGGCAAAGGAAGATGGGATACAGATGTCAATCTCCAAGAGAAAAGTGACTGAGTTGATCAAGAGCTTCTATATATACAGTTCCAAAAAAAAAAAAAAAAAAAAAAAAAAATTTTTTTTTTTTTTTTTTTTTTTTTTTTTTTTTTGAGAAAGTATATCATCAGGGATTCTTAAACCATTTTGTGGCACGTATGCGTGTCGCTCGTACCCAAGGGATTAAAGCCGTCCCCTCACCCAGTCGGCAAAAACGACGCATTCAGTTCTTGAGCAGTGGGCCATCTTTTTATTATCTTGCAGTTTTTGATGGATTCCGCAACCATTTACCACAATATATTTTATTGGATGGGAAATTTCGTCAAATTTTGGACATTCGAAATCTTCTAAGTCGACGTACGGAATACCCAATTTTATCAACACATCTTTTTCGATATGCCCTCCTTTGAACGCCACAATATATTTTTGTTCTGTTTTGTGATATTCGTATTCCACTTTTAGAATTGAATTAAAAAATTTGATGTCAAAAATATCTGTCTCGTTAGGCAAGGATTGAAAAGACATGCCGTGCACGTTATTTGTACAATAATTTATAGTCTTCCACTCTTGGGGGGTCACTCGATTTACCAGATGATTCAATTTGAATTTGTACGATCCGCTGCGTCCGCCTGTCAAGGAGGCATATCCCATCTCTCTGCAGTAAAATTTTTTGTCGATGCAGAATCCATCAAAATCAATCACGAGACAAACTTCCGAAAGACGCATGGTAAAAAAGTTCCAAGTTTTTCTCGGCGGCAAGCTCTGAAAGATAAAAAAGAATGTCACTTGGAGGCGGCAGGTAAATTCTTAAATAATATTTTAACCGGTAAAAGTTTTCAAAAAAAAAAAAAAAAAAAAAAAAAAAAAAAAAAAATTTTTTTTTTTTTTTTTTTTTTTTTTTTTTTTTTTTTTTTTTGCCTACGCACGTAATGTATCAATTAAATGGTAAAATTGACTATATATTTATATTTGTCTTTCATATATTTATATGTGTGTGCGTGTGCATATACGTACATCAATTAGAAAAAGTAAAACATAAGCATAACTTAGTATTATAAACCATTAAAACACGTACATTTGGAAAGAGCATCCAAAGCACGTTTCGCTTAAAAAAAAAAAAAAAAAAAAAAAAAAAAAAAAAAAAAAAAAATTTTTTTTTTTTTTTTTTTTTTTTTTTTTTTTTTTTTTCAGGTGTTTACAAGTAGGAGTCAGTTCAAATCTTTCCATTTTTTTCCGCGGCACTCGACCGAGATGGATTTTTCGCTTTTCGAAAGACCGTGTTACCGAAAATGGACCCATCAGCGTCTACTGAAACCTTTCGTATGGCCGGCAATCTTATGCGATTTTCGGGACAAAGTTTTATGCAGACGACGACTTTCTACGTCTCCGAAAGATCTCGAATTCGAGTCCGACGCCGCCGCTGCTGCTGCTGCTGCTGCTGCTGCCGCCTCTGCCGCTACGGTCGAGGAGGATCGATCCGAACCCGACACTCGCAGCGAGGAATCCTCGTCCCGAGACCTGCTCGTGGTCGACGTGAGCGAGGAAGAGCGGAAAGAATTCGTCGACGCGTACGGTTCCCTTTCGCCACCTCCCGAAGAAATCTCCGACGAGGCGGCGTTCGTCCGGAACGGGCAGAGAAGACCGAGAGACCCCGATTCCAGATGGCGGGGCTACCATCGGAGACTCGGACACGGACGAGGCGAAACAACTCGCAGATGGAGACGTTACAATCCCCGAAATTATCGTTACAATAATTATAATTCTCAAAAATATCGTTATTATAATTATTCTGGACAAACTGTCGAGACAAAGAGGTGATTCCAGACGACGCGGGGGGGGAGGACAATCTACCATCAAAAAAAACTTGTGACGAGGCGAAAAAAAAAACTCGCAAATGTAACCTCACAACTTTTGTTTTTGTAATCTAAAGCAATTGTGTCCTCGCAACAATGTACACTTGAATGTAACATTTATAGATATATATAAATAAATATATTATTTAATATTTTAAAAGGTTTTCGTGTGTTTTATTTTTTTTCTTTCCAAGCTTATAAAAAAAATATATCTCACAATTAATTAAGTCAGCGCTGGACTCTTCAAAACTGTCATCAGTAGAGGATATCGAGAGAGAGAAAAAAAAAATTACGGTTCGGGTAAATATTTGATTGTGCGTCCGTTACATTTATAAAAAATCGCCGGCGGAAAATTCTCGGGGATCGTTTCAGGTGGTTCGGCGTACTCTATGAACGACGATACGAATGAATCGTCTAAAACTGGCATGCTGTATAGATTTTCAAACGCCGTCACTTTAAACGTCTCTAACCAGAGGAAAAATGAGCGGTGGTTTTCTTTCGTCTCGGTTATCACTACATAAGTAGGATCTTTTAAATTTGTAACGTTTCCTCCGGGATTCACTGCCACTCGGGTACCTGGGCTGTTTATTTTCCGTTCAAAGTCTCGCACCGTACTCCTTCTCGCTTTTTTGAGCAAAAAACTCAAATCGAAATGAGAAATTATCCGTTTCCGTAAGAAATCGGGACCTACGTTATCCAAAGGCCCCGTAACATCGCGTACTTTCTTATCGCTCAGTCTTCTCGCGTAGGATCTGCTGTACCCCAAAACGGCGGCGACGTCCTTACACAGCCAATAGACGAAACAATCTGAACCGATAATCCCGGTAAGATAATGATGAGGGATCGAAGACTTTCCGGGAATATTGTAGACGACCACGAACGACATGGTGGCGACGAGAGATTGACTCGAAATAAAAAAAAGAGGGATTAGCCACTCGATTTTCTCAAAGTGGAACCGACACGTTAGTAGATCTTGACTCTGCGAATCTCCCGGCGAAAAGTCATTTTAGATTTATCAAGAAGTCCCATTTATATATTTAAAAAAAAAAAAAAAAAAAAAAAAAAAAAAAAAAAAAAATTTTTTTTTTTTTTTTTTTTTTTTTTTTTTAAGTAGTCAGAAATTTATATATATATATATATATATATATATATATATATATATATATATATATATATATTCGTTATACAATCGTAATCGTTTTAAATTTGTTTCAACCAGCTCTCAGAAAATTTTTTTCAAGTAGTTCCCAAATAAAAAATGAAGGTCATAGGTCAAAGGTCAATGACCTATATAGATTTTTAATTTCACAGACGCCAGAAAAATTTGCAAAGTGCATGCAAAAAAAATAATCAAAATTACACGAAACATTTTTCAAACATAAAAGTTATATTTATTTACAACTATAAATACATGTTTATCTACATTGTTACTAAGTTACATTGTTCTACCCGATCCTCGGTCGGGACGGCGTGTTTTTTCGCTCTTATTTTTTTTATTATTTTGTCTTTTGTTTTGTTCTTTTTTCGCCTCTTTGCGTCCGCGACCGATCCTCGGTCGTGGTGGCGTGTTTTTTCGCTGTTTTTTCTTTTCTTCGTTTTTCGTTCATTTTTCGCCTCTTTGCGTCCACCACCCGATCCTCGGTCGTGGCGGCGGCGTGTTTTTTCGCTCTTCTTTCTTTTCTTCGTGTTTTGTTCTTTTTTTTCGCCTCTTTGCGTCGAACCCATATTGGACGTGTTTTTGTTCGATACGGAAAGGGTTCCACAGTCACGTCCACCTGGTCCCTGGTCGCGGCGGCTTTCGCCAACGCGTCCGCCCGATCGCTGTGGACGTGACCGGCGTGAGATTTGATCCAGTGCATAAAGACTTTGATTTTATTTTTCGCGATGAAATCTCTGATCTGATCGGCCACTCGATGTCGTCGAAGACAGGATCTCTCGATGAATCCGATCGCCGCTCTGGAATCCGTATAGACGTCCAGTTCGCGGACGCCCCTCTCGCGCGCGTCCGTCACGGCCTCCTTGATCGCCTGGAGTTCGGCCGTGACTATGCACAGACCGTCGGAAATGCGGATTTGTTTTTCCGCGACGACGGTCCGTCGGTCGTCGGACACGGCGGTGAAGGCGCACCCGGCGTGCTCTTGCCGCTTGGATCCGTCCGTGTAATACGAACACGACGTTCGCGGAACGCGATCCTTGATAAAAGGGATCCGATCGAAATCGTAAATGCGACAGATTTCGGAGTAGTTGACGTCGTCGTGCTCGTCGGAGACGGCAATTCTCCATTGGTACTTCTCCGGGCGCCGCCGTCGCCGAAATCTTTTTAACTTTTTCTTCTTCGACTCTCGATGCTCGCCTTTATTTTTTTTCGACTTTTTCTTCGACTTTTGCAGCACCCGAGACTGTCGCCGCTCGACTTTAGTTTTTTTAAAATGTTTTTTTGACTTTTGCAGCACCCGAGACTCGCGGCTCGACTTTCGGGTTTCAAAACGTTTCTCAGACTCTCGTTTCGGTTTAGAAGTTTTCGAACGCTCGTTCGGCGTCTCGAGTGCCCGCTTCCGCTGCGGATCCTCTCGGCCGCCGAGGGACGCGACGGGCGGCGTCGCAGGGTCTGCGAGATCTCGGGACGCCTCGGGTTCGCGTTTCGAGGAGTCGTCTCCTCGATCGTCATCGTCATCATCATCATCACCACCAGCAGCAGGAGGAGCAGCAACAACAGCAGCATCGGGTTGTAAAAGATCCCGGTCTAGTTTAAGAGAAACGGAAGTTTCTAGCTCCGGCGAGGACGCGTTCGAAAGTTTTTCGAGAGTGAAATTTTTCACCGAGGTCAGATTGTTCTCGGAATCAGGAAAGGAATCTTGAAGAAACGTGGCCATGTCGACGAGTGACAAGAGGAGGCGTCAAATGAGACACGTCTGATGCGCAGGCTAATATTTATGTCAAAAAAAAAAAAAAAAAAAAAAAAAAAAAAAAAAATTTTTTTTTTTTTTTTTTTTTTTTTTTTTTTTTTTTTTTTAAATTTTTATTAAAAAAAAAAAAAAAAAAAAAAAAAAAAAAAAAAAAAAAAAAAAAAAAATTTTTTTTTTTTTTTTTTTTTTTTTTTTTTTAATTTTTATTTAAAAAAAAAAAAAAAAAAAAAAAAAAAAATTTTTTTTTTTTTTTTTTTTTTTTTTTTTTTTTTTTTTTTTTTTTGAGAAGAAAAAAATTTATTTTTCTGGCGCTTGTAAAATTACAAATCTTATCAAGGTAGTTGACAAAACAACTTTCGTGAACACCCCTCTTTGGGAAAAAAAGTCACACGAAATATTTTAAAAACATAAAAGTTTTATTTATTTACAATTATAAATACATATTTATTTACATCGCTATAAGGACACAATTTCTTTAAGCAAAACATTGACTGCGTGATAGATTTACATTTTTATAACAATTTTTCCATTTTAAATCTGCACAAAGGGCACGTGTTTTTTCTCTCGAACCATGTTTGGATACAAAGTTCATGAAACTTGTGAGTGCAAGGAAGTTGTTTGGGCTCCTTTTGAAACTGTTCAAAACAAATGGCACATTCATCCAGGTTTTTATCCACACTCGTCGAAACACTTTCATTGATACGATTCAATATAAACTCTCTAAAAAATTCATGTTTTTGAAATAAAACGTCCATTAATTGAAGAATCATTTCGTTACGCCACAGAAACTCTGGATCCTTGGGAGAGTGAACCTTTTGTTTACAATGGCTCCTTTCGTCGTCGTCTTCGTTTTCCCGATACGGACAATCGTCGTTTTCTTTACACCAATTCGCTAGGCACGCATCGTGGTAACAATGAAGACAGGGTAACAGTTTAACCGCCTCCAAAGGACGAAACTTGATTTTGCACAAGACACACTTATCGTTTTGAGCAAGTTGCGAGTAATCTATTGGGATCGTGGGTATGACATCATAAATATGCCATTCAACAGCAGGTCTTTGAAATAACTCTTTTATAATATAGGCCATCGTCATTGCATTAGACTCAAAACAGCGTAGCACATTATTCAATCTCTGTTTCCGTGGACCACGTAATATGTAATTGGTTGATGTTTTACCCAAGAAAGGGTAAAAAGAATTTTGCAAATTGTCACTATCGGAGACTTCTACACTAGTCATGTTTTGTAAAGGTGTGAGACGATTATGCAAACTGTTAACTTTATAAGGCTTAAACTTTATGTGGTATAACTTCATATGACCGAGCGAAAAACTGACTGCAAATGTTTTTTTTTTTTTTTTTTTTTTTTTTTTTTTTTTTTTTTGTGACCTCTTATAGCTTGGCTTAAGGCAAAAAGAACCCTGGCCCATAATATACTTTAATCTGTACATAAAAATCCTCTGTCTTAAAATTATATATAAAGGCGTCATCAAAGGGCGTTCGATAATGCTTCAAAGGATGTTCAACAGTATAACCAATAGATCTCAGCTGCTCTGTTAATGAAGAAAAGGGTTCTTCGAAATATGAATATTGACTAATTTTGAATGTTTTTAATATACGTTTCTCATCCTTTTGACGACTTTCTATTAAACAAATACATTTCTTATAGCCATTGTTCTCCCAGTCTTGTTGACCAAATTTATGTATATCAAACGTCACTGTCCCTTTAGGAGTCGGAATATCCATGATCAGGAAATATACGTTACAAAATTCTGGGATGACCCGCCACACAGTACAACCGTAAGAGGTGTGAGATGTTATTGCGAAAAGAAACGTTATTTATTAAAAAAACACACAACTGTCCAAAGAAGTGTGAAATGCGATTACGAGAGGAAACGCTATATATTGTAAAAAAAAAAAAAAAAAAAAAAAAAAAAAAAAAAAAAAAAAAAAAAAAGTTTGGTATTCTGATGGGAGTTTTTTTTTTAAAAAAAAACAAGACGGAAATAATTTCAAAGTTCAAAGAAACAATGTTCTAAAAAATTTTCAAAGTAAATATTACAAACTTTTTTGTTTGTATCACATCAGTCTAATTTTTTATGATTCATCGTTTCTTTTCAGTTTTCTAATGATCTTAGTCAAAGTTTTTTCTAAAATCAAATCAGTTTTTCTCATTCTCGGTCTCGCGTAGCTGTGCGGATGGTATAGTATCGTACATATAGCGCGCAACTCGCGCCAATGGAGGGGAGTGGAGCAGGCGTAGCACGTCAGCGTAGGCTCGGGTGTTTTCAAATCTTCTTTAATTTTGTATATGATGCATCCCGCATGGAATTCGTGGCCGCAGCGTCTCAGTATAATTCCGGACCCTCCTCTCCGCTTTCTGCAGTACACGCAGCATAATCTTCGAGACAAATACTGGCCAGCGGCATCGGGCACTGGGGCACGCTCATCGACAGCAGCCAGTGTTGTCTCCGCCATCTCAGAACGAAAAGTGACTGAGGATTAAAATTTTAAAATCAGATATGTAAAAAAAAAAAAAAAAAAAAAAAAAAAAAAAAAAAAAATTTTTTTTTTTTTTTTTTTTTTTTTTTTTTTTTTTTCTAAATATAATATAGCGTGATTACATATTTTATAATGTTGATAAAAAAAAAAAAAAAAAAAAAAAAAAAAAAAAAAAAAAAAAATTTTTTTTTTTTTTTTTTTTTTTTTTTTTTTTTTTTTTTTTTAAACCATTTGGACGAATGGTTGTTGTTTTCGGTCGTGCAGACCCCTGTCCTTCCGCATTTTTGAAATTTTGCTATTTCATGCGAAATTCTTTACTTTTAGAAGAATTTTTATTTGAATAGGAAATCAAAATGTTTAAAATCATTATAATAAAGAATAAACTAACATATTTAAAAATGGTTAAACGAAAATTATCAGATATTGAAAAAACCGAAGCCAAAGAAAACTAAAAATAAAGAGGTAAACAAGAGGAAGATTAACATCAAGGGATTACCTTAAGGGGAATTACCTTAAAGGAGAAGTAGTCAGTAATTTTATATATATATATATATATATATATATATATATATATATATATATATATATATATATAATATTCGTTATACAATCGTAATCGTTTTAAATTTGTTTAAACCAGCTCTCAGAAATTTTTTTTCAAGTAGCTCCCAAATAAAAAATGAAGGTCAAAGGTCAAAGGTCAATGACCTATATTGATTTTTAATTTTACAGACGCCCGAAAAATTTGCAAGTGCATGCAAAAAAATAATCAAAACTTTATAATGTAAAAAAAAAAAAAAAAAAAAAAAAAAAAAAAAAAAAAAAAAAAAAAAAAAAAAAAAGTTTGTAATATTTTTTTTGCACGCTATCTGTTTATTTTGAGTCATGCCCTCATGGAATTTTAAATAGTATCTTTTGATTCACTTTTTTGACTCCATCCCTTTTTGTGACGACAACCCATGAACTAAGCCATAGATTTGTTTTTTTTGTAAAACACTATAAATTTTGGGTGAGGATAAAGATTTACAGAAACTTTTAAAAGAAAATAACAGTCTTTTTAAACCGTATGTCTTGGGTACCTTTTGTGTGATTGATTTTGTTTTGTGTGAGAGAAACCTGATTCTAAAAAAAAAACACATCGCTTTCAATGAATCTTAATATTTTTTAACATTGGATCGTTTCTCTTGACCGGATCCGTTTCAAAATGTCCAAGATTGGCAAAGCTTTTTTCGCAGAAAAAGGGGGTTGAAGGAAGTTGCTGTGGCAACTTCCTTCAACCCCCTTTTTCTGCTGGGAAAGAAACACACCTTTTACAACAGAACAACCTTTATCGAGGAATCTTTTTTCATACAGACATGGACCAGGTTACGCGTAAATGGTTTGTATCAGTCCTTTCGACTTGATAATGACTTTCGTCGCTGGTATTTTGTCCAGGATAATGGTAATACTGGAATCCTGAGGGAAGCTCGGTGCAGTGTCCTCCGAGTCGCTGGAATCGCTGGAGCTGCAAGTGACGACGGAGGGGGAAGATCCTCGACTCTTTGGCTGGGGCGTGTAGGAAGGCGACGCCGGCGTGTAGCAGGGACTGCAGGGAGAGTAGACAGGCGAGGCCGGCGTGTAGCAGGGACTGCAGGGAGAGTAGACAGGCGACGCCGGCGTGTAGCAGGGACTGCAGGGAGAGTAGACAGGCGAGGCCGGCGTGTAGCAGGGACTGCAGGGAGAGTAGACAGGCGAGGCCGGCGTGTAGCAGGGACTGCAGGGAGAGTAGACAGGCGAGGCCGGCGTGTAGCGGGTTGGGCTCGTGGCAGAGTGGACTGGGCTCGCGGGGCAACGGGCGGGCGAGGCCGGCGAGCAGGCCGGCGCTGTCGGTCTACGGCGGACGAGGTCGTCGATGAACGTCCGAAAGGGAATCGCATCCGCTGAGGTCGACTGCCGGAGCTTATGCACCCCTTTTTCTTGCGAAACAGTGACTCGAAATTCCGACGCGACCGTCTCGAGGATTTTTTTGTCAGGAAGCATGGACAGCAGGCAGATCAGGTAATCATGCGACACGACTTTACGCCGCAGCCAACTCAACGGGTACCGTTCCAGGGCCTCGTCGTCCGCCACCTCCTGGACCGGGGCTTGGCCCTCCACGCCTTCGGGCCTTCTTAAAAACTCGGCGACGGAGGTGTCGAGCCAAAACAGCATGCCTTTTCTCCCGAGGAAGCCCCATAAAGCGGGTCGAGCGGTGAATTGCAGCTGGATCATCATGGTGAGACTGAATCCGGTTGGGAGAGAGAAGGACGTTTTATAAGAGAGTGGGACTCCGCCTCTCGCTCGTTTCCAATCCAAAAGGACGTGGGTGGTGGTTTTGTTTCACACAGACAAAAAAAAAAAAAAAAAAAAAAAAAAAAAAAAAAAAAAAAAAAAAAAAAAAATTTTTTTTTTTTTTTTTTTTTTTTTTTTTTTTTTGTCTGTGTGAAAATAATAATTTGAAACTTATATAGTATTCAGGAATTTGTGGTACATTATGGTAAAAAAAAAAAAAAAAAAAAAAAAAAAAATGTGTGTGCGTGTGCATATACGTACATCAATTGGAAAAAGTAAAACATAAGCATAACTTAGTATTATAAACCATTAAAACACGTACATTTGGAGAGAGCATCCAAATCAAGTCTTGCCTCGTTTGAAAAAAAAAAAAAAAAAAAAAAAAAAAAAAAAAAAAAAAAAAAAAAAAAAAAATTTTTTTTTTTTTTTTTTTTTTTTTTTTTTTTTTTTTTTTTTTTTTTTAAGAATTTGGAACCTATTTAGTGTTCAGGAATTTGAGTTATATTATGTAAATTAGATTTAATAGGCCTGTATGGATCCATACTCCACATAATAACGATTCTGTTTGAACTTGTCTAAAAACGATTTGCTTGTATCATAATGTTTATCAAAAACTGCATATCGATACCACGCTTGACAGTCGTATATGTCACACATTTCTTTAAAAATTACAAGTCCACGGATAGTATGAGATCCATCTTTAGAATACTCAAATGAATATATCAAATACACATGTTTCTCTGGGTAAAAAACGGGCCCTTTAGAATCTGAGTTTGAAAAAAACACCCAGCGACTAGACAACATAATGCTTTTGAAACCAAAAAAATATAATGATTTACGAATCTTCTTACAATGTCTTATCATAATGCAGTCATTCAAGAGTTTTTAACTTATATATTAAAAAAAAAAAAAAAAAAAAAAAAAAAAAAAAAAAAAAAAAAAAAAATTTTTTTTTTTTTTTTTTTTTTTTTTTTTTTTTTTTTTCAAGGATTTGGATTTCTTTATCAGAAATAAAAACTGATTAAACCGAATTGATATATATATATATATATATATATATATATATATATATATATATAGCAGATTTTTAAAAAAAGTGTATCTTTGTGTTCCAATTTCTTTTCGTTCAAGTCATTTTTTAACACTTCTTTTTTTTTTCTTAAAACTCAAATATATGCGTTACATTTTTGGTAGAGTGCTAAGAGTTGGTTTCGGTCGGAAAAAGGGAAGAAAAAAATTTTTTTTTTAGAATTGTGTCCCACCATAACCACCCGCTGCGATATTCAAACGTATCGCAACGCCACAATTCTTTTTTTTTTTTTTTTTTTTTTTGCCAAAAATGCCCCTTCGTTTTGATGAAAGGGTCTTTTTACCGAAACAAAATTATTATTAGAATTGTGTCCCACCATTTACCACCCGCTGCGATATTGTAATCTATCGCAACTCCACAATTCTTTTTTTTTATGTAAAATATATTTTTGTGCCAAAAATCCCCCCCCCTCTCCGTGGCAAGGGGGTCTTTTTTTGCCGAAAAAAGGATCAATGATAAACAAAAAACAAACTCGCATTTAGTTCGAAGGTGAAAAAAAACCACGGAAAAAAACCTTCGAACCTTTCTTCAAAACAGGTTGACGGAGGGTGCCGTCTACCTGTTTTGAAGGGGGGGAAGGGAAAAATGGGTGTGTGGAAGAGTCGACTCTTTTTTTTCTGTGCGCCCTATATTTGGGAATAAGAAAAAGAAATGACACAAGACACAAAATATAAGACAAGACACAATATTTTTTTTTGAAATATACTTTATTGGACCAGAAAAAAAAAAATAAAAAATAAAAGTTTGCTCTCGTTAAAAAATGAATCGTGTGAGTCCGGATGAAATATCCAGATCACGATGATTTTTTTTTACCCCTATTTTTTCTGTCCGTCTCTCTCTCTGTGTGTTATAGACAGACGAGAGAGAAGCGCGCGCGCGCGTAGATATAAAAAACTCGTTCGTTTCCCTCGTCACAGTCCGATGTCGAAAGGTCGCCAAAACGACTTACGAACCTCCCTTGAGAGGCACCTGCTGCGCGCGACCCCTCGACTCGTCCCACACGCGCTCCCTGCTCAGTAATTTTTTGTTGTTTTTTTTTTCGGGGTTTTCTTTCGTCTCCACCTTCATTCCTCCATTATCTTTTTGATCCAGGCAGTCCGCATTCCGTCATTAAAGTCAGACTCCGGCCGACCGAAATCAGACTCGGTCCAGTTAGTGACATGCGTCCCAACGGCTTCCGATTCCGTCCAACGTGACTCTGCTAAAGAAACGGGGCACCCAATTCTGTCAAACAACTTAGGGTAACATGGATTTAGGCCCGACTGTCAGGCTTTACCGTTTCTAGCGTCAACTCGAGCATTTACTCACGAAGCAGTGCACCTGGACGTTTCGTCTCCACTACTAAGCCCAAGGACTTTCGTTTCGCTTCGGAGTCAATGGAGTTGTTAGTTTTTCAATCAGGCATCCGACTTCCTTTGTCGCTTGATAGATTTATTTTTTTTTATAATTATTCAAAGGAATGTCGCCTCTCGCTCACCACAAGACCACACGGCATATTTTCCACCGATCTGTGAGAGGCTCAGGCCTTCCATGGAACCGAGTCTACGGTGCGGATCCAAGTCAGCCCACCGCATCTGCTGCAGGGATCCACCGCGTCCGCCGTGACGCGACAAAATTCCCACACCAGGGTTCCGGGCCGGGCCGCCGCAAGGCTACCACACGTAAAGCTACTCTCGGGATCGTTGCGACGAGACGAGAAGACCTGACCGAAAAACCAGGATTCGGAAACCACTTCATCTGGAAACTTTCTGCCCTTCTCAAAAAAAACGGAGGTGGAGAAAAAAATGGAGAATGAGGGAAAAAAAACCCCAAAATGCCTACTTGCAATAATACATTCCTTACAACTCTTTCCCTCCTCCCCCCCCTCACACACACGCGAAATAAAAAATGAGGAAAAAAAAAGAGAATTTTGATGCGAAAAGCATCCTGGAAAAAAAAAGAGGATAAAAGGGGGCAGCCCTCGTCATCTCAGCCTGCGATCTTTACCATTCTACGTCATCTCGGAATAGAAACCGCGCGCTGTGGGACGACAAAGAATGGCTCGGATCCGAATTGCCCCCTTTCTCCATTACGCGCTCCCCCTCCACGCGGATAAGTTTTTTATTTTCTCAATTACAAGAGCAGACTTTTTTTTAAAAAAAAAAATTACCTTTGCGTTCCAATTTCTTCTCGTTCAAGTCATTTTTCCAACATTTGTTTTGGAAGATGTGGTTGGTTTTGGTCGAAAAATGGAAAAGGAAAAAAAAAATTTTTTTTTTTAGAATTGTGTCCCACCATAACCACCCGCTGCGATATTCAAACGTATCGCAACGCCACAATTCTTTTTTTTTTTTGAAAAAGATGTTTTATGCCAAAAATGCCCCTTCGTTTAAATGAAAGGGTCTTTTTTACCGAAACAAAATTATTATTATTTTTTTTTAGTCCCACCATTTACCACCCGCTGCGATATTGTAATCTATCGCAACTCCACAATTCTTTTGTTTTATGTAAAATATATTTTTGGCAAAAAAAAGACCCCTTCCCCTCTCCGTGGCAAGGGGTCATTTTTTTTTTACCGAAAAAAGGATCAATGATAAACAAACTCGCATTTAGTTCGAAGGTTGAAAAAAAAAAACCCCTTCGAATCTTTCTTCAAAACAGGTTGACGGAGGGTGCCGTCTACCTGTTTTGAAGGGGGGGGGGGGAGTCGACTCTTTTTTTTATGGGTTGGGGTTTGTTGTCGATGTTACAGTAGCTGAAAAACAAAAGTCGTTTTTAATTGAAGTACAATGTTCATAACCTACGGCTTTCCAAAATACTCTTATTTTTTTCTGTGCGCCCTATATTTGGGAATAAGAAAAAGAAATGACACAAGACACAAAAATATCAGACAAGACACAATATTTTTTTTTGAAAAATATACTTTATTGGACCAGAAAGTTTGCTCTCGTTATAAAAAATGAATCGTGTAAGTCCGGATGAAATATCCAGATCACGATGATTTTTTTTTACCCCTATTTTTTCTGTCTCTCTCTCTGTTATAGACAGACGAGAGAGAAGCGCGCGCGCGCGCGTAGATATAAAAAACTCGTTCGTTTCCCTCGTCACAGTCCGATGTCGAAAGGTCGCCAAAACGACTTACGAACCTCCCTTGAGAGGCACCTGCTGCGCGCGACCCCTCGACTCGTCCCACACGCGCTCCCTGCTCAGTAATTTTTTGTTTTTTTCGGGGTTTTCTTTCCTCTCCACTTTCATTCCTCCATTATCTGATTGAAAAAGACAGACCGATCCGTCATCGAGAAACCCGTACGTCTCCGAACCGTCCACCTCGACTCTACAGCATGGGCCATCCACAATGGATATTTACACCCACCTGAAGCAGGCTTTACCATGTCTGCAGCAACTCCATCCATACCTCACAGAAGCTGTCCAGTAACTAAATCGTACTAGGACTTTCGTATGCTTCGGAAGCGATGAAGTCACTAAGGTTCTTCAAATCAGGCCATCGACATCCTTTGATAGATAATTTTTTTTCAATTCAAAGGAAAGTCGACTCTTGTCTCCCGGCAAGACCACACGGCATATTTTCCACCGATCTGTGAGAGGCTCAGACCATCCATGGAACCGAATCTACGGTGAGTACAAAGTCATGCCACCGCATCTGCTGCGGAAATCGGCCGCGCCCCGTGACGCGACAAATTCCCGCCCCAGGGTTCCGGGCCGGGCCCGCAAGGTAACCACACGTAAAGCTACTCTCAGGATCCGCGTGAGAGACAAGAACGACCTAAAATGGAACCAGAAGATTCGGAAACGTTCCCTCATGGACCAGTTACTGCCTCCCCCAAAATGACCACGGAAGTGGAGAAAAATGGAGGTTGAGAAAAAAAACCCCAAAGTACCTACTTGCAATAATTCATTCCTTTCCTTCCCTCCTCCCCCCTCCACGCGAAATAAAAAATGCCGAAAAAAAGAGAATTTTGATGCGAAAAGCATCCTGTTAAAAAAAAGGAAAAAAGGGGGCAGCCCTCGTCATCTCAGCCTACGATCTTTACCACTCTATGTCGTCTCAGACCGCGCACTGTGGGACGACACAAAGAATGGCTCGGATCCGAATTGCCCCCTTTCTTCTTACCCTTCCCTCTCTTATTTTTTTCTCAATTACGAGAGCAGACTTTTTTTTTAAAAAAAAAATGTACCTTTGTATTCCAATTTCTTCTCGTTCAAGTCATTTTTTTTCTCAAAACTCAAATTTATTCGTTACATTTTTTTTCGGTGGATTTTTTATTTTCAACTCAAAGTAGGGATGTACTGTGGAATACAAAAATGAGCAACGTTAAAAAAGCACTAAATATATAAGAAATTGCCGACCCGTCTCCCCCTCTCACGAGGCTTCACAGACCGGGTTGCTCGGCAATTTTAGGAACCATTTCTTTTTAATGAAATGTGCGACGGCCGAAGAAAAAAAAACCGCGCTCTAACCAAAAAAAAAATATTCTCGATGTTTTCACCGCTAGTACCAGGACCCTAGCGGACTTTTATCTTCTCGCGCCTGGTTTCGAAAAAAAGATGGATTGCCGACCCGTCTCCCCCTCCCACGAGGCTTCACAGACCGGGTTGCTCGGCAATTTTTAGGAACCATTTCTTTTTAATGAAATGTACGACGGCCGAAGAAAACCCGCGCTCTAACCAAAAAAAAAATTCTCGATGTTTTTTCACCGCTAGTACCAGGACCCTAGCGGACTTTTATCTTCTCGCGCCTGGTTTCGAAAAAAAGATGGATTGCCGACCCGTCTCCCCCTCCCACGAGGCTTCACAGACCGGGTTGCTCGGCAATTTTTAGGAACCATTTCTTTTTAATGAAATGTACGACAGCCGAAGAAAACCCGCGCTCTAACCAAAAAAAAATTCTCGATGTTTTTTCACCGCTAGTACCAGGACCCTAGCGGACTTTTTCTTCTCGCGCCTGGTTACGAAAAGATGGAAATGGATTTTGAGTGCGTGCATGCATGTGTTTAACAAAAAATGTAACGAATACATTTGAGTTTTTTTTTTTAAAAAAAGTTGAGTTAAAAAAAAAGAAATTGGAAAAATGAAAGATACATTTTATGAAAAAAACACTTACCTTTTCCATGATCCGGAATGGAGCGAAGAGACTTTGAAGCGGAGAGTATTTGGAAAGCTAATTACGCGAAAACTACATTTTTTTAAAAAAAAATTTCCGTCTGAAAGGAAAATGATTTTACCGAAACAACATAATAGTAAATTGTAAAAAAAAACAGGCATATTTCAATAAAAATTACAAGTCCCGCGACACACCATCGTTAAAACGGTTAGGTTTCCAAAAATTTTACAAGTCCGCGACGAGAGGCGTCGTTCCAACACCTCTGATGCGAAAGCGTAAAAAAAAAATACAAGTTCCGCGACTCCCTTCGTAAGTACCGTTCAAGGTCCAAAAATAATACAAGTCCGAGACGAGAGGCATCGTTCCAACACCTCTGATGCGAAAGCGTAGAAATAAAAATTACAAGTTCAGCGACCCCCCAACTCCAGCAACGTTCAATGTCCAAAAAATATTACAAGTCCGCGACGAGAGGCGTCGTTCCAACACCTCTGATTCGAGCGAGTATCGGAAAAAAACACAAGTTCCGCGAGACACCTTCGTTAGCACCGTTAGGTTTCCAGTGTCCAAAAAATTTTACAAGTCCGCGGCGAGAGGCGTCGTTCCAACACCTCTGATGATCGAGAGCGGGAGATTCGGAAAAAGATTACAAGTTCAGCGACCCCCCAACTCCAGCAACGTTCAATGTCCAAAAAATATTACAAGTCCGCGACGAGAGGCGTCGTTCCAACACCTCTGATTCGAGCGAGTATCGGAAAAAAACACAAGTTCCGCGAGACACCTTCGTTAGCACCGTTAGGTTTCCAGTGTCCAAAAAATTTTACAAGTCCGCGGCGAGAGGAGTCGTTCCAACACCTCTGAAGTTCGAGAGCGAAGCGAGAGAAACGGAAGAGTAGCCGGCTTGCAGCGCTGTCAGATGCCGACTGATCTGGCGAGCCAATGTCACTCCCTTTTATACCCAATCCAGGCTAAAAAAAAAAAAAAAAAAAAAAAAAAAAAAAAAAAAAAAAAAAAAATTTTTTTTTTTTTTTTTTTTTTTTTTTAATATATATCAACATTATAAAATATGTAATCACGCTATATTATAATATTATCTATATAATATAGCTATATTATATTATTAAAAAGAAAAAAAAAAAAAAAAAAAAAAAAAAAAAAAAATTTTTTTTTTTTTTTTTTTTTTTTTTTTTTTTTTTTTACAAAAAAATATGATTTAATCTATAAAACTGATTGATTTTTACTTTTCATATATCAGTTGTCATATTTTAAATAAAGTACAACTCATTGTGAAATGTCTGTTTTTTTTTTTTTTTTTTTTTTTTTTTTTTTTTTTTTTTTTTTCAAACGAGGCAAGACTTGATTTGGATGCTCTCTCCAAATGTACGTGTTTTAATGGTTTATAATACTAAGTTATGCTTATGTTTTACTTTTTCCAATTGATGTACGTATATGCACACGCACACACATTTTTTTTTTTTTTTTTTTTTTTTTTTTTTTTTTTTTTTTTAAGAGCATACGAAATATTTTCAAAGTGGAGAATTATTTCAAAGTTCGGTTTCAGTCAAATATTCAGAAACGTACAAATAACAAATTTTTTCAAAGTCGAAAATTATTTCAAAGTTCGGATTCAGTTAAGTATTGAGAAATATAAAAGATAACGAATATTTTCAAAGTTTTAACATAGTCGAGCATGAACACAAAATAATTTCAAAGTCTCGTGTCGCGAAAAAAAACACAAAGTCCACAAGCATGTCGATTTTCATCAAAGTCTCGATTTCTGAAAAAGTTTCAAAGTCTGAAGTCAGTTTATAGCGCGTGTGAAATATTTTCAAAGTCGAGATTTCAAAGTTCGGTAATTATTTCAAAGTCCCACAAAATTTTTCAAAGTTGGGAATTATTTTAAAGTTCGGTAAAATTTTTCAAAGTCGAGAATTATTTCAAAGTTCGGTAAAATTTTTCAAAGTCGGGAATTATTTCAAAGTTCGGCTTCAAGAGAGAGAAACGGGAGAGCAGCCACCCGGCAGCGCTGCATGATGCCAACTGATCTGGCGAGACAATGTCATTTCCTTTTACAAAAAAAAAAAAAAAAAAAAAAAAAAAAAAAAAAAAAAAAAAAAAAAAAAAAAAATTTTTTTTTTTTTTTTTTTTTTTTTTTTTTTTACACTTAAGGTGCCTTTTCAAACAAGCCTTCCTCTTATCGACGTGCCCTCCTGTCTCTGCGGTTGTCTCGCGATTTTGTCCTTACCTGTAATGCATTGTTACGTGCTCAGTTAAGTACTCAGAAAAGTAAAAATGAGGAATTTTTTCAAAGTTTTTAACATAGTCGAGTATGAACACGAAATATTATCAGTCTCGTGTCGCGAAAAAAATACAAAGTCCAAAAGCATGTCGATTTTCATTAAAGTCTCGATTTCTGAAAAAGTTTCAAAGTCGATACTTCAAAGTTCGGGAATTATTTCAAAGATTGGCAAAATTTAATAAAGTCCGGAATTATTTCAAAGTTCGGCAAAACTTTTCAAAGTCGGGAATTATTTCAAAGTTCGGCTTCAAGCGAGAGAAACGGAAGAGCAGCCGCCCGGCAGCGCTGCATGATGCCAACTGATCTGGCGAGACAATATCATTTCCTTAAAAAAAAAAAAAAAAAAAAAAAAAAAAAAAAAAAAAAAAAAAAATTTTTTTTTTTTTTTTTTTTTTTTTTTTTTTTTTTTTTTTTTTTGGTAGAATTTAAGGTGTGTTCTCAGACAAATCTCTCTCTTATCGACGTGTTCTCCTGTCTATGCGGTCGACTTTGAACACGAAATATTTTCAAAGTCTCGTGTTACGAAAAAAACACAAAGTCCACAAGCATATCGATTTTCATCAGAGTCTCGTTTTAGTCCATAATTTGGTTATCTTCGGAAAGAGTTTGGTACTCAGATGCGAGTTTTTTTACACAAGTCGGAAATAATTTCAAAGTTAAAAAGATGTTCTAAAAAGATTTCACACAAAGTCCGGAGTCAATTTATAGCACGTGCGAAATATTTCCAAAGTCAAGATATCAAGCAGCAGCAGCAGGTCTTGACTCCACCGTGTCCGAGCGAAAACTGACTGTAGATCGCTTAAAAGCTTAAAAAAAAAAAAAAAAAAAAAAAAAAAAAAAAAAAAAAAAAAAAAAAAACTTTTTTGACTAGTTTTGTCGTCAGTAGGATTTCAACTTTCAACGAGGCAAGACGTGCTTTCGATGCTCTCTTCATATGCGGACAGCGGCATCGAGTAACCGGGGCGCATGGATATAAACAGCCGCAGCAGGTGTTGACTCCACCGTATCCGAGCGAAAACTGACTGCAGATCGCTAGAGAACCCTCCTTTCAAAAAAAAAAAAAAAAAAAAAAAAAAAAAAAAAAAAAAAAAAAAAAAACTTTTTTTGACTAGTTTTACCGTCAGTTGGATTTCAACTTTCAACGAGGCAAGACGTGCTTTCGATGCTCTCTCCAAATGCGAACAGCGGCATCGTGTAACCGGGGCGCATGGATATAAACAGCCGCAGCAGGTCTTTTCACTACCGTATCCCAGCGAACACTGATTGCAGATCGCTCGAAAACCGTCCATTCCGAACCATCCATTCCGAACAGGTATAATTATGCGAGCGTCCTTCGTAGAGCACACATAAACACTCATTCCAGTAAACAACAAGTATTCAACGGAGCAGCCGCAGTAGGTCTTGACTCCACCGTATCCGAGCGAAAACTGACTGCAGATCGCTGGAGAACCCTCCTTTCCGAAAAAAAAAAAAAAAAAAAAAAAAAAAAAAAAAAAAAAAAAAAAAAAATTTTTTGACTAGTTTTGTCGTCAGTTGGATTTCAGCTTTCGACGAGGCAAGACGTGCTTTGGATGCTCTCTCCAAATGCGAACAGCGGCATCGTGTAACCGGGGGGCATGGACACAAACAGCCGCAGCAGGTCTTTTCACTACCGTATCCCAGCGAACACTGATTGCAGATCGCTCGAAAACCATCCATTCCGAACAGGTATAATTATGCGAGCGTCCTTCGTAGAGCACACATAAACACTCATTCCAGTAAACAACAAGTATTCAACGGAGCAGCCGCAGTAGGTCTTGACTCCACCGTATCCGAGCGAAAACTGACTGCAGATCGCTGGAGAACCCTCCTTTCCGAAAAAAAAAAAAAAAAAAAAAAAAAAAAATTTGACTAGTTTTGTCGTCAGTTGGATTTCAGCTTTCGACGAGGCAAGACGTGCTTTGGATGCTCTCTCCAAATGCGAACAGCGGCATCGTGTAACCGGGGGACATGGACACAAACAGCCGCAGCAGGTCTTTTCACTACCGTATCCCAGCGAACACTGATTGCAGATCGCTCGAAAACCATCCATTCCGAAGGTCCATTCCGAACAGGTATAATTATGCGAGCGTCCTTCGTAGAGCACACATAAACACTCATTTCAGTAAACAACAAGCATTCAACGGAGCAGCCGCAGTAGGTCTTGTCACCACCGTATCCGAGCGAACACTGACTGCAGATCGCTGGAGAACCCATCCTTTCCGAAAAAAAAAAAAAAAAAAAAAAAAAAAAAAAAAAAAAAAAAATTTGACTAGTTTTGCCGTCAGTTGGATTTCAGCTTTCGACGAGGCAAGACGTGCTTTGGATGCTCTCTCCAAATGCGAACAGCGGCATCGTGTAACCGGGGCGCATGGATATAAACAGCCGCAGCAGGTCTTGACTCCACCGTATCCGAGCGAAAACTGACTGCAGATCGCTGGAGAACCCTCCTTTCAAAAAAAAAAAAAAAAAAAAAAAAAAAAAAAAAAAAAAAAAAAAGACTAGTTTTGCCGTCAGTTGGATTTCAGCTTTCAACGAGGCAAGACGTGGTTTCGATGCTCTCTCCAAATGTACGCGCTTGAATGCTCAATAATACAATGTTATACTAATGTTTGCTTTATAATATACTTTTCCAATTGATATAAATGAAAAAACTCCTCTTGAGACTTCTCACACCAAAGGCAAAGTGACCCGAAAATTTCATACGCGACACGACCCGGATCGAGTCGAGGTGACCGCTGGTCAGCGGCGACCGGACATCGCGGAACGGCAGAGGCCGGTTCTCGACTCCGAGCGAGAAAGGCCGCCGACTCCCTGCAACGCCACGGGCACACGAAATCGAGTCGAAGTGACCGCCGGTCAGCGCGGTCGTCCGAACGAACGGGACCTTTCGATTCCCCGGTCCATTTCCGAAAGTTCGACACGCGACGCGACCCGGATCGAGTCGAGGTGACCGCTGGTCAGCGTAAGTCTCGCGTCGCGAAAAAAACATAAAGTCCACAACCATGTTTATTTTTCATCAAAGTATCAATTCTCTCGAAGTGGAACCGGCATCCGGACAGCAGCGTCAGTGGATCTCGACTCCACCGCGTCCCAGCGAAAACTGACTGCAGATCGCTCAAGAGCTGCCTATTATTTAAAAAAAAAAAAAAAAAAAAAAAAAAAAAAAAAAAAAAAAATTTTGACTATTATTGCAGTCAGTTGCATTTCAGCTTTCAACGAGGCAAGACGTGCTTTCGAGCCTCTCTCCAAGTGTACATACTTTAACGCTCAATAATATAATGTCATGCTTATGGTTTACCTTTTCCAATTGATGTACACACATATGTATATATAGATTTACAAAAACTGAATAAAACCATAAAATATTTATAAAAATATCAGTTTATAACTCAATGTAGCTAAAATAATAAAAGATTTTCGAGTGCGTACTCGAATATTTGTTGTTTAGCACGCTTCAAATCAGGGACCGGAAATAAAACAATAAACAAAATATTTTTTTTTAAATAATATACTTATAAAGACATTTTCAATTTTTTATTTATCTATACGAATCCGCGGATACCTTACTCGAGGGTTAATAACTCTCACTTACTTGTGGTCAGTTTCGGACAGGCATAATTATGCGAGCGTCCTTCGTAGAGCACACATAAACACTCATTCCAGTAAACAACAAGCATTCAACGGAGCAGCCGCAGCAGGTCTTGTCACCACCGTATCCGAGCGAACACTGACTGCAGATCGCTGGAGAACCCTCATTTCAAAAAAAAAAAAAAAAAAAAAAAAAAAAAAAAAAAAAAAAAAAAAATTTTTTTGACTAGTTTTGCCGTCAGTTGGATTTCAGCTTTCGACGAGGCAAGACGTGCTTTGGATGCTCTCTCAAAATGTACATGGTTTAACGGTTAATGATACTATGTTATGCTTATGTTTTGCCTTTTCAAACTAATATACATATAAGTACAGTAATATATGCATACGCACACACATATAAATATATGAAATACAAATATAAATATAAATATATAGTTGTTGTTTTGAGTCAATTTTACCATTTAATTGATACATTACGTGACGTAGGCGTTAAAAAATGTCATCGATGCAAAAAAACGCATAAGATTTACAAAAACTGAATATAAAAACATAAAATTAATATAAAATATCAATTTGTAACTCAATGTAGCTAAAATAATAAAAAGATTTTCGAGTGCGTACTCGAATATTTGTTGTTTAGCACGCTTCAAATCAGGGACCGGAAATAAAACAATAAACAAATTTTTTTTTTAAAAAAATAATATACTTATAAAGACATTTTCAATTTTTTATTTATCTATACGAATCCGCGGATACCTTACTCGAGGGTTAATAACTCTCACTTACTTGTGGTCAGTTTCGGACAGGCATAACTATGCGAGCGTCCTTCGTAGAGCACACATAAACACTCATTCCAGTAAACAACAAGCATTCAACGGAGCAGCCGCAGCAGGTCTTGTCACCACCGTATCCGAGCGAACACTGACTCCAGATCGCTGGAGAACCCTCCTTTCCGAAAAAAAAAAAAAAAAAAAAAAAAAAAAAAAAAAATTTTTGACTAGTTTTGCCGTCAGTTGGATTTCAGCTTTCGACGAGGCAAGACGTGCTTTGGATGCTCTCTCAAAATGTACATGGTTTAACGGTTAATGATACTATGTTATGCTTATGTTTTGCCTTTTCCAACTAATATACATATAAGTACAGTAATATATGCATACACACACACACACATATATATAAATATATGAAATATAAATATAAATATAAATATAAATATATAGTTGTTGTTTTGAGTCAATTTTACCATTTAATTGATACATTACGTGACGTAGGCGTTAAAAAATGTCATCGATGAAAAAAGAATGCATAAGATTTTAGAAAAACTGAATATAAAAGCATAAAATTAATATAAATTATCAATTTGTAACTCAATGTAGCTAAAATAATAAAAGATTTTCGAGTGCGTACTCGAATATTTGTTGTTTAGCACGTTTCAAATCAGGGACCGGAAATAAAACAATAAACAATTTTTTTTTAAAAAAATAATATACTTATAAAGACATTTTCAATTTTTTATTTATCTATACGAATCCGCGGATACCTTACTCGAGGGTTAATAACTCTCACTTACTTGTGGTCAGTTTCGGACAGGCATAACTATGCGGGCGTCCTTCGTAGAGCACACATAAACACTCATTCCAGTAAACAACAAGCATTCAACGGAGCAGCCGCAGCAGGTCTTGACTCCACCGTATCCGAGCGAACACTGACTCCAGATCGCTGGAGAACCCTCCTTCCAAAAAAAAAAAAAAAAAAAAAAAAAAAAAAAAAAAAAAAAAAAAATGTTATTTTGATCTACATCTCGCGTCCGGTGTAAATCTCGGGTCCTTTCTCACCTGACTCCATCGGACACCCCTCGAAACGGCCATTAAAGTTTTCCCTTTATAAAGGATCATCCCGGACTTAAACATTTTTTTGCCAAAAGTCGGAAAAAAACACAATTTCGAGTAGAAACTCCAAACTCGGTACAGACGTTCCTCTATGGTAGAGAGTTCGTTTCCACTGACTTTCGACCCTCTCTCGGGTCGCCCGGGGGGGGGAGGAGGGTGAGGGGAACCGTTGGAAATTTCGGGTTCGAACGGTCAAAAGGTTCCGCCGTCCGCGTTTAGGGACGGAAACATTTCGTTTCAGCACGGCGAAGAGATCTCGACCTTCCCTTCGATCCGGCACCGCGAAAGCACGGCTCTCTCTGTAAATAGAGGTCATTGACCCCTAAATAAGCTTTCTGTCGAAATCGAGAAACGGGGGGAGACAGGTGAGAAAGGACCCGAGATCTACACCGGACACGAAGTGAAAAAAAAAAAAAAAAAAAAAAAAAAAAAAAAAAAAAAAAAAATTTTTTTTTTTTTTTTTTTTTTTTTTTTTTTTTTTTTTTTTAATCTACATCTTGCGTCCGGTGTAAATCTGACATCCATTCTGACCTCTCTCCACGGAAACCCCTCTCAAACGGGCGCTCAACCTTTCCCTTTATAAAGACAAGACGCTGGACTTGTAATATTTCAGAAGGCATGAAAACGAAAGGGGCCGTAGAGAGGTCCGTGGGTCCCAGAAGACACTCGGTAGTGTTAAACGTCACAAAAAAAAAAAAAAAAAAAAAAAAAAAAAAAAAAAAAAAAAAAAAAAAAAATTTTTTTTTTTTTTTTTTTTTTTTTTTTTTTTTTTTTTAAGGGTACAAATAGGGGGGAGCTCGAGCGATCTGCAGTCACTTATCGTTCGGAGATGGAACATTCAACACCGACCGCCGTTGTTAATGCCTGCGCCTCAGTGCCCGATTTTGCCGACGAGGAATCATCGTCTCGACTTTGGTGTCGCTTATGCAAAGATCCCAGAAAAATTTCGAAGATAATTTTACACGGCTGTGGTCACGAATGTCATGCCGGTTGCCTCGTAAGAAAAATAAAACAAGATTTAAAAAATCCAGAATCCGCGCTCACGTGTTTCGCGTGTTCCACCGCCGTCCATTGGAGTGACCTGCGCGCCGTGTGGCCGATAATGCACCCACCTCCTGTGACCCAAGAAAAATGACATTCAAACTACTTCGCTCGGAGTCGACGCCGGCTGCTGCTGACGACGATGACCGTGCTTCGGGCGGACTTTGGGTGACCGTGCGTTCGACGTGACCAGCGAAGTGACCAGCGGTCACTTCGACTCGACCCTATCGGAACCGGGTCGCGTCGCCCGTCCAACTTTCGGAAATGGGACCGGAGAATCGAAACGTCCCGTTCGTTCTGACGTCCGCGCTGACCGGCGGTCACTTCGACTCGACTTTGGACGCAGAGAGTCGGCTTTCTCGCTCGAAGACGGCGGCGGAGTCGAAGAGCGGCTGCTGCCGTCGTCGATGACCCTGCCCCGCCTCTCCCCCCCGCAGTCGCCGACAGACCAGCGGTCACCTCGACGACTCGGGTGCTCGCATAATGCACTCGAGAGTCGCTTTTCGCTCGGAGTCGAGACCGGCTGCTGCCGTTGACGTCCGTGCTTCCAATGCCGCTGACCAGTGATCATCTGGACTCGATCACCCCGACCGGGTCGTGTTACCCATCAAACTTTTGGAAAAAAAATCAGAGAATTGAATGCTGGTTTTTGTATATATTTAAACTGTGAGATTTATTTGTAAATAAATACGTGCAGTAGCACTTTTAAAACTTTACAAAATTATTTGTCTATTATTAAAACAACTAAGTTTATATTTAAAAAAAAAAAAAAAAAAAAAAATTTTTTTTTTTTTTTTTTTTTTTTTTTTTTTTTTTTTTTTTTTTTTTTAATAAATCAAATATAAAATATTTTCTAAATGTGTTATTCAGAAACGGATCAATGCATTATAAAATAGTTTCTAAATAACTCATAACTTCTTTGTGTCAACAAAAAATCTAAAGAGGTCATTGACCTTTGACCTTCAGTTGTTTGATCGGTGTTGGTATTTCCTAAGCGATGCAGTAGTTGTTAACTGTGTAAAGACTCAAAATATTATGTCAAAAAAAAAAAAAAAAAAAAAAAAAAAAAAAAAAAAAAAAATTTTTTTTTTTTTTTTTTTTTTTTTTTTTTTTTTTTGAATAAATCAAATATAAAATATTTTCTAAATGTGTTATTCAGAAACGAATCAATGCATTATAAAATAGTTTCTAAATAACTCATAACTTCTTCTTTGTGTCAACAAAAAATCTAAAGAGGTCATTGACCTTTGACCTTCAGTTGTTTGATCGGTGTTGGTATTTCCTAAGCGATGCAGTAGTTGTTAACTGTGTAAAGACTCAAAATATTATGTCGTAAATATTAAAAAAAAAAAAAAAAAAAAAAAAAAAAAAAAAATTTTTTTTTTTTTTTTTTTTTTTTTTTTTTTTTTTTTTTTTTGAGATTGTGAACATTATAAATACTTTCAATCGTACCCCCCAAATTGACATTTTGTCAGATTGTTTTCTGTCTCATCGTACCCACCACCGCATCATGCCGCCTTGTCAAAACAGATCTTCGAAAGACGGACGTGAGAAATTAAGACTTTATTGGAATTTTCTCAAGCGAAACCCCACCTCCTTCCAGTGTCCTCTCTGTAACGTTTCGCTCGTATCCATCCAATTCGAAAAACATTGCTCCGCATCGCACAATTTAAATTCCAGACTCTGTTGCGTCTGGTGCCTCGGGAAAACCTCGTGGTCGAGCAAACGGAAACGCGAGCACGTCGATCATTTGCTTCAATGCTGGAGAAAATTTTTAAAACTGAACACTCTCGTGGCCAAACCGGAGCCCGTTCCCTTCGACTCGAAGCCCATGGCCCAGGCCAAGTGTCTGTTCGACCACCGAGCGTTCGACCCGCCGCCGCCGCGAGCCCTCGACCTCGTCTGGCCCATGCCCCTCGACCCGAACCCCCTGACCTTCGAGGACGAGTCCCTGGACAGGGCCGTCTCCTGCGTCCGAAAGTACGTGGAACTCCGAGGAGAGGCCGAATGGTTTCACGCCGCGGTGCGAATTCCCGCTTTTCCGGGTTTCCTGGAAGCCGTGGACGGGGACGAAGGGCGGACGCGCACCCTCACGTTCTCCTGCTGGTGCGACGGCGGCGGAAAGCCCTCGGAAGCACGACTCGGGCGGCACAGGCACATGATCGTAGTTTCCTCGCCACCGGGACACTTTCTGAGAGACGTGTGGTCGAAAATAGAGGTGGGAGAGCGACGGCGGCCCCGCAGAAATTTCAAGTGTCTGTACTGCAAACCCATCGACTCGGCCATGCAGCTCGTCCACGCCATCGGCTACCTGTGCAAACGCGAGTCCCGGTGCAACTTCTCTTCGGAACACAAAGACAATTCGCCCGAAAAACTGAACCACTTTTACTGTTTCGAGAGCCTCCCGAAAGACTACCGGCTGCCGCTCGTCCTGCAGTGGGAAGGCGGTCTCGCGAGCCTCCTCGACTCGACCTTCAAAGACCTGAAGCGAGACGAAATGGTCCGGGCAGACATGGATTTCTTCGAAAGCAAATGGCGCTTCAGAATAAAAAACATTCCCGGAATCACGCTCGGCACGGTCCTCCCGGTCGCGAAAGAATTCGAACCCTGTCCGGGTCCCACGGACATTTTCGTGCATCTCACGAAAGGTCGCCGTCTCTTTTTCAGACGCAACCCGGATTTAAAGGACCTCGCTCGGGAAGCCTGGCTCGAAAAGCAAGCCGAGACGGGCAACCTCTTCCACTACGTGGTGGCGGAAGACCACTGGACCCCTCGTCCGTATCTCCAGTCCCTGATCAACGAATTCAAGCCCATAGTCGATCGAAACAAAGAGCTGAGTGAGGAAAATGAAATGCTCAAAAGGGAACTCGAGGAATTGAAGCAGGAACTCGATAGGGCGAAAAGACTTGAAATTTAAGTTTTTCATTTATTTATGAGCCTTTAATCCCTTAAAAAAAAAAAAAAAAAAAAAAAAAAAAAAAAAATTTTTTTTTTTTTTTTTTTTTTTTTTTTTTTTTTTTTTTTTTTTTTTTTTTTTTGAGATTGCGAAAATGTTATAAATACTCTTAGTATAAATACTTTTAGTCACACCCTCAAATTATTCTTTTGTCGGATCTTTTTTTGCTTCCAACCGCATCATGTCGCCTTGTCAAAACAAATCTTCGAAAGACGGATGTGAGAATTTAAGACAATATTGGAATTTTCTTAGGCGAAATCCCACCTCCTTCCAGTGTCCTCTCTGTAACGTTTCTCTCGTATCCATCCAATTCGAGAAACATTGCTCCGCATCGCACAATTTAAATTCCAGACTCTGTTGCGTCTGGTGCCTCGGGGAAACCTCTTGGTCGAGCAAACGGAAACGCGAGCACGGCGATCACATGATACAGTGTTGGAGAAATTTTTTAAAACTGAACACTTTACCGCCAGAAAATCAGACTTTCGTGGCCAAACCGGAACCCGTTCTTTTCGACTCGAAACCCATGGCTCAGTCCAAATGTCTGTTCGATCACGCGTTCGATCCTCCATCACGAGCTTACGATCTCATCTGGCCCATGCCTCTGGACCCGAACCCGCTGACTTTCGAAGATGATTCTTTAAACAGGGCCGTTTCTTGCGTCCGAAAATATTTGGAACTCGGGAACGAAGCAGAATGGTTTCACGCCATGGTCCGAATTCCCGCATTTCCGGGTTTTTTAGAAGCCATAGACGGGGACGAAGGTCGGACTCGCACCCTCACGTTCTCCTGCTGGTGCGACGGAGGCGAGCCCCCGGAGGCCCGACACAGGCAGCACAGGCACATGATCGTGGTGTCGTCGCCCCCGGGCCACTTTTTGAGAGACGTGTGGGCGAAAATCGAGGTGGGAGAACGCCCTCGTAGAAATTTCAGGTGTCTGTACTGCAAATCCATCGATTCGCCCTTGCAACTCGTCCACACCATCGGCTATCTGTCCAAGCGCGAATCCCGCTGCAATTTCGCGGGCGAAAACAAAAAGGGTGCCGAAAAACTGAACCATTTTTACTGTTTCGAAAGCCTTCCGAAAGACTACCGACTACCACTCGTCTTGCAATGGGAAGGCGGCCTCATAAATCTCCTCAATTTGACCTTCAAAGACTTGAAACGAGACAAAATGGTACAGGCGGACATGGATTTTTACAAAAGCAAATGGCGCTTCAAAATCAAACACATTCCCGGAATCACGCTCGGCACGGTCCTCCCGGTCGCGAAGGAATTTCAACCCTGCCCGGGTCCCACGGACATTTTCCTGCATCTCACGAAGCCCGGGTCCCACGGACATTTTCCTGCATCTCACGAAAGGTCGCAAACTTTTTTTCGGACGCAACCCGACTCTGAAAAACCTCGCTCGGGAAGCCTGGCTCGAAAAGCAAGCCCAGGCGGGCAACCTCTTCCACTACGTCGTGGGGGAAGACCACTGGACGCCCCGGCCCTACCAACAGTCCCTGATCAACGAGTTCAAGCCCGTAGTCGACAGAAACAGGGAGCTCGAGTCCGAAAACGCGGGGCTGAAAGAGGAAGCGGCCCGACGGAAACAGAGGCACGCGGACTCCCGGCGGGAGGTCGAAAGCCTCTCCGTCAAACTGGACGAGTCCGACGAGAAATGCGCAAAGTTGAACGAAAAAAATTCCGAGTTGAACGATAAAATCCATCAACTGAACAACAAAATTCATCAGCTGCACGAAGGAGAAATCGCGAGACTCAAAAACGAAAACGAATCGCTGAAAAAGGAAAACGAATCGCTGAAAAGAGAAAACGAATCGCTGAAAAAAGAAAACGAAACGCTGAAAAGGAAAAATGAGGAATTGGATCAGGAACTCGGCAGAGGAAAAAGAAGTAGAATTTGAGTTTCATTCATGAGGATGAGTGGTATGAAGGCGCAAAAAAAAACAAATATTTAGGTCGCGAGGCGGTCGCTGGCGCTCCCGCCTCGCGACCTAAATATTTGTTTTTTTTTGCGCCTTCATACCACTCAACTCTTCTTTGTTTTTATAATTTTTTTGGTAAAATTTATATTGTTTAACAGTCTTTTTATACATAAAAAATAATTTATCAATTTGCAATATTCATGCTGAAAATAAACAAAAAATCAAATAATTTATTAAAATTAACATGTAAAAAAAAACTTTTCCGTTACCTTTTAAACTGGAGGTGAAAAACTTCTCGACTCATGTACACAGAGTTGTAATTTGATTTATTTAATAATTGGTTTATAATTTGACCTTGGTTCAAGGTCAAAGGTCAATGACCTCTGTTACATTTAAAATTTTCTTTGCCTCCCGCCGAACACGAAGTGAAAATTTGAAACTCATCGAGTATCGAAGAATCCGTGATTTGCGAATTGCGAATTACACAGAGTTTATTTATAATTTGAACTTGGTTCAAGGTCAAAGGTCACCAAGGTCAAAGGTCAATGACCTCTAATACATTTACAATTTTCTTTGTTTCCCTTCGAACCCGAAGTGAGAATTTCAAACTCATCAATTATCGAAGAATTCGTAATTTGCGAATTGCGAATTGCGAATTGCGAATATGTAAATGGCCCCATCAGCGGCCGCGAAGTTCTGATCTCCAAAACTGGTGGACGGTAGGTGGTACCGTGTCCGAACCCAGTCGCTACCGTCGGCCTAACCGTTCGGAGTTTTCCGCGGTTTTCTTCGAACGTCTTTTTTTTGTGTGAATACGGGTCAGGTTCCCTTACTACAATTGAATTCCCTGACAATTTTGTGGAACTCATTAAGTATTCAAGAATTCGCACATTGCGAATTCGCAACTTGCGAATTGCGAATTGTAATGTGTAAACGTCAACATGTCTAAAAATAATTTTTCATGTTTTTGCTTCCCACCGAACCCAAAGTGAGAATTTAAAACCCATTAAGAATTCAAGAACTCGCACATTGCGAATTCGCAAATTGCGAACTGTATTCATGTCATCATGTCTCTAAAAATAATTTTTCATGTTTTTTCTGAAACCTTGGAGATTTAAAATTTTCATTAAAAAAAAAAAAAAAAAAAAAAAAAAAAAAAAAAAAAAAAAAAAAAAAATTTTTTTTTTTTTTTTTTTTTTTTTTTTTTTTTTTTTTTTTTTTTTCAAGTCTAGTATAAATATCAGTCCGCGCATCAGACTAGCCTCATTCGACATTGCCACTCGTCGAGATGGGCCCGTTATACCAATACTCTCCGTTTTCTTTACCTGCCTCGGACATTGACTTTTCAGTCTTGGAAGACTGTTTTATTCCCGAGGATGCAATCTGGAACGTCTCGCACAAGAGTCTCTTCGACTCCTTTCCCGACTCCGAGAGCAACCTGCCCTTGATGAAAAGTTTCCCCTTGGAACAACCTTCGAGCACGCCGCCTGTGCCAGAACCTTTCGTTTCCCCGAAACTTGTCCGGGATTTTTTACTGCCCACAGCTCCACCTGTTTCTGCTCCTGCTGCTGTTGCTCCTGCTCCTGCTGCTCCTGTTTCTGCTGCTCCCGCTGCCGCTGCCGATCCCGCCGCCGCCGTCGCTCCGGGAGACGACGGCGACGACTCCCCGAAGCGAGAGCCCGAGGCGCCGCGACCGCCCGAGTCCGAGGAGCGGGTGCCCGAGGCGCCGCCGCCGCCGCGAGGTCTCGCGGACTCCGAGAGACCTCTCGAAATTCCCGAACCGAGTCGCGAACTCGAGGCGTCGCGACCGCCCGAGAAACGCGTTCGAAAAGCGAAATCGAGCGGCGGCGGCGAGACCGAGAAACCTTTCGAAATTCCTAAATTGAGTCGCGAATCCCAGGCGTCGCGACCGCCCGAGAAACGCGTTCGAACGACCGAATCGAGCCACGAGCCCGGGAAACCTTTCGAAATTCCCAAACCGAGTCGCGAACCCCGGGCGTCGCGACCGCAGGAGAAACATTTTCGAGTATCTGAATCGAGCGGAGAGACGAAGAAACCTTTGGAAATACCCAAACCGAACCGGAATGCCGAGGCGTCGCGACCGCCCGAGAAACATTTTCGAACATCTGAATCGAGCGGAGAGACGAAGAAACCTTTCAAAATACCCAAACTGAACCGGAATGCCGAGGCACCGCGACCGCAGGAGAAACGCGTTCGAACATCTGAATCGAGCGGAGAGACCGGGAAATCTTTCAAAATTCCCAAACTGAGTCTGAAAAGCGAGGCGTCGCGACCCGAGGAGAAACGCGTTCGAAAGACCGTATCGGGCGGCGAGACCGGGAAACCATTTAAAATTCCCAAACTCAGTCGGAAATCCGAGGCACCGCGACCGCAGGAGAAACGCGTTCGAACATCTGAATCGAGCGGAGAGACCGGGAAATCTTTCAAAATTCCCAAACTGAGTACGAAAACCGAGGCGCACCGCGATCCCCGGAGAAACATTTTCGAACGGCCGAATCGGGAGGAGGGGGCGAGACCGGGAAACCTTTTAAAAATATCCAAAGTGAGCCGGGGCATCGCGACCTAAACTGAACCCAGGCTAGACACTGGAGTTTCGAAAACATTCAAATATAATAAACATTTTCTTAAAAAAAAAAAAAAAAAAAAAAAAAAAAAAATTTTTTTTTTTTTTTTTTTTTTTTTTTTTTTTAACTCAATTTATCATAAATATCAGTCCGCGCATCAGCCTTGCCCCATTCGACTTTGCCACACTCCAGCAACAATGGCACGTTTACCCGATTTTCCTTGCTATTCTTGCCATTCTGACGTTTGTTGTTTGGACAGGTCGGTGGTCAGAATGGATTACATTTTACCAGATCTTTTTGCAGAATCTATATATCTTGCAAATGTGAGCAATGGTTCTCATCTGGACCACTACAAACCCGTGGATTTTTCAAAATTAAATGAAATTGAATGGATGATGTATACTACAATTTTAAGAATGCAAGGACGTTTCTTTCAAAAACATCCCTTCAAACTCAATGTCAGTATTGAAGAAGTGAACGTATTATCGGATATTCGTCCCATCTTAGAAAGAAAATTAAGCGAAATTGTTAAAACTACTTTAGAACTGGGAGAGTTTAACATACTTCGCCACGAATTGTCGTCGGCCGGAATATTACCAATGCCCTATCAATGCATTGTTTTAGAATGTCTCATTGTTGCAGGAAAATTTACAGTACTCTGTATGCAAAAATTTGAAGATCAAGTCGATGTAATTTATCAGGATGTATTACATCGTGGATACTCCACACTAGTAGGGTCATGCACCCGTTCGGAACGGTAGGCTATGCATTCTAACAAGAAATTACACCTACAGTAGATGACATTTGTCATCGATTAAATCATACATTATAAATATAAGGAAAAAAAAAAAAAAAAAAAAAAAAAAAAAAAAAAAATTTTTTTTTTTTTTTTTTTTTTTTTTTTTTTTTTTTAACAAATTGTTGAAAACTACTTTACATATCATAGTGATATATATGTTTGACACTGTTTTTCTTAAAAAAAAAAAAAAAAAAAAAAAAAAAAAAAAAAAAAATTTTTTTTTTTTTTTTTTTTTTTTTTTTTTTTTTTTTTTTTTTTTTTGACATTATAAATAGGAGTCGTTTATGAGTTTAAAGTCACTTTCCGCTTGGAGATGACAAAGTTATCCTCTACTACCGCTATTGTCGCTCCTGCTGTCCATGTATACTAGTTCGACTTTGACTCAACTTAATCCAATTTTTGAAACTCGTGATCCGATCGAAATTTTGCGTTATTTTATTAAGTCTATTATTCTTTAAAAAATTATGTACTTTTCATCAAAGTTTTTAGAAAAAATCGATATAAAGTTCATTTTTCTACTATAAAAATTATGTTTATTTTTTTTTATTTTTATTATGTTGAAACCAATGTTGGTGATCAATGTGATGCAAAAAAAAGGGATCGAAAGGTTGAAAAGAATTTCTTTTTCAACCTTTCGATCCCTTTTTTTTGCCGCCTTCAAAAGCGAAACGGACTGTTGAATGAAAAAAAAAATTGTTTTTTTTTCTCCATCTCTCTTTTTTTTAAAATGATCGAGCCCAATGTTGGTAACACTTTTGTCGTAAAAAAAATGCGCCAAAGGTAAAAAGGAAAAAAAATTTTTTTTTTCCTTTTACCTTTGGCGCATTTTTTTTACTTTTTTCCCTATTTCAATCCTCTGTTAAAGATTGATAAGTGGAAAAAAAAAGTTTTTTTTTTAAAGTCTTTGATTATTGATTAACAGTTATTTGTTGATGTTGAGCTGCTAATGAAAAAGGCGTTGGAATTCGTTTTCCAACACCCGAATGTACGGGTGGTACATTCCCAAGTTATAGTACAGATTGGATTCCACGAAATATCCTCCTTCTAACAAATTGAGTTGCTGATAACCGATTTGTTCAATGGTTTTGTGTTTTTCTTCTTCGGCGGCTTTGGCTTCGGCTTGTTGTTGTTGTTGTTGTTGTTGTTGTCCTTCTTCTGTTGCCACGTCCCAGACGAGCGAGCGATAATTTTCGGCGACTCGAAGCTCGATCGGAGACAGTTCCGTCAGGACGCGGGTGCAGCGGCAGACTCGAAACAGGGAAGCGCAGGAACATTCGACCAAGAGTCTGTGGTCCGCGGTCAGCGTCACGTGGAAATGGCTGACACGACCGGACGTCACCGGACGCCTCGAATCGATCCGGATCTCGACTTCGGTCCAGTCGTAAAATTTCATCCTGTAGGCGTGGCGGTTCCGCGGGAAATGCGGAGAGCGACCGACGACGATGTATCCGTAATTTTTCAGGTGATAAGTGAGCAGCAGCGATCGATCCAAGCGCATGAAATCTTGGAAAAAAACATCGAGGTGTCGTTTCATGCGATCCACGGGCCCGACATAGTAGTGAGTGTCGAATTTCTCGTTGGGATTGTATCCTTCCAAATAGTAGTGATGGATGAACACGTTCAAGTTTTGCGGGTCGATTCGAAGACACAGGCGATGCGACCAGTTGGTGCGAGCCGCGTACAGTCCGGGTCGGATGCTTCGCAACAGATCGTACAGGTACTCTTTCGAAAAAGGGACGGGACGCGACAGGTAGGCCGCGCGGTCTTCCAGATAAGGTCGAAATTCCGGCATGCTCAGCAGACGATAGATTTTGTCGTGCAGCGGAACGTAGCGCCGAAAAATCAAAAACAGGATTTCGGGGGGCAAGTCGAACAGACGGACGACGGTCGCAGGAGTGGATTTCGTTACCGCCGCCGCCGCACCACCAGCAGCAGCAGCAGCAGCAGGGACGAGAGGAGCAGTTGCAACAGTCGCCATCTTTTTCGAAATATAAAACCCGACACGGGACTGACAACGTTAAATAGTTGAGGGTCTAAAGAAAAAAAACAAAAAGAGTCAAACCATCTCCCATCCCATCCCTCTCTCATATTCCACCTCCTCCGAATATTACACACACACAGATACAGAAAGAAAGAAAAAAAAAGAAAAACCAACTCGTAACCAATGAAAGAGCGAGCAGCAGTTCCTTGACCATCGAAACGGTTCAAGGTTTTTTTCGTTATCTCACTTTCCTCCACCACCACCACTACCATCCTCTTCTTCCCCTTTTTCAATTTTTGTTTCTCTGTGATTTTGTTTTTTTTTTCGAGTGTCGATGTCTTCAAGCGAATCTAATCGGGATGTTAGAGGGGGGAAAGATGACTTCAATTTTTTTTTTCGTTTGACACGTATCCAATGTTGGTACTGAATGCGTCGCAAAAAAATAAGCCAAAGGTTAAAAAAAAGAAAAGAAGTAAAAAAAAGAAATTGGACCAAGATCCAAACAATTTTTTTTTACTCCTTTCTTTTTTTTAACCTTTGGCTTATTTTTTTACCTTTTCCCGAGGGAAAAGAAGGCATAAATAAACTTACTTATTTTTTACGAAGAGGTTCGTCGTCATCCTGTTGCTGCTGCTGCTGCTGATCTTCAACCCCCGCCTCTCTCTTTCTCTTGTCTGCTGTTTCTTTCCGTTGCTGCTGTTGCTGCTGTTCTTCCACCCAAGCGGCTTTGTTTTCAATTTTCCACTTTTTTTTCGAAAGCGGACAATAAGTTTTACTCGACAGGGCCGCGGAAAGCACGTGACGCCCGTCTTTTTGCAAACGAAACACTTGTCGACCGGCCAGGGGAATACTCGGGACCCCCTCGGGATGGTTCCAAGTCAGGGAGGAGGAGGTTCTGAAATCCGTTTCGAATCGAAACTCGAAAGGGGACAGGACTCGAACGCGAGGATCGCAACGGCGACACGTGCGATGCAGGAGGCATTGCACCGTGATGGTTCGGTCTTCCGAAAAGAGAACCGAAAAATGCGCGCTGCCGTCGCCGCTGCTGAAATCTCTCATTTCGCGTTTCTGTCCCACTTCGATCATGCAGGTCGTGCCGTCGTAGAAGCGCATCTGAAAGAGACGGGTGGGACGACGCGGGGAGGAATGCTCGACCAGGACGTATCCGTGACCCGGGAGATGGTAGGCGAGCAGGTGATACGGGTGATAGTCCACCAGAAAATTGCTCAGGTTGGAATGCAATTGCGCGAGGGTCGCGCGATGACAGGCCACCACGCCGACGCGGGACTGCTGCTGCCAGTGGTGCCGAAAAAGCAAAGTTTGCAAGATTTCGGGCGGAAAGAGCACGTAATGACGGAGAGAAACGTGCAGCGTGGTTTCGTCGATCTGCAAGCGGAAGCAGTGCGTCCAGTCCTCTCGGGCCACGTACCATCCGGGACGAATGCGACTCAGGAATCGCAGATACGCGTTCGAAAAAGGTGCTCCGCGCGGTATGCGGTAGGCCCCGCGACACCGGACCAGAGTGCGAAATTCTTCCATTTTAGAAAGCACGTGCAATTTATCGTGCAGAGGTATGTAGTTGCGAAAAAGCGTTAACAGGATATCGGGATGTAAATCCGTGAGTCGGATAGGGGAGGGCGCGAGAGTATTAGTATTAGTATTAGTAGTAGAAGAAGAAGACATAGACGTGGATGTTTCCGCGACCGCTGCCATTTTGCCCTCTCTGTCTCTAATCTTTGTTCGCAAAAAGGATTCCCTTTTTATTTCAACTTCTAATTCTTCTAGTCGACGTTCCGCGTGTTGTTTTCTTACCCCTCCCGCCTCCTCCTTTTCCTCCTCTCATCCATTCGATGCACTGGAGCGAGCGAGCGGGCGGACGTGCGGGCGCGTCCAGTCGGCTCTCAAGGCTAACCGGCTGCGGCTCGATTGCTTCGGCATGCAAGGTCAACGGATGTTATTCTTTTCATTCTGTTTTTTCGTTCCCATCTGAAAAACATTTTTTCCCCCCCTCAAGGGCATGCATGCCTTTGTCAACTTTCTCACGAAACAGGATGGGGTTTTTTTTTTAGTTGTTGTTTCCCTACACCCTAAAAGGTATGCAGACTCTTTGTCTTTGTCTTGTCGATCCAACTCTGCGTTTTTATCTTTCAGAGAGAGAGAGATTAAATGAAAAACATAAGTTTAGTAGTCCGGTCTATTTTTTTTTGGGTTTGAAAGTATAGCTATTGAATCTCTTTCTCTCTTCTCGAGTCGAAGAATGTCTTTTCGCGTGAGATTGTTAAAAGAAGTGAATGAAAAAATTGGTGCGGCGATACACTGTCACGTCACCACAAACGGTACGGTATATTTTCGAAGCGACGATCTCGAAAGATTTTTGGGACGTCCGCTTGTTAGGTCCTTGAGTTGCGAAGGAATTTGCAACTACCGGTGTGGCAGAGGCGGCAACAGTGAAAGCAGCGACGGTGTGGAAATGTACGCGCTCGTAAGAAAACTGATCACGTAAGAAAACTGATCAAATTGAAATCGGGCAAAAAACTATTAGACTTTATCACCTGGGGACGCGTGGTTCCTCGAAAACAGTGGTCGAGACATCGGGGATTGACGGAACCCTGGTTGCTGGTACAGACGAAAGACGCGACGACGGGAAGGAGCTTTTTAGACTGGTTGCACCAGTTTAAACGAGAACAAAGAAAACGTTGTAAACGACTCGGTTTACGAATTTGAACCGAGAGAGAAAAAAAAACTTTTTTTTTCCTCGGTTCATTTTTTTCCCTTTTTTTAAAAATACTTTTAGGTCACCAATATTGGAATTAAAAAAAAAACACTTTAACATTTTCGTGCCATAATCAATAATGTACAATTAAATATTCATTATATAGAGATGAAATGTGTTTTTTTTTCCTAAATTATTCAATGAAACTTGCCTCATAAAGGTACATTACTAATTCACATCAAGATCATAAAATAATGAAACGTTATTTCAAGTTTAGTCAGATTTAATAACTAAAAAAAGCTTGATTAATACATAAATATATTCGGTAAGATTGTAATCATCAATGAAATCAGCAATATCTTTATTTTTTTTTCAGAAATAAGTTATTCTTTCTTCATGAAAAAACATGAATTCAATAACCTTAACAAAAATTACAAATGAAAAAATGTAAGGAATTGATATCAAGCTAAAAAAGTCAAATTTTGCACCTACATCTGAACTGAATATTTCATTGTTTACATCCTTAAAATATGTGAGAATTTTAGAGAGTTGCGGATTTTAGGAGTGCGGCTTTGAAGGAGTCTACTATATATATATATATATATATATATATATATATATATATATATATATATATATACATGTGTATTGTATAGAACAACTTTTTACAAGTCTCAAAAACATAGCTTGAAAAATTTTAAAAGTGTTTGCCCGTTACTCCCGAAAAGGAAGCAAAAAAGATCGTTTTTTCTTTCATTCTATTTTCTGTACCAACGTTGGTACTCTGTTTGTCGCAAAAAATTGCGCCAAAGGTTTTAAAAAGAAATTGGATAAACCAATTTCTTTTTTAAAACCTTTGGCGCAATTTTTTGCCTTTCCCTTTGAACAATCTGATGGAAAAAAAAAAATTCCATCAGCAATATATGGGAAAGATTTTTTTTTTCTTTCATTCTATTTTCTGTGCCAACGTTGGTACTCTGTTTGTCGCAAAAAATTGCGCCAAAGGTTTTAAAAAGAAATTGGATAAACCAATTTTTCTTTTTAAAACCTTTGGCGCAATTTTTTGCCTTTCCCTTGGAACAATCTGATGGAAAAAAAAATTCCATCAGCAATATGGGAAAGATTTTTTTTTTTGGTGGGGGGGAGGTTGGTGATGAAAAAGTTTTTTATTCCAACAGGCTTCTCAGTCGTTCGTTTCTTCTGGCGATGACTTCGACTTCTAACGAGTTATAAAACTTATAATTTACGTGATAAGTCATTTTGGATTCCATGTGGTTTTCGTCTTCTTCCAGTCGAAATTCTTGCACTCCCACTAGAGGCACGGATTCTTGTTCGTTCCAGTTCAGACTGCTGAGATTCGGCGAAACTCTATAAGTTATCGGAGACAGTCTTTGAAATCGCGTTCCGCAGTGACAGTAATAGGGCGAAGGGGTCATGCATTTGACGTAGAGGGTTTTGTTGAGTTTCCATTTGATTTTGAAATGAGTGTCCAAACGCCATCGACAGTAGATTTGTTGCCAGCGACCGGGCAGGATCTCGACTTCGCTCCAGTCGTAGAACCGTAAGTTGTGTTGGCCGTTTCGCGAAGCGGTCGAGTCGATCAGTACGAGTCCGTAGCCTTCCAGGCGATACATGTACATTTTGGGCTGATGCTGCTGCTGCTGTTGCCGCGAAAGGGGGGGTCTGGATGCCGTCGTCTCCCCTCCCTCGTCCTCCTCCTCTAGATACTGGAACTGCGTCAAGAAACTTTCGATGTTTTGAAAAACGCGGTCGATGGATCCGCGAAAGAAACTTTGGTGCAGCACGGCGGGTTTGTAATGGCCTTCGAATCCTTCGAGGAAAAAGTGATAGATTGCGAAATTCAGGGTTTCGGGATCGAGACGAAGACAGAATCGATGGGTCCAGTTTCGCGTGGCGAAGTACCAGCCGGGTCGGATTCGGCTCAGCCGTTGCAAGTACGCGGTCGAAAAGGGCACGGGGGACGAGAGGTAAGCCGACCGGTACGTCAAGATGGCATGAAATTCCGGCATGCTCGTCAAAAGACGCAGTTTGTCCCTTAAAGGGATGAACGTTCGAAAAAGGATCAAGAGTATGTCGATGGGTAAATCCAGCAACTGCGTAGAGGCCATGATTCGTGTCGGGGAGTTTGCTTGATAAAAAAAGTCAAAACTCTGTGAAGTAATGAAAAAGGGCGCGAAGCTTCTTTTTAAAGTCTTGGCATCGCGCCCGCCTCCCCAACTGCTGCTAGAGATCCGCTCAAAAGAGGCTGCTGCGATTAGTCGAAACGGAATGCGGGGTGTATCATCCGGATGGACAGCGTTCGTGGCTTTCGGGCGGGGGGGGGAGGCGAGCGAATGGTTAGTTCAAAGTAAGAGTTCCTTTCCCTTTTTTCGCTCGCTCGCATCATACAGTTTCAAGGTGATCAGGAGGTTGAAAAACAAAGAACAAAGATTCCATTGCCGCCGAAAGGCAAAAAATAAAAAAAGAAGTTCATGATGTGACTCGCATAAATTCCATGACAGAAATTAGAAAATCCCGTGGTTATGATAAGCATCGAATCGAACTGGGAAGAAAATATATTATTTTGGCGGGTATTCGGGATTGAATAAATTGGCTGGAACATGTTTCGGGTACGTTTTAATTTCAAGGTTCATGTTTTTTTTTCCTTCTCGCATTGAAAAAAAAAATTATCGGCAGAATTTAGGAATCCTATATACTTAGGTATTAATGGTAAAAAATAAAAATACAAGAAACTGGGAAGAAAATATATTATCATTTAAACAAATCGACAAGAATTCAAACTTTAAAGCAAGAACAAAAAGCTTATTCTCATATTTTTCATATTAGAAATCCTATATTTGGCTGATAATAATAAAATAAACCGAAACATAAGAAACTGGAAAGAAAGTATATTTGAACGCGTTTTATAAATTCAGCAAATAATCTTTAAATATGGATTGAGAAAAAAATGAAACTATGTATTTGAAAACGTATTTCCATAAAATCAGTAAATATTTTTTCACAGATGGATCGATTGAAAAAAAAATAAATATAAAACAAGAAATATATAAAAAAAGCTCAAATAATGTTGGTGCAGATTTTGATAAACTATTTAAAATGTGTGATAAAAGCAGAAAAAAAATGAAAAGAAATATGGGAAAATGTATAATGATAAAAGAAATTTACAATGTAAAACAAGAAAATAAATCATATAGTGCTGGTGCAGATTTTGATAAACTATTCAAAATGTATAATGATAAAAGAAAATAAAAAAAAAGAAATATGGGAAACTATTCAAAATGTATAGTGATAAAAGAAAAATAAAAGTAATTTACAGTGTAAAATAAGAAAAATAAAAAAGAATTCATATATTATTGATAAAAATTTCTATTATTCGTGGATTGAACATTTTCGATGTCATAGTTTCTCTAAATCTCGTCTCAATTGCAACTTTGTGAATATCTGACTGAGATTTTGAGAAATGTATGACATCGAAAATCTCCAATCTAAGAATAATAGAAATTTTCAAAACAGTTCCTTGAAGCCAAGAAGAAATTTTACGAAATAAAAAAAATCCAAAACGGGAAGAAAAACTTAAACTTAATCTTGAAATTAAAACGTACCCCATTGTCCAAGTTGATTTTAATCGCTCGTAAAATAAATCGAACATCGCATCTAATATTTAGCAAGAATGAAACGTGAACTCATTGAGAATCTATATATACCGTCAACCACGCGTACCTCAATGACACAGTGAAACAAACAGTTACGCAAATAAACGAATCAATTATTAAATTGTTTAAATTATCGAAAAAATGACGCAATACTGAAATTGAAATGCAGTCATCACAAATGTATGAAATTCGTAAAGTATAATGTCATAGCGTTTAAGTAAACATCGATGACAAAACAGTGTTAAAAACTGACTCTTTTACTACATCATCACTCCATCGCTTTTATAGAAAATGATTACTTCATCCTATCGTAGAGCAGTTTCATTGGTCAAAAGAGAGCTATTCTATAAAAGCAGAGGAGTGACGATGCGGCAAAAGGTTCAAATTTGTTAAAGTGTATTTGTAGCCAGATTGAAAAAAAAATTGTTAAATATGTAATATTTCCTAATGGCACATTATGAAATTGAAATGCAGTTATCGCAAATGTACTAAATTCATAAAGTATGACGTCATAGCGTTTGAAGACGAAACATTGATAAATGACAGCAGCAAAATTTCTCTTAAATAAGTTGAAATGCAGTTATCGCAAATGTACTAAATTCATAAAGTATGACGTCATAGCGTTTGAAGACGAAACATTGATAAATGACAGCAGCAAAATTTCTCTTAAATAAGTAATATTTTCTCATTGTGCATTCTGAAATTTTCTGTGAGGGGTCCGGCGCTCAAATCTTTTTGCAGTTGACTGTAGCTCGGCCACTGTAGGGAATCAACCGGGTTATTAATGTCAAGGATTGGCGTTATTACCCCGGTATATTTATTGCGCAGTACATTTTAAATTACAAATTATCTCGAGAAGATATCCAAAATCTTCAACAACATTTTAAAAGTACATGAAATGCACTACAAATTTATGTAATTAACAAAGTATTTCCGGATAAAAAGATCGTCTTCACATCACAAAACGTATCTCGCAAATTTTAGATCAAGCGTTAATTTTAGTTGTTTGTAAAAACAATAAGACCTAAAAATGAAACAAATTAACCTGAAGCTGTTTTTTTGCGATTTATATGACTCAAAACCCTTCTGCGCAGAGCACATGGGTGTCATTTACCTGATTATTTCATAATTATGCAAAATATAAGCACTTGGCGTTATTACCCCGCCTGGCGTTATTACCCCAGGGTACCTTACTTTTAATAATTGAATAATGATTTTTTCTATTAATGCATGACATTAAAACTAATAAATATAAAATAATTTTTCTTTAAAGTAAAAAAACAAAAGGAAGAAACAACAAATAAATAAAATATGCTAATATTAACGGATATTAGTCTTAAGGCCCCTGTCCTTGGCCGAGAAAACGCTCGCGAGCTAATGCTATTCCTGTGGGGAAGCATTTTTCTAATAACTCTTTCAAATTTTGACATTTTTTATTTTTATTTTATTTTATTTTATTTTATTTATTTATTTATTTATTTTTATTTTTTTGCATCGGATAGCTGAGGTGCATGCCGAGAGCGCACCTTTTTTACTTTTTCGATTTTGGTTGCAGATATATTTTTTAAAAAGCACTTTCAGTTTCGAAACCGGTTTTGAAAGTGAAACTAACTTTGTAAAAAATATCTTCATTCAAAATCGAAAAAGTAAAAAAGGTGCGCTGTCGGCATAGCGCATAGGTCCCTCAGCTATCCAAAGCAAATAAAAAAAAAAAAAAAAAAAAAAAAAAAAAAAAAATTAAAAAATTAAAAAATGTCAAAATGCATCCCCATAGGCATAGCATTTGCTCGCGAGCGTTTCCTCGTCCAAGAATAGGAGCCTTAAGTCAAAATAATTCGTAAAAATTTTTTTTCTAGGTTTTTAGGGGGGGAAACTATTTATGCCTACATTATATTGCGGTGCATGTACACAACTATACTTGAATAAAGGTTCAACATTAAGCATATAAATGAAATACTTGATATTAAAATATATTTCCTTTCATTCTTTTCAACTTTAAAGAATTTTTATGCAAATTCACTAGTTTATGATGTCATTGTCATATCATAAAATGAAAATTTTATAGATAGTCAGAGAAATAACTACAGTCTAACCTCGTTAGCATGAACCTCAAGGGGAATCAAAATTTTGTTCATGTTAACCAAGGGCGGCTCCAGAATTTGCCCGACAGGGGGGGGGGCACTGTATTCCCGACAGGGGGGGCCAAGTTCAGAATATATATTAGAGGTCCCCGCGTACTAAAAGTCGGCCCGATTATACGGTCTGCACTGTAAAAAAAAAAAAGGGGGTCGATCTACTAAAAAATCTTTAGTGATCCTTCTAATTACTAAACAATTTTTAGTAATCTTAGTCGGTTATAAGAAAATCTGTAAGAATTACTAGGAAAAAGTTAGCAACGAAGAGAGTTAATAGTTTTATATTTTTAATAACTATTACTAAAACTCGCTTGGTGTGGCCTTGATAGCATAGTGGTTATAGTAACGGACTCCAGACTAAAAGGTCGCGGGTTCGATACTGGCCGCCGCCAAATACACCCCGAATGTATGTAATGTAAGTACTCGTTAGCAAAGGGATTATGAAAATCCTGTCGGAGCAGTTAGCAATGTTTGGTGCTGCCATCTATTGCAGTTTTGCCGAAAATCTTCCCCTTCAGAAGTCTGGTTGTAGCTCGAAGGAATCTCCTGCCCTTCGGGCACAAGTAATGGTTATTATAAACAATTTTGGAGCTATTACTAAAATTTGCTTGGTGGCTCATACTAAAAATTTTTAAGTTAGTTATACAAAAAATTCTTTTGTTCAGTTTACAAAAGAAATGCTTGTTTCACTTGCAAAAAAAAAAGTTTGTATTGGTTACTAAAAAATTCTGTGGAATACAAATTTACTAAAAAATTTTTAGTAACCTCTTGAATTTTTTTTTTTTACAGTGTGGGAAATACAAATACATACATACATAATATAACCTGACTACAAAAAAAAAAAAAAAAGATTAAAATCTTGGCCCGTCCGACTCTATTTCTACAAAACGCGAATTTTTACTTCGATATGATTATAAAGTGTTTAGCATAAAAAGTTCTAATAGTAAATATATCATTTTTTTAGAAGTGGTCTAGGCGGCAATATTTATTTATTTTGAATGAATATCTATTTGCATGTAAATGTTTCAATCACCATTCAGTTATTGCTAATCCTTATATCATGTATTGGAGACTTAAAAATGAGTGTTACGAATATTACTTAAATTAATCACAAAGGCCGGGAAATAAACTTAGCCGATAGTTAAAAAACAATAACAACATTTTATTTACAAGTTTGTTTCAGAACGAACGTAACACAACTGACAGCAATAACATCGGCTGTCTATGACGTAACAAAATTGCGCGCCTCCTACGAAGGGTTACAATAATGAGCTGGGATTGGAGTGTCCTTGAATTTATTTCCATTTTTCCTAATATCCTCCCACCTTTTGAGTGGGAAATCAAACACTCAAAACCTTTACGTAGACACAAAATAAACATTATTCATAATACTTATAAAAAATTACTTATACAATTGAAACACAATCTTATCAATTACAATAACAATATATATAGTATATGCAAAATAATAATAATAAATACTTGAATACAAAAAAAGAAGTGAAGTGAAATTAAGTAAAATGAGTATTTAAATGAAGTTTTCTAAATAGAAAATTTATCTAACAGGTGTCTTGATAATTCTGCCACTACTAGTGGTTAAAGGCGTAGACTCATCATTTGTTTCTTTTATTGGATTTTCCAATTCCAATCTGTATAATCTCTGAACTGGTCGTAATAATTCAGAATTGTTTGTTTTTATGAGCACAAGCCTAATTTGGCCATCTCTGCCAGGTATGACTTTCAGAACGCGAGCTAAATTCCAGTAGGAACGTTTTTTATTAGTATCCTCCAGTAGGACAATTTCTCCTACCTTAAGTGATTCATTTTTATAGCATTTTATTGATTGCTGCCGTAACTGTCCTAAATATTCTGTACGGAACCTAAGCCTTAAAGTTTCTCTTATCCGTTGCAAATATTTAGCTCTTTTACTCAATTTCACTTTGTCTACATTGTCAATATCTGGAACACCTGACTGTGGAGTTTCATGTAAAAATTTCTCTGGTGTTATAGAAAAGTCCTCATCAATGTCCTCTGACACATAGGTAATTGGTCTTGAATTAATAACTCTTTCACAGTCACATAATACAGTGAGTAATTCCTCATAATCAAGAGAAGCACGACCCAATATTTTTCTTAGGATTTGTTTTACAATCCGAATCAAGCGCTCCCACCATCCGCCCCACCATGGTGCGGAAGGAGGGTTAAACTTCCAATCAATTTTTTGTTCAGCAGCTTTAAAACGGAGACTATCCCAGTCGATAGTTTTCAAAAAGTTCTCCGCGCCTATGAAATTTGTTCCATTGTCTGAATATATGGTTGAAGGTCGTCCACGGCGTGCAATAAAACGTCTCAAAGACTGAAAAAAGGATGCAGTTGATAGAGAAGTGATTAATTCCAAGTGGACAGCATGATAAACTGCACAAGTGAAAAGTACAATATATGCTTTTCGACCATCTTTCAAATACAATGGTCCAGCCAAATCACATCCTATAATTTCAAATACACAAGCATCGCGGACCCTATCATTAGGTAAAATTCCTGGGATTGCCTCACATTTTTTAGCTTTGAATTTTTGACATTTTATACATTTTCCAATACAATTTCGTATTGTCTTTCGTGATTTTAAAATCCAATATTTTTCTCTTAAAGTTGACATTAACAATAAAGTACTAGCATGTAATAAATCCTTATGTACAGTCATTATCAACAATTTTACAACAGGGTGATCAGATGGCAATATAATAGGAAACTTAAAATCGTACTTGTCATCTCGATAAGCAACATTTGACCTAGCTCTTATAAGGCCGTCACAATCAACTATTGGTCTGAGTTGTCTTAATTTCTCATCATTTTCTCCCTTAAACGATTCCTTTTGAATGAGTAACATTAAAGCCTTCTCCCCCCTTTCTATTTCTTGTACAGATAAATCTTTTGAAAGATTTTTGTCAACTTTTCTTAAATTGTTATAAAATCTAAAAATCCAAGATAACATTCTTACAATTTTCTTAAATGAAGAAAAATACTTATAATACCACTTACCATTTTCATCATTACTAATTAATGTGGCTATAACTGTTTTACGAATCTCAGAATTGACCAAATCTTCATTTGGCTCATCATTCGATTTAGGCCACTTTTCCCTTTTTTCGTGCAACCAATCAGGTCCCTCCCACCATTTCCTTTCAACTAATTGTTCAGCAGAACATCCCCTTGAAAGTAAATCGGCGGGGTTAAGAGAGCCTGAGATATGATGCCACCAGTGAGGGGAGGTCAGTGAATGTATTTCTGCAACCCGATTTTGAATGAACGTCCCCCAATTTTGATTTCGCTGAATCCAACACAAAGCTGTTGTTGAATCAGTCCAACAATAAATATCAACCCTTGATAAATTTAGATCCTTTATTATGTTAGATAATAATCTAGAACCAATGTTACAAGCCAAAAGTTCTATGCGAGGAATCGTAATGGGTTTTAAAGGGGCTACCCTAGATCTTGCTTGTACTAGATTAATTTTAACCCCATCTTCGTTTTCGATTCTTATGAAAACGCACGTACCGTATGCCTTCTTACTACCATCACAAAATAAATGTAAACTTATATCTTGATTAATTGGTTTAAGTCCAAACCATCTAGGAATACATATCTGTGAAAGTAAACATAAGTTTTGTTGCCACGACTTAAATTTTTTTTGTAAATCATCCGGTAGTATATCATCCCATTTAAGTTTTAAATTCCACGTTTCCTGAAAAATTAGTTTTGGAATTAGCATTACCGGAGCCGTATAGCCCACAATATCAAACACTTGGTGTGCTACGGCTAGAACTGTTCTTTTTGTGATTGGTTATAATTTATTTAAAACCTGTTCAATTTTACACGATAATGTATCGGTAGATGTATGCCATATGAGACCTAATAGGGAAACACCCTCTTCCGTGGAGGAATCCTCCTCAAATATTTCATTACTCAAGTTAGACTTCCAACATCTTAAATTAAAATGACCCAATGACATAATTAATTTCGCTTCGACAAAAAATTTTCTCATTTCTGTTTCAGAGCTTAAACTTGTCACGCAGTTATCAACGTAAAAGGCTGTTTTTAGAATGTCTGCAGTATTCTTTAATTTTTCTGGAACCCTATCTAAATGATACAATAAAGTTGCAGCTAATAAATAAGGGCTGCACGTAATGCCAAAAACTACCCTTTTGTGATGATAAACTTCTACCTGTTCCCGATTTTCTTTATCAAACCATAGAAATCGCAAAAAATCTCTGTCTTTTTTTCTTATAGCAATCTGCAAAAAAGCTTTTTCGATGTCAGCGGTAACACCTACGTAATTCATACGGAAACGGTTTAGAATCGAGGGAATCATCTCAATTAGATTTGGACCTGTAGATAAACAATCATTTAATGAAGGGAAACCTGGTAAATGTGAACTAGCGTTAAATACTGGCCTTATATTTGTGGTACTATTTTCTTTTATTACTGCCCGATGAGGCAAATAATGAACACCCGTTAGTTTTTCAGTCGTTGTCTTTTCAATTATACCAAGATTTAACCAATTCTGAAAAACATCACAATAATCATTAAATTTTCCAGAATTTGTCAATTTTCTTTTGGCGGTTAAAATAGATTTTTCCGCATTAATTTTATTATTTGGTAAAAGCTTGTTATCCAAAACCCAAGGCAACGCGACTTCATACCGCCCCTCACTATTTACATTAATAGTCTCTTCAAAATATCTTTGCGTATCCTCCTGCAATTCTGCTTTCGTTTTACTAATTGGAGGTTCTGTGATTCCCAAAACATCTAATTTCCAAAGATCGCTAATGCATAGATCTTTTACTAACATAGAAGAAATAATAAGAGAAGCAGTGCTCTCAGAAATTGGCTTAATGCCAGAATTGAATTTTCCTATGACAGTCCATCCTAATTTCGTGTTTATCGCGGTTAATCCACATTTAAGATTAACTATATTTCCAGTTAAAAGTTTACCAGCAATGTCTGCACCAATTAACAATTTTATTTCCTTATCAACCTTTAAATTCTTATTTTCTAAATCAATTATTTTAATTCCATGTAACTTCAATTCATTTACCCAAGGGCCAGACGGAATTTCCTTAATTTCAGAACAAATTTGTTTCTGACTTAATACTTCTAATTTACATTTATATTCATCATTTACATCACATAATTCAATCAAATAATTTTTATATACATTTTCAGGAGTTTCAACACCACCAAATAAAGATTGCTTAATTCTAGTTTCACCAATACTCTTAAATTTCATACTCTGAGCAACATCTGTAGATATATAAGATTTCATACTACCATTATCATAGATAGCACGAATAAACATTTCTTTAGAACCATTCTTAATTTTTACAATTAAAGTTTGCAAAACTACATCTGAAATCTTAATGCAATTATTTAGAGTGCTTGTTTTGTTTTCACTTTTATCTCCATTCGAGATATTATCAATTTTGTTAGAAGTTAAATCCGGACACAAAATTACAAAATGCCGATTTTTGCAAATCGGGCATCTATGTTTTGATTTACAAGAATTAGCCATGTGAAAACGTTTTAAGCATACAAAACAAGCATTCTTTTTCTTAATAATATCTTTTTTAGAATCCAAACTCATAGATAAAGCATCATTACAATTTTCTGAATTGTGAAACTTATTGCAGAAAATACAATCAAATTTCTTAAATTTAGGTGCATTTACCTGAAAATTATTACCATTTGCATTTAATAATTCATGAGCAGTTGGAATACTGTTTTTATTTTCTGGATGCTTACCTTTTTTAACAGGAAGTTTTTCAGAATTTAGAGTATCTCGCGTGATTTTTAATCGAAATTCAGTATCTACTTCATTTTTGACAAACATCATTAATAAATCTAATTCAGTCTTACCTGTTTCAGCACCTGTGTTCCTTTGCCTTTCCCATATTTTTATTAAATCGTCGGGGAGGGCTGATTCTATCAGTGGAAGTAACATATACGAAAATTTATCTTGTGTTACACCTAGAGATTCCAACGCACGTAACTGAGTTTGTAACTTATCATACAGTGTCAATAAATTGACTTGCTTCTTATCTGTAATCACTAGTTTTAATAGTTCTCGTACGTAAATTTGTATCAGTACATTTTCCTTACCGAAACGCTCCTTTAAAAAATCCAACGCTTTACCGTAATTCGCTTCTGTTGCAGGAAAACTATCCACAATCTGTCGGGCCGGCGAGTCAGGTTTCGTCGACTGTATAAGGTATTGAAACTTGTCCCTCACATCTATTCCAGGGTCTTCATTTATTTTACTGAATTGCGTCCAAAAGCTCAGCCAATTTTTTGGGTTCCCGTCAAATTTAATTAGTTCGATTTCAGGCAGTTTTTGTTTCGTAATTATCGACACGACTGGAGATGAAGATGAAACACCACTCGTATTAGCTGGATTAATGTTCGATTTTATCTTCTTGCATTTGATTTTGAAATGCGATATTTTATCATAGTATTCTTGGGCTGCTTCATATTCTTTGTCAAAATCTTCTTGCGAACACTTCTGTTTTTGTAATTCTTCTAAAAATTTTTCATCTATTGTTCGTAATGTTTTACATTTCTCTTGCAATGAATCGAATTGTATTTCTACATCTTCCGAATTAGGATCGTCTTCACTTAATAATTCTTGAAGTTTATTCGCAGTCTTCGTAAATGACGTTCTTGCTGATTTTCTTTGTTGTCGTACAGCTTCCAAATCCATGTTTAAAAATTACTTAAACTATCGGCAAAAAAAAGTGTGAACGTGCTCTAATTAACACGTATCCCGGCAGGGATGCCATAATGTTACGAATATTACTTAAATTAATCACAAAGGCCGGGAAATAAACTTAGCCGATAGTTAAAAAACAATAACAACATTTTATTTACAAGTTTGTTTCAGAACGAACGTAACACAACTGACAGCAATAACATCGGCTGTCTATGACGTAACAAAATTGCGCGCCTCCTACGAAGGGTTACAATAATGAGCTGGGATTGGAGTGTCCTTGAATTTATTTCCATTTTTCCTAATAATGAGAAAAATGCCACACAGTAAAATCTTCTAAAAAAAAACGCATGGGAACAAAAGAAAAAAAAAGAGAGAGAAAGAGAGAGAGAGAGTTATAGTCAAGTTACCCTCGTAGCAAGTGTTGGTGTGTATATTCTTTTCGGTAATTATTAAAAACAAAGCATAACAAAACCACTGGTTGAGTGATGCATAATAAATGTTATCAGCATCATTTTATTTGAAAGTCTATAAAAAGTATGAAATTGGAATAAATTTTGTGCGTTGATTTTTTAGACATAGTTATATGAGAAAATCATGAATGTGTACTTCTAAACCACTGGTTGAGTGATGCATAACAAATATTATCAGCATTGTTTTATTTGAAAGTCTAAAAAAAGTATGATATTGAATTGAATTTTGTGCGTTAATGTTTTAGACATAGTTATACCGGAAATCATGAATGTGTACTTCTATATATAACTTTTTACCAATTCTGCAGCAAATAAAATTTTAAATTTTATTTAAAAAAAAAAAAAAAAAAAAAAAAAAAAAAAAAAAAAAAAAACTTCTAACTACGCGAATTTTAATGTGCTAAAATATGCATTACCACAATTGCTAGTCTTAAACATGGAAAAAATATGAAGGGAAGTTACCTTAAAACATTGCCATATGCGTTTTTTAAAGCTGTCCTATTTTCCGTATTTTTCATTAATCGGATCGACCTTGGTCCGGATAATCGAAGCTCTACTGTATGTACTGCTGAATGCAAAAATATAAATGAAAAACATCAATAAACATTGTTTAAATTATTATTATCAACAAAAGTACGAATTCTGCATATAAAGCATAGTTTTAAAATTAAAACACTCAGGTAAAAATATCAAATCAGATATAAACGCAAATAAATAAGAAATCATTTGAACTTGCTCTTATAAAAGTCTTGAAACTTTTTATAAACAGCTGAGACAAATTAAAGTTGATATCTTCGTAGAAAAGAAGGCACTCATAAAATATTTATACAGTCGTCCCCGCATAAACAAATATTGACGGTTCCAGAAAAAATATTCGATTAAGCGGGGTATTTGATTAAACGGGGAGGCATATAAATCTAATATTTAAGGTGTAATAAAATGACAAAATTATTAAATATAGTATTAAATATAGTATAAAAACAAAATGACAAGTAAATACGCAATGATTTAACGACAGTAAACACATGCATTTTGTTTACATTACATTTAATGCAGAATGGGTGAATTGGGTCCAAATTTTGTTATTAGAATTTAATTTACGTAAATTATACAAGTTTGAAAAAATAGATGAAAGTGGTTTGTGTGAAACTTTAAAGTAAAAAATGGACGAGATTTTTTTCGAATGGTATCATAATTATCATCTTGAGCCTCTAAGTGACAACACATTATTATTAAAGAGCTATTTCGATAACGCGAAAGGATTTTCTCGCTAATGCCAATCCTATAGAAAAAATTTATAAAGATAACTCTATCGCATTTTAATATTTTAAATGATTTTTTTTTAATTTATTTATTTATTTATTTATTTATTTATTGGCAATGGATAGCTGAGATCAATATGTACAAAGGGCGTCGCCATTTTTAAATTTTTCGATTTTTATTGCTGATATTTTTAATGAGGATGGTTTCAGTTTCGGAACCGGTTTTGAAAATGAAAGTGTCTCCATTAAAAACAATTGTAAAAAATCGAAAAAGTGAAAAAAAAGTCCTCTGACAAACAAAAGTAAACAAAGTACAAAATTGTGCGAAATTACTGTCCAATTTATTTCACCATTTTTGAAATCAATTCAAAAAATGTACAAGAAAGGGAACTCACTTGACCAGTCCATTATACACCTGCCAGACGAAATACATGCTGAAAAGTCTGGAAATTCGTTTTCTGTGTAACAACTGAAAGTGACAAAAAGTGTGGAGGAAATTACAATTAAACGTGTTTTTCGCACACATTTTTCAAATTGTCTCACTCATTTGTTATTCGATTAAGCGAGGACATTTCATGAAAAGTATTCGGTTAAGCGGGGTAAAATAGCATTAGCTCAATGGAATTAAATTCCGTTCCGGAGGATTTTATTCGAATAAGCGGGGTATTCGATTATCCGTTATCCGATTAAGTGGGGAGGACTGTAACTAGTAGAAATGATAATTATTATGCAAAATATGCAAAGTCATAAATTTAATTTTTTCATAGTCAAATTTTTTCTTTAAAACTTCATTGTAGCATTGTTTTTTTACGGTTACTATCTGATTAATTATATGAATTTTGTAAAAAAAAAAAAAAAAATAAAGGATTTAACAGACGAATAATAATTCAAAATATCTTATTTCTAAATATTAAAATAAAAATACTAGATCAGGAAAAAAATTAACTCCTTATATCTGCGGTCAATGGACAATTGATGAAAATAGAGTACTGCATCTATGTAACTCTGAAATATCCTTCCGACCTATCACATTACAGGTTTTTTTTTTTTTTTTTTTTTGTAATTTTCATAGCAACGTTGAGATACATAAATGTTATTTTTACAAACAGTCATCAAGAATACGTCTGCTGAAGCTAAGCACTATTATTCATCAATCTCCTTATTCCAATTGTCGAAAAATTTGTTTTATATTAACTTGCACACCAGAATTGGAAACTAGTCAAAACAGACAGGCATGTATTTCCTTTTAGTGAATCACAGCTGTTCTCTGCGATTTAAACATCGTAGATTGAAATCTAAGTAAGAATACAAGTATAACAGCATACTTACTAAGAACAAAACTTGTATAAAATTGAAATTTCTCCATATTCTTTTTCGTTCTATCTGATCTATGCTAAATATTAGTTTTCTTTATTTGAAATGAATGTATTTGCCGGATTAATCGAACTAAAATTTTTGAAATATGTACTTTATATTACTTTATTAATACCGTGTTTTACTTTTTTCATTATTTTCTATGTTTGTCACTTTTGAGAAAATGTAGTTATTATTCCATTACACTCTCAAAAAATATTTCGCCAAAAATAAAATATACAGACAATAAGTTGCTGGAACGCACATGTTATTCGAACAGACTTTTCTATCACTTGAAAAAATTTTGGTGCTTTGATTGTAGAATTTCAAAAAAGATTTGCGATTCGGTTTACGAACTTTTCATTATTTTGAGAGAAAACAGAGGTAAATAAAAAATCATTTTCGAATAGAAAAATCTAGTGCACAGTGTTGCTGCTCATTAAACTGAACAGTCTTTTGATTCAACAAAAATGCAACTTTAGATATTGGAGGATTTCCGGTAGTTTTAGCATTAGATTGATGAATTTTCTGTATTTTCGGGAAAATGTGTAAATTAAAGCAGATTTTTTTTTTAGCTGTTATAGTAATAATAAAAACAATGGGAAAAACATCTTCGAATTCCATTTTGTTTTAGAGTGTATATTGATCGAATACAGAATGTGCGATGTTTCAAATTTTGCTAAGATACAAAATTTAAATCTGAAACAAAAACTTAAATAAAAAATTCCCAAATTAAAAGATAAATGTAAATGTGAAAACTTGAAAAATAGTTAGAAATCTAAAAGTGCATTATTTTAATATCAGCGAAAAGTGACCCGCAATTAAAAATATATCACCGATCCGCATAAAATTTCTCTCTCCGAGTCCGTCGCGACAATGCCGAAATATCCCTGTGATTTGAAGAGGCTTTTCTATTATTTTAAGCAATTTCTGCCTTCTGATTGGACATTTTTCGAAAATTTTGATCTTAGATTTCTGTTTTTTACGTATATTTTAATAAAACGGATTTATAAATTCCATTTCTAATACGAAAAAGTACTAAGCAGCACAGCTACCAGAACACCCATGTAATTTGACGAATATGTTGCTTTAGGTGTGAGTATTTCAGGTAATTGGTGTATTTTTTTCTGTATTTTTTGCGGGTTAGGAGAGGGATAGAAATAGCAAAATTTAAAGCAAATTTTTCTATTTTAATGGAATACAAACCAAGTAAAAAATAGCTCAATTTACGGATTATTTTGCGAGCATAGAATCCTCCATGGATTGAGTTATACCCGACCTGAACTAGTTAATTCTACATCCATTCAAGCTGAACCAGTTTTAAAAAAGTAGATGATCCGAACTCAACAAACTCCGACCAAGAGTATTCAATTCGAACCCAATTCCAAATCGAAATGCAAGAGAAAATTGAAAAAGAAAATTCCATCTTGTAAAGCAGTAATGGAAAAATAGTCTACAATAATGCTTCCAATATCAATTATATATATATTTTTTGGAAAAATTAATGTATTTATCATTTTTGTGTTAAATTTAATGTATTTAATTCAATGGCGCAGCCAGAGGGGGGGGGGGGGGTTGGAGTTAAAACCCCTCCCAGAGCTAAGAAAGATCGCTATAATTGCCGCTTATATGAATCAAAAACCAAACTTAATATTTAAACATTTTGGCGTATTTCGGAATCCGCTGCATTATTGAATCGGATTTCATTAAATAAAGTGATTCAATTAAATGGCAAAAATTGTACTTAAAACTCTGAAAGTGCACATTACATGGATTAGTTAACTAAAATTTGGTTATTTAAAATAAATCGCTTTTCTGAGACGTATTATGCTAAAAGAATGATGATTTCCTGCCACACAGATGCTCTTCTAGTTTAAGTATTATACAGTGAATATTCTAATTTGTACTGAATCTATTAACCGGTGATTCAAATAACCGGCGAAAATAATTATCTGAAACTCAACCTCCCCCCCCCCCCTAGAACCGAATTCTGGCTGCGCCACTGATTTAATTTAATGTATGCACTCATTGACATTCAAATAATATAATTTCACATTTTAAAATATATTTCGGCGATACTTTTGAGAAAAGAGGTAGAATCGAACCTATACGCTAAAACAATTAAAACTAACCCGACTCGAAAAATAGAAGTTAATCCGAACCCCTCCGAAAAAAATATTAACTTTAGCCAGATCCGACTCAAATCGCCAGTCGAGTTGGGTTTAATTTCCCAAGGTGATGCAGGACTCTACCCAAAACGCGATCTAAGCCCGACATCTCAGCATTTCGATCTGAACCCGAAATATTTCGACCTCAACTAGACCCCAACCGTAACTGATGAAAAAATATATCCATACTATAATGCAATTACGTAAAAATATATCTACAACTATATCTCCAATGTCCGTTTTAACTTTTCAATAAAAAATCAGTATATATAAACAGAGCCCGAACAAGCTGAAGTTGGGCCCAAGGACTATTAAAAAATTGGGTCCCACGACCTACCCATTTTCGGTGACACTTTCACAAAAAAAGAAGGTTTATTTGACAGTAACTTAAAATATTTAAATTTTACATTTCATATTTTATAAAACAATATTATTTTTTGAAAAGCATTTGATTAAGGGAAAAAAATCAGCCATATAATTTGTGGACCCCTGAAATTGGTGGGCCCAGGTCCAAGGCCCGTCATTAATCAGGCCCTGTATATAAACTCATTAACATTCAATATATAATTTTTCAACTTAAAATAAATGTTGTAAATTCTTTTGAGAGATCGATCTTGAATCAAAAACCATAAGTGTCAACATCCAACCCGAACCTGAAACAAAGTTAACCCAACTGGAATCAGACCCACAACGACAAAAGATTGACCGATCCAATCCAGATTGCGAGTCGTGTCAGGTTCAGTTTGCCCGACCCGATGTAGCATTCTACTTGTCATTCAAGACAGCCCCGACAAAATTTTAGTATAAATTTTATCTTTTATGTTAAAAAATATACATTGTACAGAGACATTCATATATCATCCTGTGTAGTCCTCTATATAGATTTTTATTTTAATCGGGTTTATCTGAACTCAATTTGCAAGATTCAAAATTTAGTCAGAAACCGACTCGTACCCAGAAGAATCAATTTAGTCAATCTGAGTTTAATTAAAAAAAAAAAAAAACTATATGTTGATTTAACTTGACGGGGACGAAATTCAAAAGTCAGAATATTTTCCCCGACGATATCGAATTTTGACCCCGATGGGGGGCCAGGTATGCCCGACGGGGGGGATATGCCCCCCCGGTCCCCCCTCTGGCGCCGCCCTTGATGTTAACAGTTAATTCACGTTACCAGTATCAAATCTTTGTATTCGTCTTGATAGGGGACTAAGAAAATTGTTCATGTTAAGAGTAATTCACGTTAAGCGTGTTCATGTTAACAAACTTTTACTGTATAGTATTATTATGTTATATTATGGAAAATGTTTTTAATAAATTACTAAGAAGAAAAAAGAATGTAAAATTAATTTGGATTTAAATTTTTCTAGATTTAACAAAAACCTTCTTACTACTTTTTTAAGTCCAAATGTATGAGGATGTGTATATCTTTTTATGTAACATGCATTTAAATAGTTTTTTTTTTTTTTTTTTTTTTTTTTTTAAATAAAAAATTAAGTTACATAAATTGTGCATCTTTGTTGTTTTTTTTTACATAAAAAAATGTTTACATAAATAAACAAGATTTGTATAAAGGTATTTAAAAATAACTGATAGCTAAAGTTATTAGAAATTATTTGTTATTAGCCTCCGATGCTATTTCTTTCAGACAAGCTAAAAAATGTTGTGTCATCAGCCCTGAATTTTCTACTCAACCGATTTTGATAATTATTTTTCAAATGAAAGCTATTTATTTGTAGTTGTTCCCATTTTAGTTATTTTTTAATTTATTTCCATTTTTATATTTTATTTTTAATTTTAAGTGCTTTTTACGATATTTGTTCAAAATGGTGGCAACTCAGTTTAGCTTTTCTCTCGACAATAAAAATTTATTTTCCAAAATGATTGCGCATAATTATGCACTAACTGAGGTAAAAAAATATATTTACTGAGAAATAATATTAATAAGTAAATAAAATAACAGAAAATAATTTATGATAAAAATTAATGTCTAAAGCAAAATAAGAAAAATTTCAAATGAGAAAAATGATGTCATTCAGCAACCAGATAAATGGGAATTACAATATTATTACGGATGCCTTTTTCATTCTACTAATAACAGTAATTTTTAAAAAGACATTTGAAGGGAAAATGACGTCACTATTTAAAACATCGCATTTTTACTCATAACGATATTATGTACTACTCTGTTATCCCATCGACCAATTTCGCCAATTTATACAAATCGCCAAACTAATAGCCAAATTATACATATTGACATAATTTTTATTTTAAATATCGAAAAAACAAATAATTAGTAGAATATTAATAAAAATATTAAAAAAAGTCGAAATAAAAATCACTTAATGACATTTTAAACACATGAATCGTATTTAATGTCATTGAATGTGACATTCACGATCATCCTTTATTGGCATTTAATATTATAGTTTGGCGATAATTTTTTGGTCGACGGGATAACCTGGTAGTACCCGATATTACATTTCAATATTTCTTTTCATTATGGATACTGAGATTGAGATTTTACTTTCAGATGACTTCAGTTAGTGAAAATAATGTCACAGTAAAAAAAAAATTAGTTTTTTTTTTTTTTTTTTTTTTTTTTTTTTTTTTTTTTTTTTTAAATAAAATTATTTTTCTGTGAGTGCATATAAAATAAAATTTCTTGATTTCGCCGTCACTCAGATTACAATTTTAACTGAAGGTATGCGAATATTTGCATGCAAAATTGTAACTGGCAAATTTGACCTTTAGTTTGTAAATATACAGGGTGTCCGAAAAGTCTGGAAACGGTCGAATAACTCGAGAAATACATATGAGATTGAAAAACGTAAATATACGTGTTAAATATTTTTAAATAAGCTACTCAGTGATACCAAATTTGACCTCCGTAACCGACCCCCTGGGGGTCAGAGGGGGTCCAACTTTGAAATCTTAAATTATAACCCCTATTTTTTATTGCAGATTCGGATTCTACGGACAAAAATACGCAACTTTTGTATTTGATGTTTATTTCGAATCCTCGTTTATCACGGTGTATTCGAGCATATTAAATCGATACATTTTTCGGCTTTTCCAACGGGATTTTCCCTAATCGAAACTAATTGGGGAGAATTTATGACATCAAATTCCTCGTCTTTTGCAAGAATAGCGTTTCCTGAAAATCACACATGCGGATTATTCATGGAGCAAAGAAGGTATATGGAGGAGACATATGTGACGTCACTTGAAGCTTTTCCTACCCCCCCCCCCCCCGTTACAACGCCGCGGCGGCCATATTTGACCTGGGTAAGCTGCCTTTTCCCGTCTGCTACCGTTCGTCGTATTGAGGAAGCTCCTCGCGGCGCAAGTCAACTACGGTAAAAGTCAAACATGGCGGATATGAAAGAGGGGGAAAGAACTGGTTTTTCGGCGTCAGGGCTCACCATGATGCTAGATTGATATGTCTCCTCCATATACCTTCTTTGCTCCATGGGATTATTTCGATAGTACTACACACAGTTAAAAAATTGACCCATTTGCTGTAGCGTCACTCCACAGCTTTTATAGAATATCTGTTTCATGACCAATGAGAATGTTCCATAACACAGTAAAGTAGACTGTAAAAAATTGACACTTTTGCTGCATCGTCACTCCACCACTTTTATAGAAAACGATTACTTTACTGTGTTATGGAGCACTCTCATTGGTCACAAAAGAGATATTCTATAACAGCTGTGGAGTGACGCTGCAGCAAATGGGTCAGATTTTTAACAGTGTAGCACTATTGAAATAATCGCCACGGGTGATTTTCAGGAAACGCTATTTCTGCAAAAGACGGGGAATTTGACGTCAAAAATTCTGCCCAATCAGTTTCGATTAGGGAAAATCCCGTTGGAAAAGCCGAAATATGTATCGATTTAATATGCTCGAATACACCGTGATAAACGAGGATTTGAAATAAACATCAAATACAAAAGTTACGTATTTTTGTCCGTAGAATCCGAATCTGCAATAAAAAATGGGGGTTATAATTTAAGATTTCAAAGTTGGACCCCCTCTGACCCCCAGGGGGTCGGTTGCGAAGGTCAAATTTGGTATCACTGAGTAGCTTATTTAAAAATATTTAACACGTATATTTACGTTTTTCAATCTCATATGTATTTCTCGAATTATTCGGCCGTTTCAAGACTTTTCGGACACCCTGTATGTATTATATATTGATTCAATAATTTAATTACTTTTGCTTTTTTTTTAAAACCAAACCGATCGGGTCTTTTAAACATTTCACTCGTCGAATTCGACGGGATTCCACTCGTTTTATTGTTAAATTGCATTCCCTTTTTCTCAGAGTCTATAAAAAAGCGTTTAAACTAAAGAAAAAATCCATTTTTTATGAATGTAGTCAATGAAGAAGTAGCACGTTAAATTGTATCTCTTTATTATTCCGCAATTCCAATGTCTCAGAGAGAAATTGCTATTCAATTGGGTATTTCACGCCATTCTGTTTGCTATTATATAAATAAACACAAGAAAAATGAAGTTAATTCATTGCAATATAAACGGGGTCGGCCTTCTAAAAAACCTCTATTGATTTTTTTTTTTTTTTTCCTAATCGGAGGCGAAACTCAATTCTGCAATGGCAGAATCTACATTCAACTTGTTATTATTTTTTCTCTCCATTTTTCTTTTATTAAATATAAGTTCAAAATACAAAACTAGTGAATTACAAAAAAACTTTTCTTTGATTTCTTAAGATTGTTCTCAACTGCTCCGCTCAACAAGCGCAAAACGTTTTGACACATTTACACATTTATTTTTTAACAGAATGATATAAAATTGGAATGCCTGACTAGGGAAGCGATTTCGAATTGAACTTAGTTTTCCATTTTTTATGATAATTAAACCTCTAGTATACCCTCTGTTGTTTTTACGACTACACCACTAGTAAATTAACATTGTAAACGAGAACATCATAACCACGAGAATAACGATTGATATTTCTGATTTCTGGATTTTATTTTCGCTTTCCAAATTAAAATCGAATTTGAGACACATCCCATGTTGTTAGATAATTAAAAGTAAATTTTACGTGAAAGAGTGAGAAAAGTTTCCATGTTTTTTCCCTAAAATTTTGATAGTTCCCAAACATTCTAAATAATATATTATTTAGAACAACGCAAAACTTTGACGTTTATTGACTGTTTGCATTTTTTAAGTACTCTGTAAAAAAATTATTCAAAATATTTGCAAATAGCAAAATTAGCTTACTTACTTTTTGTTTACTTTTTATAGTTTACAAAGGCATGAAAAATATAAATCCTTTTTAAATATTTTTAGCATTCTTCATACCTCTGTAAATTTTAAGAAGTAAATGGAAAATAATACTAAAAATTAAAAAAAAAAATCATATGCTCATTGAGATTAATTTTCTCAAAAATATAAGTATTTCATTGCTCTATGCGTGTGTTTAATGAAGACAAAACTATATGATGCCGCGAAATCAATCAAATTTTTAGGCGATGAAAGCAAAACCAAAAGCTAAGCGTAAAACCCCCACCTATTAACCAACAATTTAATTCTCATCACTGCCACTAAAGGCGCTACTTTGCGTTATCTTTTAACATGGAGTGTCTTCGCTTTTTTATATATGCAGCTTTGAATGGACCTTATGCACGTGACGTCACACGCCAGAGCTGGCGGTATGCTAACCTGTTATTCTAGTCACTGCACCGCCAGAATGCCGAAATGCGCAGGCGCAAACATTGCTAGCAGACGATTTCAGCCTTTCTGGATACATTTTAACAGAAAATTTACAAATTTAAAGAATTTTCTAGCAAGCAGAACAACAATTTTGAATATATATTACAATGTATTAAGTATATGCTGCTTCAACAAAGAATTTTTTTTCCGGTATTTCTAACAAACAAGCATTAATAATTTGCACGCCATAGACTACTATGCTAAACACCGCCAGCAGACGAATTTTAGCCTCGAACTCAGCTTGTGTGCATAAGGTCCATTGCATAGATATAGGAATAACTAGATTACGCACACGGGGAGAAAAGTTGATTCTCCGCGGGCAAACGATTCTTCTCCACTAGAGTGGCAAATGGCCGGCGATCCAGTGGTCAATGTATGAAAATCTGCATTCTTAAAATGTATTTATGTCTATATACATATACATATTTTAAGCCTTCGTGAATATTTCAAAGTTTATATCTGATTTTTAATCACCAATTAGCATTTTTTATCGCGAAGTTAATTTTTATGAATAAAATAAATAAGAATAATGGATTTTTTTTTTAACAACTATCTTTAAATACCTTTTAACCTGGAAGATAAACAAAGTATGCGCATCAAAATCAGTAATTGGCATCTTTTTAGGTGCGTTCGTAAGTATGTAAATACATAGCACCTAAAGCACCTGTCGTTCAGTCTTTCCGTCCGTCCGCATATAACATCGCAAAAACTACTTAACTGAATCGTTTAAAATTTAAAATCTATAATTATTACTTAATTGTGTCGAGTAATTTCAAATTTTATGAAAATCGGATGCATAGATCAATTACAGGGACAATCAAAAGTATTCCGTTACATTACGGTCAATGGGGGGAAAATTACAAATGCATTTTAATCGTTTGAAATTTAAATTATATAATTATTACATAATTATTGTCGACTCGTTTCAAATTTTATGAAAATCGGATGTATAGTTTAATTAGATGGACAATCAAAAGTATTCCATTACATTACGATATAAAAAAAATAGTTTCAAGTACATTTTAATGATGTTAAACTCTTTCGAATATAATAGAATTGACATGAACCTATGAAGTATATATATACTAAAATATACATTCTGTACAATCTGTGATGTAAAGAATATTTATTATTAAATTACAAGGCCACACAAAAATATTCCACCACATAATACTATACGGGGAAACATTGTTTAGAGCATGTTTTAATTATATTAAACTATTTCACATTTTATGAATATGATATACGTTGCTGAGGTGTAATAAAAGTAACTTCCTGTAATTACAGAAACACAGAATGATTTCGACCACTATACTGTATCCGAAGTACTGATTACTATAACAGCAAAATCTGAATATTTTTAAAACTTTGTTATCGTAAGAACGAATTCCATTTGCTACGCTTTACATGCAATTTCCAACTTGTTTTTAATTTATTTCTCTAAGCAAAATAGAATTTTTAAAAATGGATGTACAATTTTAAATGATTTTTTTCTCCAGAAAGTTTATAATAACGTTTAAAGCAAAATTCTTCCTCAGTTTGCAACTTTTAACCTCCCCCTTTACATTCAATGAATTCGGTTTTGTTCTTCACACAATATTTCAAAATTTCCAGACCATTAAAATATTTTTTCTCCTTCCTTTCTGTCCATGTTTCATTGCAACGACAATAAATTATTGTGTCAAATTTTCCTTACCCACTAAACTCAAAACATTTCTTTCCCAGCCATAGTTGTTAATCGTTCATCTCGCCCCCCCCCCAAAAAAAAATAATAATAATAATTAATAGGGTAAATACAAAAAAAAATTACTTATTTTACCTGTATTTTCTTTTTGTGTGTGTGTGTGTCAAAATAAATAAAGCATTAATAATGTATATTATTAGATTATTTTTTTAGCCAAACATTGCTCAACAAAGGTAGACAAAGCATGAAATGTTTTACCAAGGTCAATATTCTTAATAAATCGTTGGTATTTTTAGAATACAATATGAATGAAATGATAAGTAAATCCGTTCATTTACATTTTATAAAAAGTGTGAATGAGTTAATTAGATAAAAATATTATAATTTTTGTCCATTTCAATTTTATGATATAACAAGAACGAAAAACAAAATCCAATTTTTTGTATTAATAACGCATCAAAGAAAATCACAATTCCGCATATCTGCTATGCATTACTACGGTAGAATCCGAGGTAGAATCACAAGTTCCGTTTGCTTTTTGCCACTCTAATGGATGTTGCCACCGAGCCGCAACAGAATCAAAAGGTATTGGGAGAAAAACATTGAATGCGTAATCTAGTTATTCCTATATCTATGGTCCATTGTTGATTGTTTTGCTGGAGGTTGGAGTATTCATGTTTCTTACTTTGTGATTTTCCTGCGCTGGTAAAATTTTTTCATAGTAAATGTTAGTGAAGCACATTTTCTCCTTACGCTATTCTAATTGAAATGCATACATTTATAAATGCCTATATAATGTATATTTATTTTGTACGCTAAAAATGTAATTGCTAAATTTTCAAAAACCAATAAGAATAGATCATAATTCATAGCTAATAATAGCAATTATTCTAACAGTTCACGAGAGTGCCGAATGGTTAAATAGCATTAATATTAAGAGAGCTAGAAAGATTCCGAAAACGAATTAATTTTAAGTTTGTTTACTAATTCATATCTTACAAAAGAGGGCTGATTTTCTTTTTAGGTACCAATGTGGAGTGATTTGTTGTTTGCTAACGATATAATATTTCTGTAAGCGACACTGGATTTAAATATATGTTATAGCTCTTTTTAAGACTGTAAGTAAAGTCTGAATTATCTTACTGTTGAGCGAGGTGGATTCAAGCGCAGTTTACCCGTTGTGCATATATTTTTTTAGTTTATGTAAAAATAAAATAGAAGTAAATTATATCTATGAACAAAATTTTGAAGAATGTGAGATCAGCGTTGATCATAATACAACTATGATTTTTACATCTCAAAACAAATAAAAATATTTATGAACCCAGCTGATTCATTAAGAATTAAATCTGTTCTCACTCCTGTTGTAAAATAACTTAGTGTTGACTCTTGAGAAAAGGGCCACCACCCAGAAATTTTTTAAAAAAAACACAAAATTAAAAAAAAAAAAAAAAAAAGAAACACTTATTTCCTATACAAAAAAAAAAAAAAAAAACAATTTGAAACTACTTTGTTTAGAGTCCTTTTTTATCGGCCAAATTTTATTATATTTTAGGGCGACCAATTAAATTTCATAATTTTCCCCCATGATTGACTGTTGAATTTCACGGGTTTTTTCCAAGCAACCAATCATCAAAGAATTTTATTTTATCATTTTTTTTCTTTTCCCCCTTAAATGACTGAAGAATTTTTTTTTTTTTTTGTCACAATTGATTGCCCAATTTCACAACATAATTTTTTCTGATGACAGAATGAAAATTTTCACAACTTTTTTCTCACAACAAACTGATGACTTTCGTAATATTTTATTTTTACTGAATGGCATATTTCGTGTCCTTTCCTTGTGACTGATTGACAAAATTCTTGGTTTTATTTTCTTTTTATATGCTTGATTTCTGTATTTTTGTGTTTATATCATGGATGTCACTTTTCCGCCAAATGGCAGATTCCCACTTTTTTTTTTTCATTTTTAGATTCTGCGATTTTTATTAAGCAATCACAAAATAAAATAACAATTTTTGTTGAGCAATCATGAAATAAAACTGATTTTCGCCAAGTGATTGCGAAACATAACAGTGATTTTCATCAAATGCTCGCAAAATATAAGAGCCATATTTGGCAAGAGATTGCAAATTATAGTGGTGATTTTCGTCAAAAGATCGCATATAAAACAAAAACAGGGATTTTCATTAAATGATCACAAAATAAATATCGATTTTCATTATATGATCGCAAAATATAGCAGCGATTCTTATCAAAAGTCAAACCTTAACAGTCCAAATTTTGTTGACACATTAGAAAATATAAAATCATAAAGACAATTATATTGTGTTCTGATATGGAGAAGGACATTCCAGTAAAATCCATGATTGCTTTAAAATTCAAGATTAAATTCACTGATATATTTTGTTGGATTCAAGGTTTGCTGGAAAAACCAAGCAGTGTAGCAGGTGAAAATTGCTAATTCTTTTGTAAATCAGTGTCAAAAAAATGCAATTTCTTTCTTCATAAATTTACAATCAAGTGAAATATTATTTATCGTAAAATGGGGTGAATCGGAAAACTTTTCAACTTTAACGTTAAAAAAAAGCAACAACTGATTTTTTAATTTTTTTATTTTTCTACTAGAAACTTCGGTCTTGTTTTGTTCTTTCCTTTTTAAGCAAAAACGAAACATTTTTACTGTTTATATATGTATTATGAATTTTTTTACTGGTGTTCCGATTCACCCCGCAGATAGGGGTGAATCGGAACAAATGTTACAATCTTTATTTATTCCGATTTAAACTTTTATAGGGTTAATAAAAACAGATAATAATGATAAGGGAGCAATAGGAACACGTAGTTACTGTGAAACCAAGCCTTTATTTAGTATACAAGTAAAGAAATGCCTTTTAAAAAATTAGAAAACATCTTTGAATCAAGAAAAATTAAAATTTATTCAAAGAAATTATATTTGAATTCCAGAAGTAGAATTTAATACAAATTCAGCCCTGTTCTGTATTGTCCTTTACTAGTAGTCATTGGGTAAGTGAATCTATTGAGTAGCCCCAATCGCTGCATTTATTAATATGATCTACTAATACTCTCTCATCCTCAGTCCTTAGTACCGTTTGCATCCCTCTCTTTTTTAATTGGTTTTTCATTTTGAGATGTTTGTGCAATGTTGTGGATCTCATAGAAAAATTCTGTGCAGTTTTTCTAATTATTTTGCCATTTTTAAATTCATTTATTGTGTATTCCATGTCTGTTGGATTGGGCATTGACTTTTTTTGTTTAACTAAGTAATTTATTGGCACCTTTAAACTCTTCAAGTAATTATACAGTAGAGGACCTATTATCCGAAATCCGGAAAGACCCAAAATCCGGAAATGAAAACGATTGAGAACGAGATGAATCATGATGAAATGAATGAATCACGAATCTTTGATCAAATGTGCGTTTTTTCGAGATATTTTTTAGATTTCATGCATTTTTGGCTTATTTTTACGAAATTCACATTTGTTCTGCGTTTTTTCGACAGAATTTACGTTTTTCTTTTTAAAAAACGCAAATTTTTACAAGTATTGCTTCAAGTATCAAAATTCATTATTCATTCAAAGATTGATTCAATCATTTCATCATGATTCATCTCTATAAAAAAACGTAAATTTTTTCAAGTATTGCGAAAATACTCTGTAAATTCGTCAAATATCGCGATAAAACTCTGCAAATTTCGTCAAATATCGCAATAAAACCCTGCAAATCTCATCAAATATCGCGAAAAAATCCTGCAGATATCTCGCAAAAAATGCAAATTTTGTGAAACGATCGAAGAAAAATCCTGTGTAAGCGTCCCCCTCTAATTATTTTACGATTTACGTCACCTTTGGGGGAGCGGAATAACGGTATTTTACGGTTATATATATATATATATGTAAAGCCAGTTAGCAAAACGTCCGGATTTTGAAGAGCTCTGAATTTTGGTTGTCCGTATATTTGACTTTGTACTCTAGTACAAGAGTCAAAGTTGTAGCTTAGTGTTTTTTCCACAGACTTCTCATACAACACACTTTTCATTCATATTCTAGATATCAGTGCTATAATTTTGTTATTTTTAAATTTTCCGTGTTTTTTTGTTTTTTTTTTTTGGAGGGGGGGTGGAGGGGAGTGTCAAGTTTCGGACGGACCCGAAATCCGGAAAATTCCAAAATCTGGAAAGCCCTTGGTCCCAACGATTCCGGATAATAGGTCCTCTACTGTAACAAACAAAACATTGTTACAATACATATTCATACATATGTTTTCATATATTGCATGAAACTATTAATGTATAGAAAAATAAACCATGAGAGAAAACGTGTTCCGATTCACCCCGTAAATCTTAAACCTCCAATATTACAAGCCATTTGTCATTTTTTGATTATGTAGTTTAGAAATAAGTAGAATTTAACACAGCATATCATTTACAAGTCTATCATTAATTAAAAATCCATTCTCTTAGGTTTAGAATACGACAAATACTGTAGTTATATACAAAGTTTTGAAGACGTTGAAAAAATGAGGTTTTTGAGGGTCCTCTTCAAGTTTTTTTATATACCCCAGTAGTGGTGCCAACATGTCAAAACTGAATTTCCTAACTCTTAATGTTATTACCTTCTTATAAAAAAATTTTCAACTAAAAATATCATCACATATATTTATAATGAATTTATTTGTATGAACGGGAACTTTCGTCCCTATTCACCCCGCTGTTCCTATTCACCCCATTTTACGGTAATTCAAATGTGCATCCCGGAGTTTATGTATGTATATAGACGCACAACATACGCCGAAAAATTTATTAAGTTTGCAGAAAATTTTAAGAACAAAAACAATTTTTATTTTTGTAACTTTTTTTAGTACCAAAAAATAAAAATATTCCCTCAATCTTATGAACAAATTATTTACTGTTAATGCGAATGTCATCAAAAGACCTTGAAAAAAATCATGAATTTCAACAAAGAATTGCGTATAAAACATACATTTCGACCAAGAATCATACAAAAAACGGGCATTTCAACAAAGAATCTTATTAAAAAAATAACATTTCGACAAAAAACCATGTGAAAAATGTGAATTTTGTCCAAAGACTGAGTAAAAAATGCAAATTTCATCCAAAGACTGCGCTAAAAATGTAAATTCATTCCATAAAAAGCGTAAAAAAAACACAAATTTCGTGAATTAGTCTCATTTAAAAAAAAAACACACACAAACTTTGTGCATGAATTGTGTAAAACATGTGAATTACATCCATGAATCGCTCAAAAAACTCAAATTATGTCCATAAATAGTGTAAAAAAATGCAAATTACATTCAGAAATCGCATATAAAATGCAAATTTCGTTGGAAGGAAATCAAATTACGTTCATAATTTGCATAAAAAATGCGAATTACATCATAAATCGCTCAAAAAACGCAAATTGCATTCATAAATCGTGTAAAAAATGTGAATAAATCCATAACTCTCTCAGAAAACGCAAATTATGTGCATGAATCAAGTAAAAAACGCAAATTACGTCCATAAATCACTCAAAAAATGCGAATTATGTCCATGACTTGTGTTTAAAAATGCAGATTAGATTCGTAAATTGCATAAAAAACACAAATTACGTTAACAAATTGTGTAAAAAACACGAATTACATTCATAAATCAAATAAAAAACACATTACATCCTTGAATAGTATAAAAAAATGCAAATTACGTAAATGAATCGCATAAAAAACATGAATTACGTCAATAAATTGCTCAAAAAATGCAAATTACATTTATAAATCGCATAAAAAGCACAAATTACGACCATGAATTGCACAAAAAATGCGAATTACACCTAACATTAAATTAATTTGCAGAAAGTTTATGACCCAATATTACGTACACAGAAAGTTTTTCATTTTATGCAAGTCTGTATATATATATTGATACATTAATATTGAATCTTTTCAATTAAAAATGCATTACTTGATAAAAAAAAGTAATTGTTGTATTTTTTATTTCCTGTGTCTATGAGTATATCTATACCAGATTACTCCTATTTCAGGAAGAACTGCTCCTGCTGTGGCTGTTTGTACAGAAATAGTGTATAATGTGACCTTAAGTCTTCCTTCATCTGTTTTTACTAAAGTGTAAAATAGCAAAGTTTTTATAAAATATTTTTCTAGTTATAGATCATTACTTTATGTAAAATCATCACTTAATGAATAATTATTCAATTATTTTCTTATGATTTCAAGAATAATGATTGAACTTTAAAGACAGGGTTAAATTAAAACACACATAAATTAACATCTGAATTGATTTTTGCTAAAGGTACATAGACGGGATGTGGCAGCACAGATAATCACCTCGTCGAGTTCACCAATAAAATTTTTGGAATAATTAAATTTCAATTCGCATAGTAAAACACAATCGGTCTGCCAAGTCATATCTTGGTGGAAAACATCAAAAAACACAATTTTAGTGGTTGACTCGATTTTACCATTCTGTTCTTTTGCTGCCAATCCTCTATCTTTTCATATTTTTCAACACAATAAAGCACAATGGTAAACCTACAAATCAACCTCTAAAATCAGGTTTTTTGTAGATTTCCACCAAGATATGTGACTTGGCAGACTGACTGTGTTTTAATATGCGAATCGAGATTTAACTAATCCTAGATTTTTAGCTGTGAACTCGATGAGGTGATTGCCTGTGCTGCCACCTCCTGGTCTAACATATAATTATAACAGACTTGAACATAATTAATACCTAACCCAATTAGGGTAAAAACTCAGAAAGAGCCAAGACTCTAATCTTGATCTGCAATGTGCTTTACTATTGCTTTAACCACTAAGCTGCTTTGCTCATGTCCTAACTCATCAATTTCTCACTTTATGAATGTGCTGGGGAGTGTCATTGGCCAGCATTATTCAGGTGTTAATTTATGAGTTCTTAAATACAGTCGAACTTCGTTAAGACAAATTCGACAAGCCTAAAAAATCCTTTCGGATTGGGATTAATCAATAAAACAGCAAAAGGCATTTAAGATGATTTTAATAATAAATTACTAAAATAAAGATATCAAAGATTGTAAATAATATCTGCAGAGACACGTTTTATAGTCATTTTATAATAATCCGTATTTTTGTGCAAAAAAGTACATTTCTGGCATCGCCATATCAACACAAAAAATATACTCACACAAATTCACACATGTCGATGCTAGTACTATATATACTGTAATATTCTTATTTAAAAAATAAATGAGTAAGGAGAAATAAAATGTAAAAATAATATATTTACCATCTTAAGTTTGACTTAGAAAAAAATATTTTATTCGTGTTTGCTTCATTTTTTTCATTCCACATTTATTTTTAAAAATACAGTAGACTCCCTCAAATCCGCAGCTTGGGACCAGAGGTTGTGCGGATATTAGAATTTTGCAGATTTCTGGTCATTGTTTTGTTTACATTTTTTAAACACTGATTTGAGTGCAATTAATAGTACATTCAGGACTATAATGAATACTTATAATATAATAAAATATTAAAATAAGTAATAAACTAAAATAATAAAAATCAAGTTAATAATCAATAGTGTATGATTAAATATTCATTATAAAGATTAAATGTATTTTTCCAAAATTATTCAAACAAAACTTGCCTCATAAAAGTACATTACTAATTCACATCAGAATCATAAAATAAGGATTATTATTTTTTTTTTTTTAAGTTTACCCGGGATTAATAACCAAAAAATCTTGATTAATGCATAAATATATTTGGTAAGAAGATTGTGATTACCAGTGATATCAGCAATATCTTGAATTTTTTCCAAAAAAAAATTATTCTTCCTTCATAAAAAAACATGAATAGAGTATTATTGAGAAAACTACAAATTAAAAAATATATGGAATTGATACAAAACTAAAAAAAATCAAATTTTGTCCCAATATCCGATCTGAAATTTTCATTGTTTATATCCATAAAATATGTGCGGATTTTAGAGAATTGCAGATTTCTGGTTTGCGGATTTGAGGGAGTCTACTGTATCTACTTTTTCCAAATTTTCCAATTGGCATTTTCTTGTTGAAATAGAAACCACAGAAGTTTTTACAGCCTCTGTCACTTCATTGAAAGATACGGAATAGATTTCGGTTTCTGCACCAGTCTCTATTTTACTAAGCTCTTCCTCTTCATTTAACTTTTCAGTTAAATCGGCCAGAATATCGTCATCTGTCGTGGGTTGTGATGTCATAACATTTTCATCAATTCGAACGTAATACTCAAACGCCATGGAAGAAATATTCCTCTTTTTTTTTTCAGCTTCTTCTATCACATCATCTATTTCTGATTAATTTGTTTGTGCAACATCTTCTTCTGAAAATCCAGCATGCTTGAAACCGTTTTTTTTATAACAGTGGGAGAAACAGAGTTCCATGTACATCTTAGGAAACACATAGTTTCCAAGAGATTAATAGAAAAGGGTGTTTGTTTGTCAAAGCACTTGATGAGTTTCTTAATTACCCCTTTCCTGCAGCGAGTTTTTAAACGCTGAACAATGCCTTGGTCACATGGCTGAAGCTTTGCTGTTGTATTTGTAGGAAGGGGAACACATTTTTCTCTTCTATCCCCCCCCCCTCCCTGCTGTTATTGCTACTCCTCTTGTTTTCATCCTCAGCAGTTTTAAGAACAAATGCACGTAGCTTCCCAAAGTAGCCAAATGTGGCGATATATCACCAAGTTGGTGACAAACTTGGCGATGGTAATCCTTCCCTCTCTATGGTAACCCCCCTATAGATATACTGATACATTGAATGTTGTTCCATGACTTTGTGGATTTTTCAAGAAGGTTGTAGAAATTTCCAGCACATGCTGCGAGCCTATATAAGGAGAGCAATACGAGCTGTTGTTATTATTTACCAGTCAGTCATTGAGTGAACAAGCCGATTGTTAAGCAAGTTTACTTGAGTTTCATCTATGTTGTTTTGAATATTATTAAGTGTTGAGACGTTGTATAAAGAGTCTCTGGGATCTAAAGCTGTACTTGTACGATAGATTTGAGCAGTTATTTTTGAATATCTAGTAATATTTGTGAGTTTCGAAACTCTATTGTTCTGAAGATCTGTAAATAAATTATTTTCTACTTTTCTAAGAGACAAGAGTTTGAAGTTGTCTAACCATAAGATCAAAAGAACCCTATATACGCTGGAACATTTGGTGTCAGAAGTGGGATTTGAAATGGAACTCCGTATCTGGAAACCCAGTGTTGAACCAGTATCTCTGCTACGGTTACCGCCTCTTGATTAGGTATGGCGTAGGCTTCAGGCCACTTTGTGAAGTAATCCATGACAACGAGGATGTACTTGTTGCCATCAGATGTTCTAGGAAGAGGACCCAGGATGTCTAGAGCAATTCGTTTGAAAGGAGCTCCTACATTATAACGCTGCAATCGTCCATGGGTGCGCCTCTTTGTACCTTTACGTGCTACACAGGTATCACAAGTTCGACACCACTTCTCTACATCACTGCGAACATTATTCCAGTAAAAACGCTCTCGAACCTTTTGAAGGGTCTTCATTACACCAAAATGACCTCCTGTGGGACTACTATGAAGTTCTTGAAGGACCATAGAAATTCTCGACTTAGGGAGTAATAGTTGCCATCTACATGTCTTTCCATCGTCAGACTCCCATTTTTGTTACAAAATACCGTTCTTCAAATGTAAGGAATCCCAGAGAGCCCAATAACGTTTAGTCGTAGGATGGTAATGGGCCATGTCTTGCCAGCTGGGCTTCCTGTTGGACTCCTCTTTCAGCTCTAGAATTGGCTTAATTTCAGGATCAGCAAGTTGATCTTTACGCAGGCTCTCGTCACTCCATGGATCTTGCAATGATGTAGACCCAGTTGTAACTTGTCTTACTATAGGACCTTTGACATTAAATTTCTTCTCAACCCGGTCGCAGTATCTACAATTCTCTGAGCAGGGTCTTCTTGAGAGAGCATCTGCATTTCCATGTGATGAGCCTTTTTGATGGCATATCTCCATATCGTACTCTTGAAGCTTTTGTATCCACCTGGCTATCTGGCCTTCAGGGTTCTTAAAATTCAATAGCCAAGTTAGAGAAACATGATCAGTTCGGATCAGGAATTTGACCGTAAAGATAGTGATGAAAATGGTCTATGGCTTTCACTACAGCAAGAAGCTCTTTTCTTGTTACGCAGTAGTTTCGCTCTGCCTTTGATAAGCACTCTTTTTGTGTTCTAGTTATATTCTAGTATGAGTTTCTTCAGGTAATAATTTAGATAGTACTGGGTAAATATGTCTTTAAGAACAAGAAACAAAATTCGAAGTTTTTAAAGATCTAATCTTAATTTTTATGTCATCATAGAGTTTTCTATGCACATATACATTTGATAAACTCTTAACTCTTTCAAGATTCAATTATTTGCTCATGTGAACATTTATGGCTTAGTTGATTTGACATATTCTCTTTAAAGTATTAATTGCAAAAACATAATTTTCTTCAGTTAAATGCTCGAAGGGATAAAAAGGAGTAGAAAAGGAATTTACAGCAATTTTTTCAAATTATGAATGACATAATTCCTGGAAGATATGTGATTTTAAAATTTTTATTTTACCATATTATAATATACAATGCATTACTTTTCTGCAATATGACATTTTTTATTTTCCAACTTTATTTCAGTTTATAACTTGTACAATATATTTGCACAAGAATTAGCACAAAAATTAGGGGGATCGAGGCCAAAGAAAAATAAAATTTTATTTTGAAAAAACTGTGCCACATTACAACATACCTTACACTAATTTTCTGCGGTATTGCATTTTTATTTTCCAACTTTAAGTTTATCTCGATTTATAAGTCGTACAAGGCATTTTTGACGATTTCTGCAAAACTTGGGTGGGGATTAGAAGATGAAGCATGATTTTAAAAAAATTGTGCAGTTTTATTATTGAGGACCATACACAACTTTAGCACATTATTACATTTTGATTTTCTGATGTTCCATTTTTTTCCCCTGTATTCTAATACACACCTCAATATATTTTTTTATAATGATTTTTGTAATCAATCTTCTGTTATGCTAGAATTTTCTTAAAGAATATTAAAAAATTGGTTGCCTGTAAAGTCGGTATACGGGCGAAAGTTTTACGTGACAACGACTTTGAGTTGTAAAATAATTTTAATGTGAATATTCATTCGTATAGTAGGAAGAAGGATGAAATAATAGTAACAATTTAAAACATTTATTTATACAAAGAATTATATTTAAAACATTAATTTATACAAAGAATCTCGCACTGAATTTCATATTAACAAAATTTTGCAATACAATAACTTGCAATACACTGTGTTTGTTAAACACATTTTACTTCATGTTTATTGATGTCAAATGTTGAATTTTGTAAACAGCATATTAAAGAATTTTTCAATGAGCAGAATATAACTAAAGTAAAATGGCTTTCACTAATCACATATCATTAGTTTTCCATAATATACCACCGAATTACGAAATAAACTACACTTATTTTCTTTGTACTTTATACTAATAACTAATACATAACGTATTTCGTCTTAGTTTGATACTATCTAAAATTCCTATTAAGCACCGCCCCTTCCTTGCAGCGAATTCACATTCACGTTCAGAAAATGGTCCCACAAGTGACCGGAAAAAGTTAAGAGAAAAGTGAGCGCGTATCGTGAGCGGAGCGTAACGTAACGTAACGCAGTTTCTTGAAGTGTCTCCCGGCAAACCAATTTACAAGACGTTGTCACGTCAAAAATATTTGGGCAATTTCCTACTAAAAACTTTCTATTACTGTTAAGTCTGCCACTTTTAGTGAGTGCATAAGAAAGTTTAATCATATATGCATTGCTTGCTCTATAATTCACATTCATGTCGCAAATCAGTCATGACTGATATGAAGCTCATAACAATAAATAGTCTTATTTGAACTGATACAGATCGAATCAATGAGTAATGTTGGAAATTTCCAAATAAAAAAACAAGATTTTTAGAATACAGAGAGTTTCGGTCTGGCCGAATTTTCAGTAGATTTTGGGCCGAAAATGATACAATACATTGATATCAAATGATACAATCATGATACAAACATGATATCAAATGATACAATCAATTGAAAATTCAGAAAAGGTGAATTTTCAATTGATCTTTTATTGTAATATTATTGTATACTACTAATTAATGAAAATAAACATAGTTTTTATAATTAATGTAATTACTAACTAATAATTATAATTCATTAATCCTTAAAAACATTGATTATGTTAGTAATCAGAGGTTTGTTTTAAAAATCTAAAATTTTTGGTAGTTATTTCGTATTTTAACAAGGGAGGGGGATAAAATCATAAAAACCAATTTAAAATTTAAAAAATCTGATTTTATTTTTAAGCTTTTTTTTAATAATTTTTTTACATTTTTGTTATGAAACAGTTGTTCATTTCCTCAGAAACAAAATTTTTCTTATCTTTTCTCCGTAATTTTTTCTAAATGCATTCAAAATAATTTAAAATTCCAAATGAAATTTAAGCTGTAAAAGTTCAACTGTAATTGGACTTAACTATCTTCAATAAATTAGTTCAATTGTAGTGTTTTTGGAAATTAATTATTTTTTCTTTTGGCTTTTTTCAGATGATTATAAGTTATTTCTGAACGTGTCCATGATCAAAGACAGAAACCTGTAACATAATGTATTTTGAACTGAGTTGTTTCCTACAAAAAAGGATATAAATAAAAATGTTTACGACTTTATATTTTTGATATCAAATAATTGTCTATTAACAAAAAAATTTGCTTACTTTAATAGCTTGAAATCTATTTATAAGCTTGTATGAATTAAAAATCATGTCACTCTATATTTAATTTTCATTTGAAAAAATATTTTCTACTATACTTAAATTGGAACATAGAAAAAGTATTCCAATAATCATGTCTGTTTCTATATATAAATATAATCAACTGATCTAAAGTCTGGTAAACTGTTTTTAAAATGAACGAAGATGAACATATGCAAACAATAAATATAGTTGCGAATGAACAGACTAAATATGTAAAGGAACTGGCTGATGATGTAAATAGGCCAGTTGAAGATGTAAATGGATCGACTGAAGATGCAAATGAATCAACTGAAGATATAAGTCGGCCGAAGATGTACCTGTGTCAACTGAAAATGTAAGTAATGAGAAAAAAGATTCAAATGAACAGCCTGAAGATCTGAACTTACAGAAAGATCTGTCTGTAAACAGCATTACAACTTCTTCTTTACCAACAAAAGGTAATGATGTTAAAAAGAAATATGTTTGTAATGTTTGTCAAAGAGGTTTTACTCGAGAAAGTGCATTAAATCGACATAAATTGTGTGATAATTCTGGAAAATGTTTAGAAGGGGGAAAGCTACTAGAACCTTTGTGTAATGGGGATGATCCACTTATTCGCCGTCGAACCAAAGGTGAAAAGAAACGTTATGTATGTGATGTATGCCAGAGAGAGTTTTCTCGACAAGCTTATTTGGATGGGCATATGTATACACATACTGGAGAAACTCCTTTTGTATGTCATGTTTGTAAAAAAGGATTCACTATCGAATCTACCTTAAAGGTACATCTTCTTATTCATAATGAAGAAAAATTATTTCCTTGTAATATGTGCAATAAAGGATTTAACTACAAAAATTCATTACTCATGCACTTACAAATGCATAATAATGAAAGACTGTTCAAATGTGAATTTTGTGAAGAACAGTTTCCAGATAAAAAAGATCTGAATGCTCATCGAATAAGTAAACATAATGAAGTAAAACCATTTAATTGTAACATGTGCGAGAAAGGATTTTATTCAAAAGGTAATCTAAAAAGACATTACCTTGTTCATGATGGAATAAAGAAATTTTCTTGCGATACATGTCAGAAAGCATATCTAGACAGACATTCATTTCGTCGTCACCTTCGTACCCATACTCAAGAAAAGCCATTTATTTGTGATATATGTCAGAAAGCTTTTGCCGATGATGGCTATTTTAAATATCATGTACGCGCACATTTTAATGAAAAGCAGTATTTTTGTGAGGAATGTCAAAAATCCTTTACTCTCAAAAGAAACTTAGACGAACATATGTTAACTCACACTGGGCAGAAACATTTCAAATGTGATTATTGTAATAAAACTTTTTTCAGTAAGCACCAGTTAAACACTCATATTTACCATCACACATCTTCAAAGAAATTTATTTGTGGTATATGCCAAAAAGTGTTTACTGCGCAGTCAAAATTAGATCTGCATATTGAAATTCATAATGGTAAAGATGCTGTTGAGTGTCCTGTGTGTGGGGGAGAATTTATAAACAAAAAGTATTTAAAAGAACATAGTTACATTCATGACCCAGAAAAACGGTTTTCTTGTGATAAATGTCAGAAGACGTTCAATTTCAAACATAGTTTAACAGCACATCTCCGTACCCATTGTAACTTTTGTACAAAACGATTCACTAAAGAATGGGATTTAAAAATGCATATGGAATCTCATTTTGTACATGTAGATGATGTATCTCAACAGTGAAATGCATTAGGTATTCCAGCAGTTTCTATTGTGTATTTATAAGCCTATTTGCAAAATTGTACTGCTTTGATAATGATAAATCATCAAACTTCAAATTTGAATAGGTATATATATATATATATATCTGATGTAACTAGTTTACTTCAACATTGTTATGTATAAATTAATATGTACATATTTTAAAAACATTTTTGCTTAATTGTTTAGTTATCCTCTAAAAAAAATTATGATTTTAGAATTTTTTAATGCAATTTCTATTTAAGTTTGTTATCTGTATTTAAGTTACTAAATTTTTGTTAAGAAATTAAATGTAGAGTTTATTTTGTATAACTTTTGAATTAAAAATATTGCATCTTTTAATTTTTGATTTTATTGCATTTTTGTTTATGATTAATAAATATGCTGTTTAACTGAAAATATTTATAGTACTTTCATTCTATCTATGTCAAGAAGATATATTGCTGACAGCAGTAAATGTTTCAAAAAATTTAAAGTAATTTGTATTAATAGCTTAATTAGGGGCCGATATTATATTTCAATGAATAATATCGTATATTTATTTTCAAATATGTTGCTTGATATTTTCATACATATAATACTTATTTTCAAATTGTTACAGTGTATGGTATTTTTGATATTTTCAACCAAAAAGGGTAAATGAATTTTGTAACTGTTTTGACTCCATTATTCTGCATTTAGTATCGTATATACTCATGTATAAGTCGACCCCCTAACTTATGTTGTTAAAAATAAGGAAAAATTTAAAATCCCTGTATATAAGTTGACCCCCCCTCCAAAGAAAAAAAAATTAAAGAAGTCTTATTTTCTTCTCATTTTTGTATGAGAAAAGTAATTTATACATACAAACAAGAACACAGATTTTTTGCACAGCTGCCGCTGAAAAAGAAAAATTTATATAAAATGCCATTGGCTGAGAAGTACTGAATGCATGCCGAACACCATGATGTCAAACTTCAGATCAATTACCGTGAATAGCAAAATAACCGGTGATCTGACGATCACAGAGAGAGTTCAGGAGCACTACAAAATCGCGTATTTTGAAGTATCAGCATACCCGTAGCCAGAAAACATCACACTCCAGCGTAGTTTGCTGTTGATTTGCAGAGTGTAAAAACAACAGTATGTCATAAATTTACTTTAATGTTAATTTAATCAGTATTTTAAGTCAACATTTTTAGTATTGGAAATGCGTTCTTGATAAAAATCACATGCTTTTTTTTTTCTGCAATTGACTAAAGTAGTATTTTTTTGACAAATAAACTAAAAATAATCTGAAATTCGGAATTGTCGAGGTACGGAGGGCTCCGGATTTTGTACTGTACAAACGCAATGGAGTGCTGCAGCACCAATTCACTCGCAAACTATTTTTCAATATTTAATTTATATATAATTTTTTTTAGGTCTCGCGCATAAGTCAATCCCCTTACTTTAAAGTTCTTTTTTTGTCAAAAATTTCTCGACTTATACACGAGTATATACGGTAGTGACTTTTCAGGAATTTTTATCAATCTTTATGTTTGAAGTTGAATTTGTAAATGCAGAATCAATAATTATGTATAATATTAACTTAGATTAGCCATTAATCAATTATTTACAACCTCATTAAAAAGAATATTTTCTGATTTGGGAATCAAAAAGCAAACAAAATTTCATTTATATTCTTTTTTTATTTTTTTTAAACACATTTTGCATTATTATTATTATTATTATTTTGTATAAAACATAAAATTTTCTTAATATTTAATACTGAATCCTATAGTTCATTACTTGATGAATATAAAAAACAAAATTGTTTCTGTTTTCAATTATTTGATCTTTCATTTTGTTATGTAAGTGAAAAGAGAAACAAAAAGACTTAGAATAGTGTTTTATCAAGTTTTTCAAATTTGATCCAAAAAAATTTTTAGTTTCTAAGTTAAACTAAGTCTGAAAATAAAGGCTGTGCCTATATCAATTTAACTTTTTGGCTATTTTAGACCCCCTCCTCTCCTCTAATGATATCATTATCAGTGTAAACATTATTTTTATTTCTACAACTGTTTAATTTTTCTTTCATTCTTTAGTTTTAGGTTTTCTATCTTTTGTAAGATCTCATTCATTTAGGATATTAAAAATTTCATTTACACTGTCTCTCTCCAAAAAAAAAAAAACATACTTTCAGTTTATTGCTAGGCAATGATTAAGATTGCCACAACACAGAAAATAAATTTTAAAATTAAAGTGCTTGTACATTCGAATTAAATTTATTATCTGCCATTGATAAGTTTATGCTATGAGATTATTCAGTTTGTATCAAGTGAGTGCCAACACCTTTTAACCTCTTCAGTCCCTGAGTACCCAAATGGGTACATTAGTTTTGTTCCATTTTATTAATGATACTGAAATATAAATGAAATTTTGATATAAGAATAATATGTTTCGAATTCTAAGATTCGAGCTAATGAAAATAAAACAAAAATCTCACTCAGAAGTCGAACGAGAGAAGAAATAATTCAGTAATAATTAAAAATACTGTAATAATCGCCAGTAGCGAAGAGGTTACACTAAAATTTTCAATGCATGGGAAATTAAAGTTTTACTGACTTAACAGTACAATACAACATCACAATCTATAACTGTGCACTGTTACATTTCCGAAATGTTAATATGTAAAGTAGAATAGTCACTAATTGATTTTGGACACATTTTTGGGATACAGGTGATGATTTATCTTGGCCATGTGAACCAAATGTCGTTTCATACTAATTAATTAATACTCTAAAACTTTCTAACTGGAAATTTTACTCTATCTCTTTTCATATTCCATTTGCAATGGCTATCTTCCAAATTTCGCCACTAGGAACGTTGCTGTCATTTACATTAAGTCGGACATAGTCATATAACTATACCATTACCTCACTTACGTAACTGTAGTTCTCTCCATTATTAAATATTTTCAGGTTGAAAGGACTTCCCTATGCACCCTATATACATCTAATGTTATGTGTATATTGTACAATACAAATAGCACTACAGGTATTAGAGATATTTGGCTTAAGTTACCAACACTTCATCAAGTAAACTATCTTGGACAAATATGGCAGACACAGTTTACTCAGAAAAGTTTTGATAATGATGTCTGTTTTATTATCTGACACAGTTCAACAGAATAAATCACAGGTAATATAACTCCAAGTAAACATTAAATACACAACTATACTTCATTAATTTAACACTTTATTATAATTTAATTGGTAAATAAATCATATGAGTTGTAATTTTCCAATTGAATGAAAAAGTTTCCAGGCCAAGATTTGAATATTTTGTGACACACATGCAATAAATACAAACTGACAATACATATTGCAGTATACACTATATTGCCATTGATTATTGGACACTTGTGATTTTAGACATTTTACTAAATATCTAGAAAAATACAGGAGGAATCATCTCGAAACTCTTAGTGTATAAATATAATAGTATACGTCATACATCTCTGTGAAGGTTTTTTACCGAAACTCTATAGGGACCGTCAACAAATTAAAAAAGAATATCTTTTGAATAACCCTGTCAAAACAAATGTAGCAAAAGCGCTCAAACTCTAGATTGTGATTGAATGCCTTATTGTAATACACTGTGTCCCTTTTTATGCAAATAGCATGCATACTCGCAGAGTAATTAAGGTTTTTATAAAAATGGTCCCAAATTTTTCCAAGTTTTTTCCTTATAATTTTCAGAGTTCTTAATATAAAATAATAATTTTTTCAGAAAGTATGACAAACAACATTGCACACAGTATCCTGTAATCAGAATTAAAAAATAACAAAAATTGTATGAAAAATGAGTATATTTACTAAATAATTTTTTACTGCGCATGCGTCAAAGATATCAAAATTTCATTTGCATATTATGTTAGCTAAATGTATAGAGCAACTTTTGTAAAAGTCTCGAAATCATAGCTTGAAAATTCTGAAAGTAATCGTCTATAGAAAAAGGACAAAATCCGTTGTTTCCAAAATGAAGCAAAAAAATGAAGGATTTTATCCAAATGTAGTAGTACATCCCGTATTGTGTATTCTATACTGACACTAATCAATGAATATATGGATACAACCCCTCTTGTGTTTGCTTCATTTTGAGAATAACGGATTTTCAACTTATTCAATTAACGATTATTTTCAGAATTTTCAAGTTATGATTTTGTGACTTTCACAAAAGTTGCTGTATACATTTAGCTAACATAATTTGCAAATGAAATTTTGATATCGTTGACGCATGCGCAGTAAAAAATTATTTAGTAAACCAACTCATTTTGTATACAATTTTCATTATTTTTTAATTCTAATTACAGGGTACTATGTGCAATGTTGTTTGTCATATTTTCTGAAAAAAATATTATTTTATATTAAGAACTCTGAAAATTATAAGGAAAAAACTTGGAAAAATTTGGGACCATTTTTATAAAAACCTTAATTACTCTGCGAGTATGCATGCTATTTGCATAAAAATGAACAAGGCATATTACAATAAGGCATTCAATCATAATGTAGACTTTGAACGCTTTTGCTACATTAGTTTTGACAGGGTCATTCAAAAGATATTCATTCTTTTTTAATTTGTTGACGGTCCCCTATGGAGTTTCGGGATAAAATCTTCACGAAGATGTATGACTTATACTATTATATTTATACACTAAGAGTTTCGAGATGATTCCTCATGTATTTTTCTAGATATTTAACAAAATGTCTAAAATCGCAAGTGTCCAATAATCAATGGCAATATAGTGTATATAGCAATTGTAACTATATAATAGCTAAATAGTTGCTGTTAAGGATTACTATACTTTGTATCACCAAAGCCTTTGTATGAAACATATAATATATAAGTATTCTTTTGATAAACAATATCCATCGGTTATTGGTGACAAAATCTAATATAGCTTCAAAAAATAATATAGTCTTAAGTTAATAGTTAAATCTTTTGGATTGAATATCACATAGCTTCCATTTTTGTTGTTACAGCTAACTGTAACTGTTCCACTAACTTAAAATACTAAAATCCTTAACTTGTGTACTATGTACTACAGTCCTGGACAAAAGCATTCCATCATAGACTAATTCATCAGCAAATCATTATACAGTAGAAAATCTCTAATCAGCAAAGCTTTATTCCAATGGCGAATGAGAGGCTTTTTGTGGATTACAGATCATGTCCATCTAATCTGTATTCTAATTTTCTAATTCTAATTTTTTTAATCATGTTTTGAGCAAAAATAGATTGTTAATGCTTAAAAATAAATAAATTACACATTTTAATACATAAATAATAATAAGGTATTATTTTTTAAACATGACATCAATGGGTGTTCATTTTAAGACATTTTGTTTAGATTGTTGAATTTTATCTTCGCATTTATAAATAGTCATAAGTACTTTTTAAGTTACAAAGCTTTATTGCTCTAAAAAATTTTAAATTGAAGAATCAGGATTTTTTTAAAAGTAAAGACTAATGAGCAAATATGAAAAATAAGTAAAATAAAAAACATTCATAATAATGTCATTAAGACAGTAAAAAAAAAAAAAAAATTAAATTATGATTTTAGTTAATACTTCAATGTTATTTTTATAATTATTTTGAAAAAAAGATAGTATAGAATTACTAGTAAATGCATGTATGGTAGCACTGTGTATTGGAGAAAACCAGAGATGTTTTCATATTTCAATACACCATTAATCAGAATTCAAACGTAATAAGAAGATCAAATGTAGGTTCATAATAGTAGAGTGTTCAGAATACAGAGAATTCATCTTTTTTTAAGTCTGTGGAGTTTGCTAATGTTGTTGGAATGTATTTATAATATTGGGATGTTCACATAAGGGGGTATTCAGATAGAGAATCTATTGTATTTCTATTATATGCCAGTGTGTGTGTGCAAGCCTTTTGCAATGCAGTCTTTGAGATCATTTGCTGACACATTTTACATTAGGGAATGTCCACTGTTACTCTTGTGACCATTCGAGCAAATTTTCATAAATTCCAATAATTTTTCTTTAAAATATAATTAAGGTGAAAATATATGTAACCAGTTAAATACCATTGTGGCTTACTCTCATAAAATATATCTAATTTGTTAGAAAGGTTCTAGAGTGTCAAAAAAGTAACAAAATTTTGATTTAATATGTAGACAAGTAAAATGCTTTTTGTTACAAATTAGATCTATGTTATGTGTGTGTTAACTGGCTACATTAATTTTTATCTTAATTATAAGAGTCAACTCTTGTTAATTCGAAATTGGATAAATTGAATCTTCGCTTAATTCGAACTAAACATGAGATCCCGAGATTTTCAATGGCAAAAAAAAAAAAAAAAAAATTCAGTTATTCGAACTCGTTTTTCCTTGACTTTGTTTAATTCGAACTAACGCGAATTCAGATTTTTCATTTTTCCCTTTTTCATGGACTTTAGATTCTTGAAATAACTTTCTTTTTTTTCATTTTGTCAGAATTGTTCTGAATTAGTATACATATAATCTCATGCAGTTGATATTATGCTTTCTTAGTACAGCGTCTGTTCATCAATGATACTTTCACCCCTTCTTACTTGAACTTGTTCCTATTTTTTTAACTAGTTTATGTATTTATTTTAAATAATCTTTCTATTTGATATTAAGTCATATTCTAATAATAAGAGCCGAAATAAATTTGAAAAATACTATAGTATGAATTCTTTTGTAATATAGTACTCTGTAAAGCATGTTTTCCTCTCATACTTTGCATAATTCGAACATTTCTTGTGGTCCTGACGAGTTCGAATTAATGAGAGCCGACTGTATTTTTAATAAAATAATTGGGATTATCTATGAAAATTTGCACATATTGGAAAATCAATCAACTACATGTTTTTCTGATAATTACAGATTTATATATTCCAAAAATTTCATACAAAAAAATACAAAAAAAGGGTCTATAGTTTTTAAATTAAACTTAATTTTAAGAGAAAGCCACACTACTAAAAAATGTTGTGTGATTGGCTGTGATGTCACTGTTCCATAATATGACATGTTTACATTTTGTTAGCAAGCAGCAGGGAGGAAACAAGCGGATTTAATTCTATAAGCCCGTGTTTTGAAAGCATCTTAAATTTTTTCTTTACATCTGAATTTATTTATTCTTTGATCTTTTAGATTTCATCAGTCTCCGATATTAGTGGAAATAAAATGGAATTATTTCCAGTATTAAAAAAAGTTTAGATTTTAAAAATATCAACACATTAGTCTTTTTTTTTTTATCAAATTAAAAACATAAATTCTTGTAAAATATTACCATATTTATTTGTGTATAACTTGCACCCAGTATTTTAGAATGAAAAATGGCAATTTTTTGTATCTCGTATATAACACACACCATACATTTGACATGCAAGGGAATGAATGATCAAATGAATTTCAATAAAAAAAATCAAAACCAATTTTTTTTTTTTTTTTTTTTTTTTTTTTTTTTTTTTTCCCTTAGACTTTGTGTAGGGAGTGGGTGTCTTGATATGGTGACATTGCTTGCAAATGAAATACTTGAAAACATCTACATAGTAAAAAAAAAAAAAAAAAAAAACTAATTCTACAAATGTAAAGTTGCAGAAATCTGTATGCTAGCTAAAATTTCATCTGTTCACTGTACAAATAAGAAATCTACAAAATTAGTTTTTGTAAATCTATAGAAATCTGTAGCTTTACAAATGAATCTAGTAAAATTATACTAATCTTACTAAAATTTTAACTGTAACTTGGGTCGCACTTAGATAAAAAATTCTAGGTTTCCCAGTTTCCTAAAAAAAATCTTAAGAATCTTTTAACCTTACAGATTTTTTTATTTTTAGTACAAATCTGAATCTATTACATGAATTTTTGTTGTTACCATTACATAAAAGGCAGTAATGGCAATGAGGATTGCTAAGTAGTGTTTAAATAATGTTACTGTCACTTTCTATGTATACATTTCTTGATTCATAGATATATCATGTAATTACATGAAGCAGTAAAAAAATATTCCGTGTATAACGTGCACCCAGGATTTTTGCCCTAAATTCTAGGAGAAAAAGTATGTGTTATACATGAGTAAATACAGTAGTTAAAGCTTTGGTACTACTCGGTTATCCCGTCGATCAATTTCACCAAATTATACAAATCACTAAATTAACAGCCAAATAATATATATTAACATAATTTTTATTTCAAATAACAAAAAAACAAATAATTAGTAGAATATTAATAAAAATACAAATAAAACGGCGAAATAAAAATCACTTAATGACGTTTTAAACATGTGTATCTTATGCAATGTTTTTTGAATGTAACATTCATGATCATGAATTATTGGCACTTAATCTTATAGTTTTGCGATAGTTTTTTGGTCGACGGGATAACCAAGTAGTACCAAAGCTTTTTTAATGTTACAGTTAGGAAAAATTATATATATCTAACAATAATAAGCAAAACAGTTGTTTTAAATCTGCACCAATGAATGTGCAGATTGAGAGATCCTATGATATTTTTTAAAATATAAAAGATGTTGTTATCCTGCATAAGTTGCTTTAAAACATTACATTACTAATTCACATGAAAATCATAAAATAGGAAAGCTTTATTTCAGGTTTAGCCAGATTTAATAACCAAAAAAGTGACATCAGTAATACCTTGTTTTTTTAGAAAAAAAAAATTACTCTTCCTTCATGAAAAAAGTATGAATTCAGTCATATTAATGAAAATACAGATCAAAATACTATTTATGGAAATGATATAAAGTCAAATTTTCCCTACATTTTAACTGAGTTTTATTGTTTACATCTGTAAATTATGTTGTGATTTAGGGTTGCGTATTTGAAAAAGTCTTCTATAGTACCAAAAGAATTTTTTTTTTAAATTAATGTTTAGTATTTTTAAATGAAAAAACTTGGCATATAATTTAAAGAAAGTGGACACTTATAAAACTGGTGCTACTGGCAGCTAGCCAGTAATGAAATTTCCCAGTTTTGCCCTTTATTAAGTAAGCCTGCATGGGTACAGAGAATAAAATCCAGGGAGGTGCAAGATTTCAGATCAATAGTGTCTGTAGTCTGAAAACTGTGTGTGTATTTCCCCTCCCCCCTCCCTTCTTTTTGTAAGGATGATCATGAAAAAATACTTTTTTCTCTGTAATGCAGAACTTTTACTTTTTAATATAAAAATATAATAGTTTCAGGCATGATTGTTGAAGTGATTTGTTACTGAACAATTTTGCATTTTCTTTCAAATTATTTAAATCTTGATTTATAAGTGATTGTTATCCTATTATAGCAATTTTTTTTCTCCTTTTCTTGCATTATAATGTCTGGAAATTTGTTTCAAAACATTAAAAAAAAACTATTCAGTTATATCGTTTCTAAATAAGAGCATCGGCCAATTTCATACCTTTGCAAATAAAATTAAAATGAAAGATGTGTCGGAAAGAAACCAGTTTGAATTTGAAAATTGGGTACTTCTAGGTTATCCTGTCGACCAAAAAATTATCGCCAAACTATAAGATTAAATGCCAATAATGGATGATCGTGAATGTCACATTTCAATGACATTAAATGCGATTCACGTGTTTAAAATGTCATTAAGTGATTTTTATTTCGACTTTTTATTAATATTCTACTAATTATTTGTTTTTTCGTTATTTAAAATAAAAATTATGTCAACATGTATAATTTGGCTATTAGTTTGGCGATTTGTATAATTTGGTGAAATTGGTCGACGAGATAACCTAGAAGTAGCAAAAATTGTCCTAATAGTGACTATAAACATGAAATATATTCAGAACAACTATGAATGTTTTGTCAGAACTGTTTGTGTGAGACAAGTTTTAATATACAACATAAATAAATGAAGTACAGTAGACTCCCTAAAATCCGCAAACCTAAAATCCGCAACTCTCTAAAATCCACACATAATTTACGAACGTAAACAATGAAACATTCAGTTTAGATATAGGGACAAAATTTGACTTTTGTAGCTTTATATCAATTCCAAACATATTTTTAATTTGTAATATTTGTTATTATTGCTGACTTCATGATTTTCTTGAAGGAAGAATATATTTATTTCTGAAAAAACACAAGATATTGCTGATATCAATGATAATCATAATCTTCTTACTGAATATGTTTATGTATTAATCACGCTTTTTTGGTTTTTAAGACCAAATTCCAACATTCCAATTTTATTATTTTGATGTGAATTAGCATTGTACATTATTTATGAGGCAAGTTTCATTGAATAATTTAAGAAAAATGCATTTCATCTCTCTAATGAACACTTAATCATACATTATTAATTAGACCTTTTTCTTAATATTTAATTCATTTTAAAAATTATCTAAATTTTTAATATTTTAGTTTATTATTTATTTTAATGGTTTAATATATTGTAAGCATTAATTATAATTTAGATTGCATTATTAATTATATTCAAATTACTGTTTAAAAAATGTAAACAAAGCAATGACCAGAAATCTGCAAAATTCTAAAATCCGCAAAACCTCTGGTCCCAAGCTGTGCGGATTTGAGGGAGTCTACTGTATTAAAAAGACAAAAATTAGCTTCTACCATTTTGCATCCTCCCCCCCCCCCTTTTTACATTACCTTTCACAAGTTATTCAAGAGCCCCTCGACAATGATACTTTGGTTTTTGTTTTAACTCGTGTTTTAATACTTTTTAGCCTTTTGGGTACAGAAAAGCTCAATGGTAAGCCCGCAAGTCAATATTTAAAATCAGGTTTTTAGGTGTTTTCCACCAAATTGACTAGGCAAACCAATTGCTTAATGTGCGAATCGAGATTTAAGATTTCCTAGATTTTTATCTATGAACTTGATGAGATGATTGTCAGTGCTGTCACCTCCCGATTTAAAATGTGCTCTGTCGGATTAAGATCTGTCGAGTTAGGCGACCATGATGTTAACTGGAATTCAGAATTATGTGTCATGTGACATGGAGTATTAACTCGCTCAAAGACTCCAATTCCATTTCGGAAGACAGATATCATGTAATGCGATGGTGTAAATGATCTACAGTGATGTTCAGAAAGTCCATGGCACTCATGGTCTGTTTTACAACAACCACAGGTCCCTGGGATGCTCATGAGAATTAGGGATGCACCGAATATTCGGTACCTATTCGGTATTCGGCCTATTCGGCCATGTTACCGAATATTTGGTTAGGCCGAATATTAAACTATTCGGTTGAGCCGAGTATTCGGCTTGGCCGAATATGAAACTATTCGGCTTGCCGAATATTCGGTATGGCCGAATATCAAAGTATTCGGCCGAATTCAATACTCAATAAAAACTTTTTACTATTTCTACTTTTAACTGTTAATTTTTTTAATTTATATTTAAAACAATTAGAAACAAAATCATTTTTAAATAAAATAGAATGTTTTTACATTATTTATTTGCTGTTTGTAAAGTATAACTTAAGAAAATTAAACATGAGAAGGATTAAAATGGTGATTTATTAGGATTCTCCTTAGGAATAAATTATGCGCAGATATACAAGTTTCTAAATTTTGTTTAGTAAATAATCTGTTTCTTGCTTTCCCCCAAATAAAAGTTTTTTAAAAGAAAACTAGTTGGATGTGCCAATCCCAAAACTTTCTTCTATCGCATACATACATTTTATTATTAAAAAAAATAGTTACTCATTTTAATGCTTTAATAATTTTAATTCAATACCTTACCAACTTTGATTTTCATCTTAAATTCCTGCTTCAATCAATTAATCGGAGTAAAAACGAATTTCCGTCTCTGCACGAGCCGATGGACAATAGAATGATAAGCAGATTTTTTTTTTCAAATTCAAGGAGGACCTATTTGCCTAACCAAAAAATAATCATATACAAAATGTTTAGTTCAGTTCTAGAACTAACTTCATACACTTTTATGTGGTGCAATATTGAAAATAGCATAAAATTCGGTATTGCAGCGCCCCCTTCCGGCGGATTTTTTTCAAATTCAGGGAGGACCAACTAGTCATAGTCATACACTTACACAAAAAATTTCGTTTAATTCGATGCATAACTTCATGTACTTTTGGTCGGTACAATATTGAAAATGGCACAAAAATCGCGATTGCAGCTCCCCCTTCCGGCGGATTTTTTTTTTCAAATTCAGGGAGGACCAACTAGCCATAGTCATACAGATACAAAAAAAATTTGGTTCAATTCGATACATAACTTCATATACTTTTGGTCGGTACAATATTGAAAATGGTACAAAAATCGCGATTGCAGCGCCCCCTTCCGGCGGAATATTTCAAAACTGAAGGAGGACCTGCTTGCCACAGCCAAAAACATTCACAAAAAATTTGGTTCAATTCTATGCATAACTTCATACACTTTGTGATGGTAGAATGGCGACATACAGACACACAGACACACGGACAGACAGACATTTTGTAAAAACATGTTTTTTGGAATCTCTGACCCCTAAAACGTGTAAATCCGTCGAAAACCGGAAGTCGAAAAAAATTTCGATTACAATACTTTCTTCTATTGAAGATAGAAGAAAGTATAAACAACTTTTGAGATTAGTAATAGCTATCAAGGCAGACAATTTTTGTTCATGAGACCATAATCATAATCAACTTGAGTCATAAGTACATTGTATTTCATCTCACTCTAGGTCAAAACTTGTGTGTTCGTTTATTACATTAACAATAAATAAGATAAGATATTTTCAACTCACATGCTTTGATTTCTGTAAAATATGATATGATGGGAAGGGTGGAAAATACCACCATTCATAAGAAAAGAACTATGAGCCAAACATGCCTCTATTCAAAATTAAGTTGAAAGTATTTGTACTTTATATTGAAAAAAATTTGCCTCGAGTTATTTAAAAAGGACAAATATCAGACTAAAATTTTTCTTTGGCCATTTTTTCATTATTTGATTTTAAAATGCTCGTTTTGATTCATAGAAAATTTTATTAATTAAAGTTTCATAATTGTGCTTCTTAAATAACTCTGTTCTTAAAAAAAGCTCTTGTTTATCAAAATGTAAGTTTCTTTTATTAAATATTATGTAAAACTATTTTAAAAAGTAACATTTTAATACCTTTAAATTTTAAAATATAAAAAGAATTTGGAAAGCCGAATATTCGGTATTCGGCCGAATAGTTAACTATTCGGCTGGCCGAATATTCGGTATTCGGCCCAACAATTACTATTCGGCTAGCCGAATATTCGGTATTCGGTTCATCTGTCGGCCGAATATTCGGCATTCGGCCAAAATCACTATTCGGTACATCCCTAATGAGAATGTTCCCTAAAGTTTAATATTGCCGCAACTGGCCTATGTAGACCTATTGTATAAAAAACGAGTAATAGTTTGCATAGAAGATGCCGTTTTTATACATGGCCATCAACACACCAAAGGATAAATCATGCTCCATCCTATGAGACAACTCTCTCCCTAGGTTCCATAATCCAATTATTATGTTCTTGGGCTTAGTTTAAGAGTATTTGTCGATAATGCTTGGTCAACAGGGGCACATGAGTGGGATATTAAACCCATAGTCTCATATTCCTCAGTGTCAGCTGAACTGTATACTCCAAAAGAATTACACTTGGATCTGTGTATTGTCTTGGGATATAAACTGAACTAGTCTCTTGTGCTGATTTTGCTTTACGAAGGGGGAGAGTCTCTGGCGTTCTTTTTATTTGACACAGTGGCTTTTACTGATAGTTTCACTGTCATTCTTCCGCTTTGTACAACGATATGGCCCGAAAACCCATCAGATGTACAATTTCAAAATTACTTCCTGTGAGTCATTAGGTGACTGAATACTGCCTGAATCAAAATAGCTTAGATCAACAGCCTTTACCCTCACAAGCAGACCTAAGCGCAAAAATGATTCCTGGGCCTCTCTAGTAGCATTTTAATAAAATTTCTACTGGATTATGTGCCTTAGATATTGTCCAGGCGAGTTGGTTCCAAAGTGTAGGAGTGGTATTAATGATTTGGCTCCTGAGTGTGTATTCATGCTCAACATTTCAGACATGTGACAATTAGTAACATTAAACTAACTACAGCAACTTTTTCTGTCACTTTTGTTTTGATCACATACATCTTCTCTTCTACACATTGATAAATTCCAATCCTTATTCCGACTAATAGAACAAAAAAATCTACTTTCAAATAAAGTTAATGCATTTAATATTTTAGCTTGTTCAATACATGATATAAAAACTAGCCGGATCTGGAAATCTTAAAACTTTCTTCTATCTCATTCATGTTAATACTTGAAACTGTAACATAGCACATAGCAACGCCACCAGTTAGGTGAATTTAAACCAGAATCTAGTCAACAACAACTCATGTCAGCTTCTAACTGAATCTGAAGTTCGATGAAAACCCATGCATTAGTTTCTGAAATAGAGCTATTGTGGAAATCTTTAAAAATTCTGCATAACAGCATCACTTGTTGAATAATGTACACCAAAAACAAATCAGGACCAATTTTTATGAAGGACTATCTGAATCTGAAGCTTGATAAAAAAAAAAAATCCATGCATTAGTTCTTGAGATACAGATATTGTGAAACCTGAAAAATGCAGCATAATAGACAATAGTGCCAACTGTAGGCGATTTATACAGTGTGTGTCGAAAGTTTAAGCACAATAGCAATTTTAAAATAAAACTTTAAGTATTCACTTTATTCAACATAAGTTTTGTATATGTCAATAATATGTATTTTAGCACCATATTCATTGAAATTAACTTTTAAATTTTATTTCAAACTATGGAGTTTAAGAATAGAACAAAAATAACCGTGTCAAAAGTTTAAGCACAAAATCGTTTTTATGCAAATTTTACAATCTGATGTAAGTGGTTACGCACGCAAAAACAATTTCTCGGTGTATAAGAAGCCGTCCGTTGTTGTTTTTGAGTTATATTCAGAATAATGTTATATTCAGTGATGAAAAAAAAAAATGGAACCTCAATGGCCCTGATGGGTTTAAACACTATTTTAATGATTTCCGCAAAGAACCTAGGAGTGTATTTAGCCGACAACATAATGTAGTTATGTAATGGTATGGGGGGGGGGACTATTTCTTTCAATGGTTAGACATCTCTAGCATTCATCAGTGGTCATGCAAACTCTGAAAACTACCAAGAGACATCTGCCAATCATTTGTTTCCTGTTGCCGAGTTTTTTGGGGGGAGAATAATGATTATTTCAACATGATAGTGTTTTGATCCTTACCTCAAACTCAACTTCATCATGGCTTTAGTCGAAAAAAGTGTCTGTTTTGAAATGGCCGACAATTTGTCCTGATTAAAAACCTATAGAAAATATGTGGGTATTATCACTCATGCCGTTTATTCAAACTGAAAGCAGTATTCTTCAATTAAAGATTTGAAAGATGCCATTGAGAATGCTCACAAGGAAGGTCTCCATTGAGGGCATACTCAGAATTTTTTGAAAAAAATACGAATTAAACTACTCATGTAGGTAATAAAGGATCAGTGAAAATTAGCGGCGGAATTACATTATTAGATATGTAAAAAAATAAAATAGTTTGGAATAATTGGCGTGAAAAGCTGAAAGCGACGCGGGATTTGACGAGCAGTGCATTTCCTCGCCAAAAGCAGACGATTTTAACGAATCTGAAAATTATTTTAATTGACTTCACTGTTAAAAATCTGCAGCATGTACTGCAACGTCACTCCACTACTCTTATAGAATATCTCTCTTCTGACCAATGAGAATGCTCCATAGCACGGTGAATTGACCGTGTCATACACTGTTAAAAATCTGCTGCATTTTGTTGCAACGCACTCCAATGCTTGTATATAATACATCTATTCCAACCAATGAGAAAGCTCCATTTCACGGCCAAGTAACCGTTTTCTACACAAGCAAGGGAGTGCGTTGCAACAAAATGCAGCAGATTTTTAACAGTGTATTTTTCAATTTGGAACAATTTTAATCAATTTAAATTGTGTTTTAAATGATAAAATATATTAATTTCATTTTATTATAAGTACATATAAACGTATATGACAAAATTACACTTAAAGTAAAGTAAAAATGCAAAACTAAAATTACTTAAACTAAACTTATTTAAATAAATTGAACATTGAAGGTTTTTTCTTTAAAAAGTATTCGAAGCGTAAAAGTGTATTTTTCAAAATTTCGTTTTTTCGCCAACCGGAGATAAATTGCCAAATAAACGAAATTTTTATTATTTTTTTACGGACGTTATAAGGAGGTTCCGCCGAATTTTTTTTTATAAACATATATAACTATATGAGAAGAACATTCTGTATTTTTTTCAGATTTTTCTGAGTATGCCCGTATGGAGACCTTCCTTGTTAGTTTAAAATTAAATCAGAAACAATACAGATCCTCATTTTATTGATGGAAGACTGCATATTTAAAGTAATTTAGCTGAAAGGAGCAATAATCAAATATTAATTTTTTAAATTCTTGTTCTGCTAAAGACTAAAAAACTACTGTGCTTAAACTTTGACACTCATTTTTGTCGTTTTGATAAATTTTATTATTTAAGATAAATGTTGTAGCATAAATCTGTTAACTATCTTTTAAAAACTTACTATTTATATCTTATGTGAAAAAGAAAGTAACTTTCATTCATTAATAAAATTTTATTTTGAAATTTTTTGTTGTGCTTAAACTTTTGACATGTATTGTATCAAAACCAGAGAATACTAATCTATATCAGGGACAAACTAAATCTGAAGTTCTATGAAAATTCTAAATTCGAGCATTAGTTCTTGAAATAGAGATATTGTGATAATGATAAATAATGTACCATATCAGCGCCACCTGTTGAGTGATTTACACCAAAAAGTAATCAGTACCAAATAATATCAAGGATTAACTTTTTCTAAAGTTTTATGCAAATCCGTGCATTAGTTCTTGAGATATTGTTCTTGTGACTTCAAAGTCATATACTTTGGGGAAACATTCCCAAAAGACTCGTTTCCCAACTCATGGTTGTAAGTCGGAAAATAGTAAAACGGAGCATATTTTTTTGACGGGAGGTCACATGTTTTAGGGAAACAGTGCCGAAATTACAGCTTCGAACGTAAAGGCTTTTTTTCTTACAAATGTGAAATAATTTAGGTGCCATCATTACAGAAATTGGTGATTCAAGCGCTCGAATACGCTATCTAGTGGAGTAAAGATGTAACTTCTCGTTTCAGGATGTTGTCGTGATTATTGCGTTACAGGTATTTTAAAATCGTTCAGAATAATTATTCTTTTGCACAATTTCAGATTTACTGTGACATTTGTCTTCTGTCTTATATTGCAAAGTAAAATTTATACGAATTTGAGTATTTAAAACTTTTAAGAATTATTTCAATGGCACTTTAACATTAGTTAAAGGGAAATTAAAGGGACTGTTTTCCTGAATCGAAGGCTGCAAGCAGCGCCTTTATAGGCCGTTTTAGTTCCCAATGTCATTAAATATATATTAAAAAAAAAAAGAATCCTTGTCACACTGGATTACCCAAGCAGACGATTTTTTTGTAACCTCGAACCCAAAGGGAAAATAGAGTCACTACTCTACTATAAAGGCAGTCAATCGATCGTTTATTCGAGTCATTCAATGAATCAATCATTCCCGAAAACAAAACTATTATTTATTTATTTACGTAATGGCTTTGGTCAAATTTCGAGCCGATCCAGTGGCGTGGTCGGTAGCGTGAGCTCCTCCCACACCGCTGGACCCTGGTTCGAGTCCAGCTAGCGGCATGGGTGTGCGGGTGTTGTCCTTGTGATGTGTGTTAAAATGTATGTAATGGATTTCTTGTAATAATAAAGTGTTCTGTATTTGTTTCTGTGGTTTATGGATCATTCGAGGTAACAGCCATTGTAGCTATAAACCTCAAAGCATTGTTCACTCAAAAAACTCAAATTTCGAGGTAATGTATTTCTGTTTGGTTGGCTCTAACTTTAAAAATTATTTTCTATGCAGCTATTTTCTTTCATTTAATCTTTAAAATAAGTATCGTTGTCATTAAAAAATCAATATAGTAAATTCTGATTTATTGTTTAAAAATATACTTTAATTAAATAACTCCTAATCTGTTAATAATTTTTATTTATGTTTTATTTACTCTTGAAATATATTCTAAATAGATTATTAAATGTTTTTAGATTAAAAAAAATTAAATTGGAATTGTTTAAAACTGCGATTATAGAATTTTCAAACAATAATGTTTTTTAAAAAATTATCTTTTCTGACTATTATTATTTCAATAATACTGCATAAAATAAGATGTGCATTAATTCTTACAATTAGTAGATTAAATGTTTTAATTTGTTTAAAAAGACTAACTTTATAAGTTTTATTTTAGTTAGGGTTAACATTATAGCTAGGATTATCTATGAAAGATGATAAATAAACTTCTCGCGCTTCTCATTTTTTAATAAACGATATCTTGTGAGTATTTTTTCCTAACGCATGCCATATCATGACCACTTAATTTTGCTTCTGATCATAGCAAAAACTTAATTATTGTAAATAGAAGGTGAAAGTTTTATATACCAATCTGTGTATTTTATTAGATATGGCTCGTCAAAATTTAATTTAATTATTGTAACTTGGTTTATTGGTTCATGAATTTTAGAGTTTCCATTGGTGGATGGAGAGCAGACAAATATATTTTATTAAAATAAAACTGCTTTTAATGCTTTTGAATTAATTCTACTTCAAATGGCTATTAAATCTACATTTCCAACCTTTTTTGGGGGAAGGGGGGAAAGTTGTTTTTATGTTTTTTTTTTTTTTTTTTTTTTTTTTTTTAATAACAGAGCAAAGTAGCATATTTTTAGAGGCATTGGTGAGCAAGAATGTAGTTTGTAGTGGAACAGAACTCTCTACTTAGTTAAAAACTGTGCGTAATTTTCCATTTTTAAATTATTTTCATAGCAGTATGCATATTTAATCTTTATTTGCATCCATAATATTCAACTTGAGATTCAGTAAAAGTTGAGGATGTGTCTTCATTCTTGCTGCATTTGAAACTACTATCACATTCTTGCCACAGTCACTTACTATGTTCATTGACAATTTTGAAGACATTATGTTTACACAACTTTATCTAATAAAACTGTTGGTATCTACATTTGTAATATTATCACTCTTTGTAGGCACACTTCTCTAATAAGGCCACTTTCTCTTACATTTATTGAGATTATTTCCTTATATTTACATCATTCCAAATCCTTAGTGATATGTAAAAAAGTTGAATCATTTAAAATTTTCCAATAAAAGCTATGTGTTATGTTTCATATATAAAATGCTCAATGGTGAAACATTGATGCCTTGGAAATCTTAACAAATAATATTTTGATTACTAGTACTATGAATAAATGTATGATGTAGTTTCATAAGTATAATATACTTTCACAAGGCTATTAAATAATTTCTTTGAAAAACCTGTTACCTGAGACGTCAGATTTTTCTGTAGGAAGGCTGCATGAACAATTATTCAGATTCGGATTCAATTATTCAGGTTCAGATTCGGTTCATGTGCATGGAAATTTTGTCTTATTCGGATCCTGTTACGGTTCTTTGGAATATTTTTGTCATGTTCAGATTTGGTTTGATTCAAATTTCAGGTATTTTTTCAAATAGAATTTTTAGGTTCGAATCTCGTTCATGTCCAAGGAAATTATTTTATCATACTCGAGTCCGGTTATGATTCTTTTTAACATTTTGATCTGATTCAGGTGTGATTTGAGTCAAATTTCAGGTTTTTTCAAATCGGATTTTTTAGGTTCGAGTCGGGTTTATGTCCATGGAAATTATTTCGTCTTGCTCGGATCGGGTTATATTTCTTTGGAATATTTTTATCGGGTTCAGATTTGGTTCAATTCAGATTTCGGGGTTTTTTTCAAATGGAACTTTTGGGTTCGGGTCTTCTTGCATGTTCACGAAAATTATTCTGTCTTGTTCGAATAATGAGATGCTTCACTGGAATATTTTTGCCAAGTTCAGATTTGGTTCAGTTCAGATTTCGCGATTTTTTCAAAGAAATTTTTCGGGTTCTGATTGGGTTCATGTCTATGAAAATATTTTGTCTTGTTCGGATCCGGTTGCGGCTCTTTGAAATAGTTTTATGATATTCAGATTTGGTTCGATTCAAATTTCAGGTATTTTTTCGAATGGAAGTTTTAGGTTCGTATCGGGTTCATGTCCACCGAAATTATTTAGTCTTACTCTAATCTGGTTATGGTTCTTTCGAATATTTTGGTCGGATTTAGATGTGGTTTGGGTCAAATTTCAGAATTTTTCAAATGGAATTTTTTAGGTTTGAGTCGGGTTTATGACCACAGAAAGTATTTTGTCTTGCTGGGATCGGGTTATAGTTCTCTGGAATATTTTTATCGGTTTCAGATTTTGTCCGGGTCATATTTCGAGTTTTTTTTAAAGACAATATTTAGGTTCGGGTCAGGTTTCATGCCCACTAAAATTATTTTTCCTTGTTTGGATCAGGTTATGCTTCATTAGAACATTTTTATGGGATTGAGATTTGTTTTGGGTCAGTTATCTAATCCATAGTTTTTTTTTCAAACAGAATTTTTAGGTTCGGGTCGGGTTTATACTCACGGAAATTTTGTCTATCACGGATCGGAGTGTGGTCTGTTTTTTTCTGGTCGGGATCGGGTTATGTGTTAATTAGTCTAAACATTAAGGTTATAATCAGTTTTGCTACTATTCTTTTTATGGCTATTTCTGATAAATAATTTACTTTGCTATTTGATAATTTATTATGGTGTATGAATCGTTTGCGGATTCGAACAATTGTACGCCAAGCAGCTATATTTTATTTTTGTTTTAAAACTAAATTAAAGCCATAATTTAATTTTAAATTGAATAGAATACATTTAAATTTTATCAATGATAAAAAAAATAAACTCCTAGAAAAGTGTTGTGTGTTTTTTTTTTACTGCAACATAGCTAATGACTCATACATTCTAATGTTCGAAATGCCAAAGATCTGCGTACAACCACACAGTAAAAAGAAATTGAGTGGAAGTATAATGTCTTGGGCTGACGCAAAAAATGTAACCCTAAAATCCGCTACATTAAGTCCAAATAAGCACCAACAAAACCATGTGCTTTGACACTCCGATCAATTCAAACTGGTTTAAACCGTATTTCTTTTTTTTTTACCTTTTAAACTGTTATTGAATAGATGACTAAAATTTCGTTTAAAAAATAACGTTTTGTGCCATTATTGACTGTAATACACGATCGGAATGCATAAAAGATACAAATATACCAATCATAGTCAAGAATTATGTGATTATTTTTATCATATGACTTTGAAATATCAATATAGAAGCATCATTTAAGATTTTGCTTGAAAAGTTAACATTCTTTCGTTAATGTCTTAAAATCGTCTGCACTCTGAAATCTAGATTTTAGACTAATATTTCTTATTTAAGTTTTCGCGCATGATTTTAAAAGAATGTTTTCATAAATATATTTTATATAATGACATAGAATTATTAATATGTTGTTAAATCATAAACATTTTTCATCTACGTTATAAAGTATTAAAAAGTTCTGAAAAAAAAAAAGAAAACTTTTAGTAATACAAGTTTTAGTTCAAATCAAATGTTTTCAATATTTCATTTAATTTTATTTTGACATTTAATTATTTCGAATTTATCAATTTAAATTATTTTAAAAGCAAACATTTTTTTTTAAATAAATAATATAATAGAAAAAAGACCATTTTAAAAAATTACTATTTCTTTGTAAAATATGCTTCAGCTGTAATTCATTTCTTTCAATTTGTCTTATTAATACAAAATCCCTTCCACATGCTTTTGTTTGGGGCAATAAAATTTGAGCGATAAATGGTTTAATATTGCAACCCTTTATTCCGTTTACTTTACCACCACCTATCTTTTTCCTCCATGGTTTACAACCGCTGTGATAAAAAATCATCATTTAAACTGACAGTTTGCCAGTCTGTGAATTTTAAAAGTCTGTTCCAGCTTTTTTAATTATTCATGCGAAAATTTTATGCAACCAACCAACCATAACTAAATGAAGGGAAAAAAAGAAGAAAAAAGGCGATTTTTTATGAGAGTGATCTTTGGAATTTAATTAATTACTCGGTTAATAATTGGAATTTCGAAATTCTGAAGCTCAGGTGCATCAGGAGAGATTTGGGGCTACTCTAAAAAAAAATTTGAGGCTTGTGCATGCTGTAGATTTTGCTAGCCATCGCAGACACACACACAGACGCAGACAGACAGAGCGTTTTGTTCTTTTATTAGTATAGATTATCTATTTTTATGAAAATACAAAGTTATAATTAAAATCACTAAATTATTATAAAATATGGAATACCCCAACATTTGTTATTCCTATTCTTCTTCATATGTGTCAGTATATGTATAATTATGTTTTGAGAAACCATATATAAGAATATTTGAAATGAAGATTGTGTTCAGTGGCGCAGCCAAAATTCGGTTCTAGGGGGGGGGGGGGTTTGAGTTTCTGATAAAGGTTTTTGCCGGTTAATTGAATCACCGGTTAATAGAATCAGTACTAATTAGAATATTCACTGTATAATACATAAACTCGAAGAGCATCTGTGTGGCAGGAAATCATTATTCTTTTAGCATAATACGTCTTAGAAAAGTGATTTAGTTCAAATAACCAATTTTTATTTAATTAATCCATGTAATATGCACTTTCAGAGTTTTAAGTAGAGTTTTCACAATTTAATTGAATCACTTTTTTTAATAAAATCTGATTTAATAAAGCGGCGGATTCCGAAATACGCCAAAATGTTTAAATATTAAGATTGGTTTTGATTCATATAAGCGGCAATTATAGCGTTCTTTATTAGCTCTGGGAGGGGTTTTAACCCCAAAACCCCCCCTCTGGCTGCGCCACTGATTGTGTTTACTAATAAATCAAAGAGGATTGTTGTCAACTTGTTTTATTGATACAAATTCCCTACCCCTCCTCTATTTAAGGCAAGTGAAACATGACTTTGTTATTATTGAATGCATTATGTAATGAAAAACTATTATAAAATGCTTCTAAATATTAACTTTTTATTTTAAGTGTAAATGATATAAAGTTTTATCATGCAAAGTGATATTTTATTGACTTCTCTACATTTCAATAGTATTAAAAAAATAATTGTACCAGTTTTGTATATCACTTCGAACAAAAAAGATAAATTCCAGAAATAAAATTTTTACACATTAATAAAACAATATCACTACAAGCTACAAGGGGGAGGGGGGGGGGGGTTCAAGGAATGATAACATATGATATTGGAAGGGGGCGAAGGGGTTCCAAAATTACCAAAAAGTTGATAATGTTATATTTGCACAGCCCCTAATTGTAAATCTGCATTTCCCCAAAACAAAACATTTTTTTTTTCCAAATATTGCATATTTATAATACATTTTATCTTTGATAAATTCATATGTTTTATGTATACTCTTTACAGGTTCAGATATGTTCATCCACACATGCAATTTGCATACTAACATGACCTAGACCAGGGTCAACATACCTTTTCATTTCCATGTACCGAATTTTTCCAAAAATATATTTTATGTAATCATGACATGCCAACAATAAAAAGTTTGGTACTATTTGGTTATCCCGATGATTAAAAATCTACCGCCAAATTACAAGATTAATTGTCAGTAATGGATGATTGTAATGTCACATACACTTGACATTAAGCACAATGTATATGGTTATTATGTCATCAAATGGTTTTTCATTCGACTTTTTATTTTCTCTTTTATTAATGTTCTATAATTTATTTGTTTTGTTATTATTTAAATGAAAGATTTTGTTAATTTGTTTAATTTGGCTGACAGTTTGGCGATTTGTAAAATTTGGCGAAATTGGTCAACGGGGGATAATCAAGTAGTACCAAAAATTTTAATGGATCAAAATTATTTACAATTTTGTCTTTAGCATTAAAAAATATTGGTATAATATTTGATGTTAAAAATATTTTTTTTAATATTATTTTTGTTGTCTAATCTAAGATGCCAAATATAAATACAGTTTACTCTCGTTAATTCGAATCTTCGCTTAATTCGAACTAAACATGAAGTCCTGAAATTTTCAATGGCAGAATAATGTTACAAATTTTCATTAATTCGAACTAATTTTCTCTTGACTTCGTTTAATTCGAACTAACGAGAATTCAGATTTTTCTTTTCTTTTTCACGGATTTCAGATCATTTGAATAACTTTTCTTTCTTTGATTTTTGTGAAAATCGTTCCGAACGAACATATATACAATACAATGTATTTGATATCCACTTTCTTAGACCCCCGTCTGTCCGTCAGTGACGCTTTAAATTTTTCTTCAATCGTGCTTGTTTCTAATCTTTTAATTAGTTTATGTATTTATACATTCTAATTTAATATTAAGTCATATTCTAATGGTAACAGACGAAATAAGTTTAAAAACACTATAACATTAATTCCTTTGTAATAGTACCATATTAAGCATGTTTTCCATAATTCAAACTTCGGATAATTTGAACATTTTTTGTGGTCCCGACGAGTTCGAATTAACGAGAGTCGACAGTAATTTATATCAACTTTGTTATTTTAAAGATAATGCAAGTTGACTTTAGACTCATTTGACATCAACAACATGTTTTTACTTGAATTTTTCATTTTTTTTTTTTTCAAAAAGAATAATAATTAATTAAAGAATAATTTTTAATAACATGTAAAATAAATGAAAACATTAGAGAAAAAGAAAAAAACAGCATGGTTTTCTTTTAATAAAACCATTTGGTTTAAATCACAGTCTAAACCAACTTGGTTTAAATCAAACAACCATGCACTTATATTTTAATATCTTGTGTACTTAATTTTTAAATGAGGAACAAAACCTACATGTCTTTTTGAAGTACAAGTTAGGGCTTATACCTCATAATTATCAAGGCATTTAATAACTTTAATTTTGGTAAAATTTAATGGTTTAAACCAGGCCTGTCCAACCTTTCATTAAGCAGGGTCGCCTTTCAGATCTTGGTACCAATGGAAGGGCACCATCATTAACAGGGCTCAAACAAAACAAAATTTTCTCACAGTATTTGTTGGAATACACACATGCAAATGCATATTCACATTAGAAGTCATAAGGCCATTATGAAAATCTAAAACTCTGTGTTAAAAAAAAAAAAAAATAAAAAAAAAAAAAATAAATTGTAGTAAATTTAGAACTGTACATTTTTCTGATAAGGTGCTATCTCAAAATTTTAGCTATGATGAGTGTTAGAAACCTTAAACTCACTTTTAATAGAAATAAAATGGTAATCAGAGATACGTTAGAAATAGTAGGACCTTTTTTTTCTTATCACCCTTGCACTAATTTATAATACTTTTCAAATTAAATATCTTCATTAATACATTTCTTAAGTACCTATATTAATTATCTCCATATGTTAATTACTTCTATTTAACTTACCATAGCTGTCATAATCTTTTAAAAAACAAAAGTCATTTCTATAATTTATTTAAAATAACCTTATTAAAGTAATTGAATAAATTTAACTTACCTTTTCAAACAATAGTTATTTTCCATAAAGTTTAATTTTATAATTAATAAGTTTAAAGAAATTTGTTTCCAATTCTGCCTGTCTGTTCTTTATAAACACCGGCAACATATTGAACTCCCATACGTACTTCCCGGTCTAATTCCATTTGTTTAATTGAGTAATTCATAGAAGTAATAACAGATGGCTTTGCGATCGTAGATCGTATCGCAATCCACGTCATCTTTAGTTTTGCATATGATGTTCTGGAAACCGGTCGAAGGTTGAGCTGTCATGCGTAGAGTTTCGTTTTAGACTGCCGGTAAGATATAAATAGAATACCGGACAGGTTCTTAGCAGTTCATTCACGCTTTTTCTTTCCGCCGCTGTTCGTTCGACTATTTCAATGTTTTGAGTAAAGTTTTATCAGATGTTTGGTCAGTATGGAAAATGTTTAAGATGGTTTTAGTTCAGCTGAGTTTCTGCTTTTAAGTTCGTCTTCCTTATTAAAGGACTTTTCAATGTGAGTCATCTTAGTGATATAAAGAAATTTGGCTGCTGTCTCCTGGAGTGAAGTAACGAGCCTTGTTTTTGATTTTGAATGCCTTGAAGGCGATTTAAAGTATTTATCGGGAAGAGTGAGATCGGTGTTTGTGTAAACCTCTTTCCCTGTTTGAACTGGTAATCGTCAGATGCTCAAGTAGAGACTTACTGTTGTGCAATTTCCATAGAAGCTTTAGTGACGGTGTTTTAGTTAATATGCCGTTGAAAGAGGCAAGTGTATTTTCTTGTGTCAGATCGTTCTCGAGGTAAAGCACTTCCTTTAATGAAGTAGTAAGGTCTTCCTGAGAATAGATCAAGCTTTTGCATCAGTGTCCTGGAGTGTAACTGGTAATATGCATAAAAGCAATCATGTTGTGAGTCTAGTCTTTTCCATTCTGATATTCTCCTCTATAAACAAATAAATTCTATGGGTAAATGTTATATTATTTAAAGATTTTAATGGATTTAATTGTTGTTTTATTATGATATAGATTAAGTATGTTTCTATTGAATATATATATTGAACTTAAATAAAATGGATGTGTATTTTAAATATGTTATCTTTATTTTTGTTTAAAATACTTACATTAAATTTAAACATTAATTTAAATTAACAATGTCTTTATTTACAATAGTTAACATAACTTAATTTTGGGGGGTTTAATAAAATCAGCAAGAATAACGCTTTCCACTGTACTCTAGCACTCTGCTATTCTAAACCCCAATTCATTACGTCTTTCGTAATGTAAAATAACAAGATATTATTAGTTTTTCTTTTTAAAATGTATAAATACTCCTTGCAAGGGTGTGCAAAGAGAAAACTGTGCCCGGGGCAAAATTTCAATTTGGCGAAAGTGAAAAATACTTAAAATATTAAAGGCTTGAAAGAAAAATTTCATTTCTTAACTCATACTATAAAACATCAATGGGCTGGGGTAACAGCATCAATAACAACAGCAACAAAAAAGCTGAATTTTCATTAGGAAGAAAGGTAGGAAAATGGTTGCACATCTTCGCACATTAAAAAAGTTATTGACAACTTTTGTCAGTTTCTATTGTCTTGATTTCTAAAAAATTTTTCATAAAGAATAACTATAAATTAGTGCAGAAACTCAATAACACATGATTAAATTTTAAAAATATGTTATAATTTTTCCTTCTGAACACACTTTTACTGCAGTTTTAAAAATCTCTCGGTACTCACGTATTAACATCACCGCAGCTACAGATTTGGTGGTTTTTAAGTACCGCCAAGCTACATCTAAAATTTTTGCAACAAATCATAAAGTAAAACACTTCATTTAAATCAAAACACTTCATTTAAATCAAAATACTTTATTTAAAAACGAAGTAATCAATCGGATTTCGGTGGAAAATGAGCCGAGAGCCGATATAAAGTTTAACTCCTGTACCCTGTATCAATGCTGAAGAAAAAATAAAATTGCATCTTGTTCTATTTTTGACAAATCCCAAATACACATTTTTATAGCACTAAAAAATGGCGTCAAAAATCAGCAAACAACAAAGCAATAAGGAATCCAAACAATAACTATGTGCGAGCGAACAACAAGATTGCTCTTTATTGCCACATTAGTGCAATTTCTGCTGCGGTGGCGTTAATACATAAGTACCAATCTCTCAAACAAATATCAACAATTTTAAAAGGAATTTAATTTATAAAAAATGTTAATAACAGGGAACCTCAAAAGGGCGCCGTGTTGTACAGCACTGGTTTAAACATATGTAAATGTCCCATGCATCACATAAGAATCACCCTGTTGATCTATGGAATAAGTTACCAAGTATTGGCAATAGTGAGTTCTTATTCTGAAGAATCCATTTTTTATTTTATTTAAAGTAATCATTCTTAAAAACCTGATTAGTTACACAAAGAATGCTAATGTTAAACCAATGAGAGAAATATTTACAAATTCTTGCTTTTATTTTAATATTTTTAAGTGTTTTTTATAAAGTACCTGAAGTTGCTATTTTATTTTGGTTTTGGTATTTTGTTTTTGAAACCTGTTCTAAAAGTAAAAATTTATCCTCATATGAAAAAGCTAATCACAATCAAAAAAGTACAAGTGCACAATAGAAATATCAACTTTAGGTTTTATATGCCAAAAAAAGGGAGGAAAAAGTCATTTAAAAATATTAAATTATAAGCCATAGATCTGTAAAGATTTCTCAAACAGTTTTAACATTGGCAATCGAGTTTCTTTACATGATTAATGTAGGCTCTTAAAGTATAACAATAAGATTTCTTGAAAATATATGTTTGATGTCATATTTTATAAAACATTTTGTTGCACGCTTTTTGTTATTTGTAAATTTTTATTCTAATTCCTTTTTTATATGTATTCATTCAGTGTCCCCATCTTAAAACTGGACATTCTGGCCTTTAAAATTAGAATGCATTCTGGTCGGATTCTCAAATTGCATCAAGCAGAAGACTGTGCCCTCTGATAACACATCTGTTCTGAACTTGCAAGTTAGTGATATTTCATTATTAGAGTATTATTTTCAAGAATAAAGTGCATTTTAACTCTTGTAAAAATTTCTATTTGGAATTCAAAACAGTTAGAAATTTTTCATTTTATAATAATGTTGCTAGCTTTGATATGTGCATGTCTTAAATGATGAAAGTATCATTTTAATATTTATTGTAGTTCCAGATTCATCAGTACTTTTCTTGCAGTTTGTCTAAGATTTCTTATTATCTTGTAAAGCTGTACATTATCTTAAATGGTGTGCATCCTATTCTTGTATCCAGCAATGTTGAAATTTTATTAACATTCAATTTTTTCTTGTGTGTTTTAAATTAATTGCATTGTAGTAAGCATTTTTCTTTTTTACATTTTTTAATTATTTCTGATAAAGAAGAGGTTAAATGTTTTTGCATACTGAGGCATAGAAAAGGGAGGGACTCATGTGGTTCATACCTTTTCCATTCAAATTAGCTAAAAAAAGAAAAAGCTATTGGTTGATTTTACACAAAATGGGCTTTAATAAATACTCTGCATGGATAGGTGATATATTCACAGTTGTGGGGATTTTTAGAATATCTTTCAAGCCAAGGATTTACTTTACTCGCTAGCAGCATTCAATCAGTTCAGAGTTATGGCAAAATTTATATGAGTGCAAAAAGTGTTAATTATTATTATATTTTCTTATTTTTTTCTATAAAATTAAGAAATGCATACAAGAGATATACAGTAGACTCCCTGAAATCCGCACAGCTAGGAACCAGAGATTTTGCAATTTTTTTTATTTTGCAGATTTCTGGTCATTGCTTTGTTTATATTTTTTAAACAGTAACTTCAATGTAATTATCAATGAAATTGAAATTATTATAAAGGCTTACAATACAATAAAACATTAAAATAAGTAATAAATTAAAATAATAAAAAATTAGTAATTTTTAACATGATTAAAATATTAAAAGTAAAGGTCAAGTTAATAATCAAAAATTTATGATTAAATATTTATTATAAAGATAAGGTATATTTTTCATATGAAATTTGCTTTATGAAGATGTGTTATTAATTTGCATCAAAATCATAAAATAAGGAAGTTTTATTTCAGGATTAGCCAGACTTAATAACCAAAAAAGTTTGGTTAAGACATATATATTTGATAAAAAGATTGTGATTACCACTGATATCAGCAGGGTTAGAAATTAGCAGTCGTTAGTTGCCAAATGCAACTAAATAATTGCATTTGACGACCACAAAATTATACCTAGTCGTCAAATATGACACCTAGGTTTTCTTTTTAAATTAACTATTGTTTAACAAACGTTAGGGGGGGATTGTACATTTTGACCATTGAAAATGCAAAATTTAAACTTTTCTGAGAGGGATATTTCATTGCTCCGGGGGGAATGTCCCCCCCCAGGCCATCCGCTGATTTCAACACTGAATCTATCACGCTTTCTTTGAGTAGTGAGTTTGAAACTAACGAATACATACCACTGTTCATTTAGTTGTTACTTTTACAGCAGTACTGTACTCTAGATCTTTGAATGCCACCAACTATTCTTAGAAGTGCAACAAAGACAGAGAATTTATGTGTAAAAGTCATACTTTATGTGCTATTTTGTGTCTTGAGTGCCAAAAAAGATGAGCAACAGAACTGAAGTTTAGTTAAAATGCTTTGCTACAATTACTTGTTATAAAATGTTATTGTCTTTACTTTTTTCTGCTTGATTTGATTTTTTGTGCCAATTTAAACATTTGTAATATTGTAGAAATTATATTTTCCTTTTTGTACTAAATCTTGATTTCTAATACAGTCAAATCTCATTAACATGAACCTCAAGTGGAATTAAATTAATTTTCATGTTATCGATAATTCATGCTATCATCACAAAAATTTCTGGTAAGAAATACTGAGTAAAATACATACAGAGCAACTGGGGCTAATTGGACATGAATGCTATTGTGACAACAGGGTTTTCTTGTAAAGTATAATAGTCCAAATTTATCAATAAATGGCATTCCCAGTATTAAACAAGAACAAGCAGTGAACCGCTTTTTTTTCTTTAGCTATTTGCAAAGCAAGAAATATTTAAGGCTGTTTTCAACTGCTCTGCCCAACAAACAAAAAGTATTTTGACAACTTACAAAATTATTTTTACCAGAAAGATATAAAATTGCAAAGCCATTCTTGGATATAAATTTCCAAGCAAAACTACATTATTTTTTATATCATAAAGTTGCCCTTCCTGATTTGAGAACAGCCTTAAGAATCAATATGAGATTTTTTAAATATTTGATAAACTATTAAATCAATTTTTAATAATACATTTTATTATGAAGCTTTTATACAATGTTCATTCTTAAATGTTATTTCCTACCAGAGATGAACAGCTAATTTACAAAATAAATAAATAAAAGACTGAATACATGCTACCTTTCATATGAAAATTGCAATTCTAATTCAAAATTTCCTTCATGTGAAAAAAGAAGCAATACATCAATGCATAAAAATATTAACTTTAGATAGCAACTTTCCCTTATCCTGATGGACTGTAGCTGATGACGCATATTATAATGTCCCAAAGTGAGAACATTCTAATGGCGACAGTACTTGTTTTCATCACTCTGAAAAATAATTCATTGTTTCCCAGGGAAAAAAGAAGCTTTCATCTTTTATAGGAATTTTCAGTCATGTTAAGCGATCAAATCTCTCATGGGAACATTGAAAATTATTCATCTTTAAACAAAATTTCATGTTAAACATGTCCATCTTACAAAAAGAAAAGCACTAGAATCAGTATTCATTTTGACAGGAACAGTGAGGATTGTTCATGTTAAAAGTAATTCATGTTAACGAGGTTTGACTATATTATTTTGATATGTTATCTTTTTACCAGTTTTTCAGCCTAAATATTATAATTATCTATTTAGGCATTTAAATTGTATTTTGATATTAGTACTGGAAGGGTTAATACAGTACAACTTCTTTAATCCGGAATCGTCGCGATTACTGCGAGTCCGAATTATAGAAAATTCCGGATTACAGAAGTTTTGTAGCTAAAATGCATGAAAATTAATAGTAATATTAATATCTCTTATTAATATGGCAATACAAAATAGCATTCAACTAAATAATTGAAAACATTGAGAAAAATCATTTGAAAATGTTCAAAAATGAATGTTTTTTAAAAAAATTGTTAATTTTATGCCGTGTCGCCATCTGTCGCAAACTAAAAGTACCAAAGGTACAATTTTTTTTAAAAATGAGATTTCTGATTAATGAATTCGTAATAAATAATGCATATCACTAGAATGATAGATTCACCATGAAAAATATTGATAAATTAATTTCTAAAAAAAAAAATTTACAGTGACAAATTTAAGGCTTACAATTGTAATTTAAAAATCAAACTTATAATTAATGTATCTAAAACTCTTATACAGAACGCTAATAATATAAAAAAAAATTAAATATATAGTAACTATAAATGTCAAAGTAAGTCATAAGTTAAATACTTAAAAGAAATAACACCTAAAAAAAAATCTTATTTTGTGATATTTTCCCGACGTCTTATTATCTTTGGAAAAAGAAAAATAAGTGAAATTACTATCAATCATAAATTTTTACAACTTAGTATCTAAAAAGACACCTATATTAATTACAAATGTATTTTAGAGAGTTCTTGCAGTTTTAATATTGAAAAAAAGTTGTGCTATTATGTAATATTTTCATTTTCTTAAGCATTTTCTGAAACTCATTTACATAAGACCTATGGCGCCATCTATTATCTTTTATTGAAAATAAAAACGAATAGACGCACTTAAGTGTCCGGATTACAGAAGTTTCCGAATTATAGATGTCCGGATTAAAGATGTTATACTGTATATACTGCATAGTTTACCAAATCTGCATAGCTTGATTTTTTTTTTTTTTTTTTTTTTTTTTACTTTAAATTACTACTTTTATTAACTTTGATTCTTTAAAAATTGATTTCTATAAAATGTGGAAAGAACTTTTTTTTTTCTTTTTCTTTTAAAGAAAAAAAAATTCAACCAAGAAAATGGACCAACCATGGATTATGCATGAAAATAGTGGTTAAACTCCTCCTACTCGCTGAGTTTCTCCTATTTCTGTATATTCAAGCTTTGAATGCAGGTAACTGAACTTAAAATTATACTTTAACCTCTTCGGTCCCGAGAAAAATCTGCTGCATAGAAAAATTATTTTATTAGCAAATTATGACTCTTTTAGGCTTAGAAAAAAGAAAATAAAATTAGTTTTTTATTTTTAAAATTTTAAAATAGTTAAAATTTATGTCCCCATATGGGTACATCAGGTCACAATTAAGTAAAAGTGTCATTCTTTAAATAAATAAGACCAATTTTGTTTTACAATAAATAGACCTATTTATTGTTAAAAAAATATATCAATTTAAACAACTTAAATGATTTTTTACCTAAAGTTATGTATTGTGCCAAAATATTATACATATCTTGCAGTAATTGTAATACATATCTTGCTACTATTATACTATATAAACTATACATATCTTGAAATATTATGCATACCTTGTAATAATAATCTTCTAACAATATACAATTTATTATGGAATTTTTTGAAATAGTTATTATTCTGAAGAAAAAGAAATAGATTACATTTCACACATTTTATTCTTGATTTTCCTTTGCATCCTTCCATGCGTTATCGAGATTGATATACTCTAGCAACAGATTCAGGCCTATGTCCAAATTCATCATAGCAAACTTCATTTTTGGGAATAGACATGGTTATTCTCCTTTTTTTTTAGAAGATGTAGATTCATTGGATGATTGCTCTGATTTTCGTGGTCTTCCAACAGCAGACTTTTATTTTCACATTTTATAAGGACTTCAGCAATGTAAAGACAAAATTCGAGTAAACTCATTTGATCTCTTTTCGGAATATTGAAGGATCTATAATCTCTTATACACAAAACCCAACTATTTACGGTAATTAAGTCGAGAAAGTGAGAAGATATCCGAATCGGCTATTTACACATCAATGAACCTATAATTTAGATTGATCCCACCCAAATGTGCTTTATACATTCTTATTATAGCTGATCTGGTTGTAACTAAGATTGTAACCAACCTTGGCCTTTTTTATCTTTACACCAGCGCTCGCTTGTATCACTGGACTCACTTCCACATGTGGTGGACATCATATGCACATATTTCTTGCCCTTCCATTTCAACACCTCAATTTTATTATCTGATCTAGCAAACTCTGTCCACTCACCACGTTTCATTGCACTGTCTTTCACAGTATGTATTTTGTTTGCAACACCACCTATTCTATTAGTCATGACTGTCCCAGTGCACAGAATTCTCTTTGAAAGAAGATGTTAAGTTGTTTTCACTGCAGTGAAATATCTGTCAGTGTATATAGCTCTACTTTCATTTACGTGTACACTCTCAGTTTTTAGCTCACAGGCTATCATAGCCTGAGAGCTTATGTGCCCGTCCGTTCTGTATGTATGTGCATAACGCGATAACTCATGATAAAAATATCGGATCTACTTGAAATTTTGTATGTATGTATATCCTGATAAGGCGCTTCCCTGATTAGTTTTTGGAGTTCATTCGATATGTATAAGAGGGGGAACGGGGGGCTCATGCCCCTCCCCTTAATGGATATAAATGGGTTTTTCATGCAGAATTAACAGTTTTTGTCCAAAATCTATATGTAGGATCATTCTCATGAGGCGATTCCGTGACTGTTATTAGGTGTTCATTGAATAAGTATAAACAGGGGGAACGGGGGGATCATGCCCCCCTCCTTAATTGATATAAACGGGATTTACATGCAGAATTAACAGTTTTCGTTCAAAATTTAGATATAGGATCATTCTGATGAGGCGATACTGTGGCTGTTATTAGGTGTTCATTGAATAAGTATAAACAGGGGGAACGGGGGCTCATGCCCCTCCCCTTAATTGATATAAACGGGATTTTCATACAGAATTAACAGTTTTCGTTCAAAATTTAGATACAGGATCATTCTGATGAGGCGATTCCGTGGTTGTTATTAGGTGTTCATTGAATAAGTATAAACAGGGGGAACGGGGGTTCTAATGCCCCTCCCCTTAACTTGCATAAATGGATTTTTCAATCAGAATTGTCAAATTTCGTTCAAATCTCTGAATAGTTTTGGAAGTTTAATGGTTAAGTATAAAAGAGGGGAATAACTCCTTTAAATTATATAAATGCTAAATGGGTTTTTATTAAGAATTATCCGATTTTCTCTGAATTTTGGATATAGATTTTTTAATATGATAAAGCATGTATTTGATAATTTAGGAAGTTCAATGATTAAGTATAAAAAAGGAGAAAGGGGAGGGTTGTTTCCCCTTCTTAATTTTTTTTTCGAACGGAATTAACGAAAATACAAGGCTGTAATGTACAATTAGTATGCGTAGCCTGTGAGCTCAATGCCATTAGTTTAACTGGGCAATATTCTTTTTATTATTATTATTATTTGACAACTGCTCCACCAAGCTTTAAGTCTTTCATAGTTTCAACAAGTACGGCATTTTTTCCTGTGTACAAGAGAAAATCCAGTACTAAACCATCACTTGAGGCAAGAACAAAAAATTTATATTTCAGGTGTTGGTCTACGAAGGAAGATATTGACGGAAACCACATTTCCTTCCAAACGGGATCTTTTGCACATCAATTGAGTTAAATTTTGTCCCAGAAAATTTAAGACAGGCATTTCTGACTACATTTAGTAAGGTACATACTGTCCATAGGCGATCTTCGGTATCAGGAGAATGTATTAAAAAATAAGCAAAGTGTAAATTTGATCGTAAAAGGAAGGACATATCTCTTTGCATTGCGTTTGTCACTCATGGTATGAGTGAAGATTTTTTTTACCAATACATGCAGGCTTTTAGAATACTAAATACTGTACAACATTTCAAACGTGTTAGAAATTTTTAAAGTTACTAAAAAGCATGACATATTTTAGCAGTAAATTCAGTATATTACTTCATATTATTTTAAAAAATGAAAAAAGTCCTTTTAAATTGTTTTGTAAGACTAAATCAAATAATTTATTCATTCCTAAAACAATTTGTTAATAACCAAGTGTACACAATACTTACACAGAAAATTAGTTTCTTTAGCCGGAAATGTATAGTTAAGACCCATTGTACCCAAATGGGTGCAACATATTTACACATGTTTTCAACATTCATGCACATGTGAACAACATTTGTAATCAACTCCAAATCACTCTTGAAATATCATAATTTATAAAAATGGGATATATTTTTTTAATTTACTCACAAATTTGTATTATTCACATACTTTGGCGTGAAGTCGTTGGTAAATTGCTTATGTCTTCCATTTTGGAAATGTCTCATTTTCAAAGTCACATGGTTCCTCCTTCTTTAAACGTGTAGCACATCTATTGGTAATATAGGACACTGTGATGTATCTAAATAGCGTTAGCAAAAAATGATGCATTTATTATAATTTTTTAGAGTTAATTTTGCCTTTTTCTTTAATGTGCCCAAATGGGTACTCCAGGACTGAAGAGGTTAAAGCTATCATTTAGTTAAATTAATGCATTTTAAAATAATTTCACAATTTATCTTTTTTTTAATTTAATATTTCATTGCATAAGTTTTATTATATATTTTCTAGGACAATGTGTGAAAATTCCAGATAATCTTTTGATATATTCTAATGATATATATATATATTTAGATTACTATTAATATATTATTTAGTATAATATTAGTATTATTGTAATAGTGCTATTTATTTATAGCTAAAAATAAAACTGTTTACTAAAAAGGTATACATAAAAACTTATTAAAACATTCCATTACAAAATCAACTGGTTTTAAAAAATCATTGCTGTTAAAAATCATATGTAAACATTAGAGGTGTTTCCCGAGATCTTTTGATTTCAAACACAATCACTTTCAGTTTATGAAACGTTACATTCACTGTGCTATTTATTTACCAATCTGAAAAAGGATCTTTTTATTGTATGTTGGAGTCGTCCATGAAATTGTTTTGTTCAGATGCTGAAATGCTAGATATTTTTAAAATGTTAAACCAAATGTGAAGTTAAAACATTGTTACATAAACTATTTCTTTTATTTAAAATCTCCAATGATTCCCTAATTCTCAAAGTATAATAATTTGATATAGATATAATAACTTTTGAGTTCTCAACTTTTTTTTCTCGAAATTTATTAATAGATTTTAATTTTTCATTCTTATTCCCTCTTTATCCATATGTGTTTGTGTATGTTGGTAAGGTCTGGAGAAATTTGCTGCACATGGAATTCTGAAAAATTTGAATGAGGATAAATGGCGGCTCTGAATGCACTTGAGGCTAAAATTGTTCATTTTTTTAACTATAATTAGCCAAGAAAATTAATAAAAAACTTTAATGAACATTGCAAAGTAGTGCGCTGTTGCAGTTGTCTGGTTCAAAACAGCATTCCCGAATTTCTTCAAGCACAAAATAAGAAACTGAAAAAAAATTTCTATTTTTTCCAATTTTGTCTCTAATTTGAACTGAAAATTACATTGTTTACACCTGTAAATTATGTGCAGATTTTAAGGTTGTGGATTTGAGGGAGTCTACTGTACTTTGATAATAGAAAAGTTGTATTAGTTTTATTGGAGGGAGGTTGGAGAGGGCAGCATTTTTGGCATTAGAAATGGTTCAAAGGTAATTTTTTGGGGAGGCAAGGGGGGGGGGGTAGTGGGGTTATAGTGAGACAACAGATGGGAAGGGACAAAGATAAAACTTTCCTCCTTCTTATAAATTGGATATTTTCACCCCTGTAAAATAAAATACAAGCTTGCATGCTTGTGTAGAAATCAGGCCCAAATTTTATTACTCGAAATATCCTTCACAAATAAAATGTATGCAATTTTTTTGTTTGCGTGCATTTTTAGTCTTTTTGCTTTTTATGCAATTCTTATCCCTGAGAATCATGAAAATGAATGTTAATTTTGTCGAAAAATTGCAAAAATGAACACAAATTCAGTCAAAGTCATGAAAATAAATGCAAATTTTGTTTAAGAAAAGTTTTTTAAAAATGCAATTTTTTTTTTTTTTTTTTTTTTTTTTTTTTTTTTTGAAGGATTGTAGAAAAAGCATATAATTAGTATCATGAGCCCTCGCCAGCCCCCCTCTTTACTTTTCAGAAAATTTGCTGTGAGATTCGGATTTTTTTTTAAATATATTTTCAATCCCACCTGCTTGTCAGTAGATAAACATACCTATTATTTTTGTCAGATCTTAATTCTAGATAAATAATTAAAAAAAAAGTGGAGAGGGTTTTACTTTTGTTGTTAGTTACACTAATACCTAAGCATAGTTGGACTTATCTATTTAACTACCGTAATTTAGGGAATAAACGCCACGGCGTTTACGAGTTTAAAAGTTAAAATTTTCATATATTCAGCGCTTACGGAAATTTTGAGAAAATTATTCAATGTTTAAAAAAAAAAAAAAAAAACACTTTTTTCTTTTTTTTTTTCTTGTGTTCGCAATGTTACCGATCATAAATCAACAAATGCAATGCATCATTAGTCATCCTTTTCCAAGAAATACGGTGACTGGAGTAAGCAGGAAGGTAAAGTAGACGCTTGCTTTTATTGCACTTCAGTGTAGAAACATTAGTATTGAAAAACCAGTTTTTCTGAATTTCACAATTGAAATGTCTCTTTTGTTGGTACATTTTAGTTCAGTTACAAATCACAGTATTTTTCATCGGATATTTTCGATCCCCTGTTAATGCAAAATTTTCCTTTATTCATTCTTATGATGAATTGCATATTTAAAAATTTTTTTTTAATTATTATTTATCCAATAATAAGTGCGAGATTTTGTAATTTCCATTCATGTGACAACTGATAACACAGATTTATTGGTAACTGCACCAACAGAAAACTGCACCCAAAACAAAGTTTCAATTTGGCGACCCTCCCCCCTCCCTGATCTTGACACTAAACCCCCCAAACTGAAGTTGGTAGTATAGATTTGGCACTCGGGACAACTGCCCCGCCCCCTTTTCGCATGGCGCTGTTCCATAAATAGTTGGGGAAAAAATATTCCAAGAAAGTTTAAAATTTTTTCCAACATAGAAAAAAGGAGAAATTATTTAATTCTATTCTTTTATATTCAAAATGGACCCTTTAAATGTGTCATCAAAACAGCGATTTTTGATTGTGGAAAAAGAAATTAACGAGCTGCAAACAAACAAAAAAGGAAACAGAAAGAAACGATAAACGAAATGTGTTTTCTTTCTAAATATTAAAAAAAAAAAAAAAAAAAAAAAAAAAAAAAAAAAAAAAAAACGATATCTTTTCTGATAATTTACTGATTTCGTTCAAGTTTTCAGCAAGTTGCAATAATAGTGAATTATTAGTGTAATAAATTTTTATTAAAGTATAATAAGCTATTCAAAAGTTACAGCACCCTACAAAAAGGTCCACTATAAAGCAGCTCCAAAGAAAAAAGAGTGAACTCTCTGAAATTTGTTATGTTTACTACTCAAAAGTCAACATTATCAAAATAAGGCTTCGAACACATGTGAATTTTGCTGAAGTTCAACTGAATTCAGGAACTCCTTTTTTCCCTCTTCTGCGGTTTATTGACAATATAAAACAGGGATTTTTATAAGAACCCAGTTCAGGAGATAACTATCTCAATATTACTTAAGGGAAAGGTCCCTGTCGCACAGATGGATTGAAGTTCAACTGGAATAGTCATGAAACATGCCGCCTTTGAACATAAAATGCGCTGACTGCTAACCGCAAAAAGTATTTGTGTGTGTTTGCATCTTTAAGATCATTTGCTTTCCATAGATACGTTTGGTTATGCAGAAAGGAATTGTGCATGGATTTTTTTTTTCTTTTTTATTATTATTAAAGAAAAAAGATTTTTGGTGGTGGCTTACAAACTGATATATACAGTTGACTCTCGTTAATTCAAAATAGGATAATTCGAATCTTCTCTTTATTCAAACTAAGTATGAATATCCGCAATTTTCAATGGCAGAATAATGTTAAAATTTTTTATAAATTCGAACTCATTTTCTCTTGACTTCGTTTAATTTGAATTAACGATAATTCCAATTTTTCATTTTTCTCTTCTTTCTCACGGATTTCAGATCATTTGAATAACTTTCTTTCTTTGATTTTTGTGAAAATTGTTCCGAAGAAGTATACAAATAATCCAATGCATTTGATATTCACTTTCTTAGTGCCCCATCTGCCCATCAGTGACACTTTAAATTTCTTTTCCACTATGCTTATTTTTAATCTTTTAATTAGTTTATGTATTTATACATTCTAATTTAATATTAAGTCATATTCTAATGATAACAGATGAAATAAATTTAAAAAACACTATAACATTACTTTGTAATAGTACCATGCTAAGCATGTTTTCATTTCATACTTTCCATAATTTGAACTTCGGATAATTCAAACATTTCTTGTGGTCCCGACGAATTTGAATTAATGAGAGTTGGTTGTATTTCGAAAAATAAATTTGTTCAAAACTGGGAATAGTGTTTTCGAGATTTAGGGAAGTTACAACATGTATTTAAAGTTTAAAAAAAAAAAAAAATTAGAAAAAATTTCCGGGTCCGGAAAATTGGTTGTGTAATATAAATATTTTATTCATACATATTTTTTTGACAATTAGTTCTTTTAATAACTTAATTAGTCTGATAATTCAGTTTTTTTGCTGTACTGATGCGATATTTTGGGTATGTTATTGCCTCCTTAATAAGGTAAAATGATTACCTTTGACTGCGGCATTTACGACGGGTGCGGCGATTATGCCGATTTTTTTCAAAACGATGTCAATATTCGAGGGTGCGGCGTTTTTTCCCTAAATTATGGTACATAAAATATATATGTTAAATTAAAATTTAAAATAGATTGGAAATTAGTATCTCAAGTTTAATCAAAACAATAATTAAAATATTTTTATTTAGTGTAAACTCATATACTTTGTAATTAAATATTTAGTTACATAAATGTACAAACTGGCTACTACAGAAATTATTCTCATTAGCCAATAATTGGCTACCAAAAAATATAAACCTACTGGCCAGTGGCTACTAAACAAAATTCCTTATTTTCATCTTTAGCCCTCTCCTCCTCCCCCCCCCCCCTTTTTTTTTTTTAAGAAGAATAAGAAATTTATACTGAACGCAAAATAAATTAAGCAATACTTAATGATTAAATACTGTTCCTCACAAATATACAAATATGCTTTGAAATGAGAAGCACCTCATGATTTGATATCATCTGGTGATAAATGAAAATATCTGAGACTTGGTTTTTGAAACAGAAGAGTTATTGATTTTGTTAAGCAATGATTTGTAAAAAGATGCCATATTAATTTGAATTTGTTACTTTAAAATTTGATTTTTATAAGTAGCTGATTTTATTAACCAGTGATTTGAATAATTGAGGATGTTGTATTATTACTTATAGCTAAAGTCTTCCAATTGTGTTTGTAATAAGATTTTACTTTTTATTTTATCTATATACATATATATATATATATATATATATATATATATTAAATCCTGTACTACATTTTTCTTAAATGTAGCTATTTAAAATCCATTAGAAGTCAGTAAAATATTCATTGAACACTGTAGGAATATATTTTATCCACATTTATATTTTTAAGTGATTGTTAAAACTTTCCAATTTTGTTTTAACATTTCTTTATCTTAAATGTATGAAAATATGTTGCTATTTTTTATTTGCAGATTCCATGCTGCATTTTACCTTAAAAAATATCCTGTCTACTCGTCTTTACAATTTCTTATGAATTAAATAATTTTGTTAATTCTGAACAAGAAATGATTGCAAGAAATTGATTTGTGGCTGCACTAATATCTGAAGAAGGAATTTCCAGAATATCTTAGAAGAGAAAATGAGTTCTGAACCCTGTGAAAATGATATGGAGCAAGAAGAACTTTCTAGACAGAGTGAATTTGATGACTATTTATTCTTGGGAAGAGAAAAGAATTTTCCTTGTCATATATGTGGCAAAAAGTATTTTTCCAAAAGCCACTTAAATTTTCACCTCAAATATCATGGTGGAGAGAAAAAATATATCTGTGGTGTCTGTGATAAAGGATTTTTTCAGAGAGCTGATTTGATGAACCATTCTCGTATACACACTGGGGAAAAACCATTTTCTTGTGATGTATGTCATAAAAGATTTGCTTGGAAAAGTATTTTGAAGTCTCATATGATAATACACAGTAAAAGGGAGAAGAATGTTGTCTGTCCTTTGTGCGGTAAAGGATTCTATAGTGAAATTTTGTTGAATTCACATCTGCGACTGCATAATGATGATGAGAGACGTTTTAATTGTAATATGTGTGAGAAAAAATATTTTACAAAAAGTCAGTTGGATACTCATTTCTTAGTGCATACAAATGAGAAACCATTTAAATGTGATATATGTCCAGAAGCATTTTCTCGCAAGACTAGTTTGAATACTCATCTTCTTAATCATATGGACCTTCTCAATAAAAAAGCTGATGATGAAAGTGAAAATAAAGACGAGGATATTGAACATTTGAAAAGAGAGATACTTGCTTTATCAATGCCAACTGTTTTTACTTGTGATGTTTGCCAGAGGAAATTTATAACTAGTGGCCAGTTAGAGAAGCATGCTCGTGTCCACAGTGGAGTAAAGCCTTTTGTTTGCCATTTATGCCATAAAAGGTTTGCACAAAAACGCACTTTGAATGCTCATATCCTTTTGCATACTGGGGAAGGAAAGAAATTTATTTGTGAAGTATGTGGTAAAGGTTTCTTTTTTAAAAGTCAATTAAATTTTCACAATCGTTTTCATACTGGTGATACACGTTTTACTTGTGATGTATGTCAGAAAACTTTTTATACAAAAAATGGTTTGAACCGACATTATCGTACCCATACAGGAGAAAAGCCATATGCGTGTGATATATGTAAGAAAGCATTTGCAGTGAAAAGTAATTTGACAGCTCATCGGCTGACCCATAATATCGGAGAGGAAGTTATTGTTTGTCAAATATGTGGCAAAGTTTTTGACACTAAAAGCAAATTAAATGCACATGTTCGTTTTCATTTTATTGAAAAACTTTTCAGTTGTGATGTTTGTGAGAAGGCATTTTCATCTAAAAGTCGTTTAGATATGCATCTTCGTGTCCATAGTGGAGAAAAGCCATTCGTTTGTGAAGTCTGTCAGAAGGGCTTTTCTGTAAAAGTTAATTTGGAAAATCATCTACTAATACATTCAGGAACAAGATTTCAGTGTAACTTGTGCCCAAAAAGCTTTTCTCAAAAGCGTCATCTGGACATACATATGCGAGTTCATACTGGTGAAAAATCTTTTGCTTGTGACAAGTGTGAAAAGAAATTTTACGATAAGATCAGTTTGAAGAAACATACATTTGTTCATACCAGAGATAGTCCTTATATATGTGATATCTGCAAAAAAACTTTTCCTGAAAAATATAAACTAAAGAAACATATGATAACTCACACTGGTCAAAAGCCCTTTACATGCAGTGTATGTGATAAAAAATATACATCTAAAGGTAACTTAGACAGACATTTGTTGACCCACAAAGGAGAAAAACAATATAGCTGTGATGTATGTCAAAGAAAGTATTTCTATCAGTGTCAGCTTAATCATCATCTAAAAATTCATAATGAACCTAAAACAGATAATCGTAAAAAGAAAAGAAGTTGCAATAGGAGAAAGAATCCCCCTAAAGGTAAACAGAAAAATAACCAGCCATCCAGTGAAAAGGGAGAAATTCAAGGAATACCTTTAGATGACGAGGAAAAGGGTACGTCCGGCCTGAATAAAAAAGAAAATATACCTACTCCTTCTACTTCTTCTAAGAAAAGGAAAGCTAAATCTTCTACTACATCTAAAAGACGATGTTCTAAAAGGAATAAAATAATAAATATAGAACTTACTGATGAGACAACCAATTCATCAAACATTTCTAATAAAGAGAAAATATCTACTCCTCCTAATACTTCTGAATCAGAAAATGTTCAATCATCTTTCATGCCTAAAGATCAGAATTCTAATGAAGATATTACTTCTACTGATACTGAAATAAATGTAGAACTGACTGATGAGGTAAGAAATGCAACAAACATTTCTAGCAAAGAGAAAACATCTATTTCTTCTACTAATGATGAAGCAGAAAATACTCAGTTGTCTTTCATGTCTGAAAATCAGAATTCTAATGAAGATATTACTTCTAATAGTAATAAAGAAAAAACTGTAGAATTTACTGGTGAGGTAAGAAACACAATAAACATTTTTAGAAAAGAGAAAGCATCCATTTCTCCCAATACCTCTAAAGCAGAAAATATTCAATCCTCTTTCATGCCTAAAGATCGGAATTCTGATGAAGATATTACTTCAACAAGCGACAACGAAGAAAACATAAAACTTAATGATGAGGTAAGAAATGCAACAAACATTTCTAGCAAAGAGAAAATATCTATTTCTCCTACTAGTGATGAAGTAGAGAATGCTCAGTCATCTTTCATGTCTAAAAATCAAGGTTCTAATGAAGATATTACTTCTACAAGTGATAATAAAAGAAATGTAGAACTTGCTGATGAAATAAGTAATGCAACAAAAATTTCTAGTAAAGATAAAATATCCATTTTTCCTAATAATTTTGAAGCAGAAAATACTGAGTCCTCTTTAATGTCTAAAGATCAGAATTCTAGGGAAGATATTACTTTTGAAAGCGATAAAACAATAAAATCAAATCTTATTGATGATGTAAAAGAGAGAACAATTCTTTCTATTAAAAAAGATGAAAATGAAATTTTACCTGAAGACATAAATTCATGATAAATAAAAAAAGAATGTTAAATCAAGCAAAATTAAATGTTTTGATTTATTCTTGTTGAATATTTTCAGAAAGGGAAAAGTGCATGTTTAGAAATAAAGCAAAGGATTTCTGAAGTATAAATTGAATTGAAATCCTTTAGATATGCTTTTTTTATTCCTATTATTTACAAAACAACTTATAATTGTGCAATGTATATTTTAATCATTTTACCATTGTTATAAATCTCATTGTGAAGTCTGCATATAGTCTACACTGTAATGCACATTATAAAAAGAATTTTCAAACATATACCAAACTTTGTCATAAATACATTCTGCCTATTTCAACATTTTAATTTAATTTGTGCTTAATGCAAAAAAAAAAAAAAAAAAAAAAAAAAAAAAAAGAGGCGTGTAAAGCTTTTTTTTTTAAAAAAATTATAAGGATTGCTTTTGTCAAAAGAATTGAGCTCAAAATTTTTATTTATTTATTTTTTAGATTGGAATAATGGTTTTAATATTCTGTGAATAAGACCACTATATAATGATTTTCCTAAAAATCATATAGCAATCTCTTATAAAATCCTTCTTCATTATCTTGAGTTTCATTAAAAATTTAGTTTTTTTCTCTATGATCATTACATTTTAGAACAAAAAGCCTTAATTTCATTTGGTGCTCAGGTCAATTATTAAAAGATATATTACAAGTATGAATTACTATAATACACAAGTTGTAAAACTCTATGCCTTGTTCCAACAATTTGAATTCAGAATGGAATAGTCTGATATATTATATAAACTGCGTTAATCATTCTGCAAAGAATCAATTGGGGCTATATGTTTATTTTTTGATGCATTATAAACATTTCTCTTGAACTAGGTAGATCTAATTGTGAAGCTTTTTTACTTGAAAAAATGTGTCACTTCATTCCATGTTTGTTGTGGTTAAAATTAATAAGATATATGAGAAAAGTATTGTTTAGGAACTATTTATTTCAATTTTAATTGAATATAATGACTGAAAGCTATAATTCATATTTACTTTAGAATCAGATACTATAAATGAACAATTTTTTTTTTTTTTTTTTTTTTTTTTTTTTTAAATCTCTCATCATATATTAATACTTGATATGCATATACTTTAAAATTATGCAGATAAAAGTTATGATTTTTTTCACATTATTGTTATTATTTTGTTAAGTATATTGAAGTTAATATTTGAAATCCACTATCTTGACTGTAAAGAATCAAAGAATATAAATGTTTTTTGGCTAATGTTCAGTCAGCAATTGTTATGTTATTAGTTGTAATTTGTATTCATTAAAGTATGAAAAACTATGCATTTGAATATCATTTACTTTTTAATTAATATTTGTTCTTTTTATAATCAATAAGTCATAGTGTTCATGTCAGTAGCATGATAGTTTTGGTTTCAAATTATCATTTTATTTCTTTTTTTCTTAAAGAGTAGGTAATAATAGTTAAAAAATCACATGTTAAAACCATATAAATAAAAGATATAGTTTCTAAACAAACAAAATATTTCTTTCTTTTTTTAATGAACATAGCTAGTGTATTTTCTATTTTTATGTTTTCCTGAACAGTCCTTTTACATTTAAGCTACTGCCAGAATTATTTTGTTGAATTCACTTCATCCATTCTCAGGTAAAAGGTACATCAAAATCATCTGTTATACACTTTTTTCGAAGAAATTGCATAACTATTCTTTATTATTATTATTATTACTATTATTCAATTATCAATTTATGATTTAGCTACACTGGCAAGTAGATCTATTAGTGCTGTGAAGCTTTTTTACTTGGGAAAATGTGTCGCTTCATTCTATATTTGTTGTGATTAAAATTAATAAGATATATAGGAAAAGTATTGTTTAGGAACTATTTATTTCAATTTTAATTGACTATAATGACTGAAAACTATAATTCATATTTAAATTTTATAATCAGATGCTGTAAATGAACGATACTGACAAAGTTTTAATTGAAATTACTTAAGTTATTTCCAAGAAAAAGGTCCATCAATTTCAGAGAGTGGAGAAATACATCATTTTACTTGCCACTGGCAAATGGGTTTTCTGACAGGGTGAGTAAATTCTCAGGCAATCTTTGAAAAACTGCAGACTATAGAAGATATGGCAAAAATTTCATGTTAGCTATATTTCACTAATTAGCTATATTTTGAAACTTTTCAAATTATTGCAATGTGAATAGGACTAAACTTTTATACTAAACTTTTCTCTCTTGTATATATTTCTTAGTTTAAAAAAAAAATATATGAAAATGAATTGTAATTAAATATTTTTGCAGTCATGTAATTATGTCATAACTATTTTCAATGAACTATATTCCAAATCTGGTTTCAAGGCTAAATAAAGTCACATGATACCAGTAATTTACCCAAAGAACTTCAAACTGTCAAAAAAAAAAAAAAAAAAAAAAAAAAAAAAAAAAAAAAAAATAGTCTATTTTTGCTTTACCTTTTGAACTGTTTCTTTGACTGCTTGGGATTTATATTGCATCTACGGAACATTTCCTTCTTTATGTTAGATGTTTTTTGCTTTGATCATGTGATTGTGATGTAGGTAGAATATATTTCATTGTATATTTTATCTTACTGGTTGATAAAATAAATCTTTGCCTAGTAAGATTTTCTGAAAATTCCCCACCCCTGTCAAATTGTTTTTTTTTTTTTTTACATTTCATTTCACAACTGTTATCGTCTGTTAAATTCATATCTCTGCTCTTGATTAACAATAATGCAACTGCTAAGTCTGGCTTGCCAGTTCGGCCCTTATTTCCAGTTTAAAAAATTCAAATTCACATCAAAAATTCTGAAAGAAAATTTTCACTTTAGGTAATCGCAAAATGTCTGTTATTAAATAAAGCAAGCAATACCATAAACAATATCTGGTGACAATGTAAAACTTCAAGTTTAAAAAGAGGCCAAATCTGGCAACCCAGTGCCAGGTTTCGATAAATTTAGCTAAAAGACTAGTTTAAAAAACATCTAATATATTGTTTGAAACAAAGACATATTTTTAATGTAATTATGGGAAACTAGCTTTATTTAAACAATGACAAATACATTGTTGTAATTTAATGCAATCATATATCCATAGTTTTCAATTACATTCATATGTGCATATGATGACATAGACATTTGTTTCACACACATGAACTCTGTCATAAATACTTGTTTTTTCCTCAAATGTCTATCGAAAGAGCAGACTGGCACAAAATCCAATCCTGATGCACACTCATATCAAAATTCAGAACTTTTAATTCTTTAGATAACATTCCTAATCAAAGCAAATGAAGCTTTAGCCAAAAAAGTTTTATCCATCTAAGTTTCTCTTCCAAGATGACAAAACTAGAAAAGTAAATTAAAAAAAATTCTTGAAAAAGCAGAGAAAAAAAAATCTGTGAAAATTAGAAATTTCAGAAAAAAAAAAAGATTTCTTACAAATATTTGTCAAAAATAATGAGTCTTTTAAATATTTATGTTCACTGAAAAGAATTATTTTCCCTTTACATAAAAAAATAAAAAAAAAAAAAAAAAAAAAAAAAAAGCCTCATAATTTTGACAGTAGTTTTATTTGTTTAATTTAACACCAGTGTTTGTAAATATCATGTTTATAGAAATTATTTTTCAGTTGCATTTGTTTAACTATATATCAGTGGGATAGTTAACAAAAAAGTTTCAACCAATATCACTGCAGTTTGAAAGCAATTTTAAAATGTACTATACATCCCTTCAAAAATAAATAGATTATTGCTTTTCAAATGATGCCAATTTAAAAGAAACAAACATACTACTATTATTAAAAGTAAAGAAATAAAAGTAAATATGTCATTACAAAACTTTACTTACTATAAAATGAAATCTATAATAAAAGTGGAGCAATGATTATCTGAACCTCAGTCAACTGAACAACTGATAACCGAATGCCTTGCAGAAGATGAAATCCAAGTTTGCACAGCATGCATTGCAAGAGATTCACACGCAACAAAGAGTGCTTGGCTCCCAACTAATATTGGTGTATGTCGTCAGGGGCAGCTTTCTATAGTGAGACATCTGAAGCAAAATAAATTTTCCGACTTCTTTTCTTAAAATGTAGACATCAAACATACAGTACTATATATTTGATATCCTGTAGATTTTTTTAAATCAATTTATTCCTTGATAATTTCTTGTTTTCTTGAAGCATTGTAGTGCAAAATAGATACATAGTTCTGTTTATTATTACTGTATATTTGATTCACTATGGTCATAACCATAATATGATTTTTTTAAATACTCAGTTATCCAAAATCTCGTTTAACTGAAAAACCCCCGTTACATAATAGTTCGGATAATCGATGCTTAGTAGTAGTATAGTTTGTAGTAGTATATGTAGTAGTATAGATAATAGTTCTGGTTTTATTATAAATGCTTTTATTGCATTGTTTAAAATGCAATGCTCAAAACTTGCATTGTTTAAAAATTTGTATTTTAAAATATTACATTCCCAATATATAAATATGTAATATACAAATATTTAAAAAATTCTGATTCTTTTATCTAAAATATAGTAAGGGTTTTAGTTCCTAGCCTCCCAACCCTATTAAATTATGAATAGAAATTTGAAAGCTTTGTAAAGATTTTTTTTAAGCATTATTCACAAATCGATTATTTGAAATTATTCATTTATTATAACTAAATAATAACTGTAATAGTTATATTATTTTAGAAAGAAAATTGAATTAAGAAAAAAATCCTGTGAAAGTCATTGCTCCTTTCATCAGGCCAGAATCATTTAATTTTTTTAGAGCAACAAAACTTTCCAACTAAACAAGAACTTATCACTATGTACAGACTTCAAAATAAAATTAAACAACATAAATAAAATATCTTAAAACGAACAACCATTGATGCAAACTTTAAAAAATAATGTTTTATTATTATTTTAAAATACTTTTTACTTTATTTATACATTAAAATGGATTTTTTTTTTTTTAAAGCATTAACAATCTAAATTTATTCAAAATATGAATTTTTAAAAAAGTAACAAAGATTAAATGGATGCGAAAAGTTTCTTTTCCATATAGCACTTGGAACCAAAGCCTTGCAGATTAAGATGCCTTCTACTGTATTCTTGAAATAATTTTCCATGTGAATTTTTATTTTTAAATATCATGGGACATTAATCATAACAAAATATAAATAAAGGTATCAGAGTGTAGTAATTATAGAATTTTAATAACATTATTTTATAAAAAAATTTCACTTTTTTTCAATTTGGAAAAAAAAATAATAATAAAAATAAATAGGTTTTTCCTCAAGTTTCTGATTTTTTTAAAAGTATTCCCATCTGAAGCAAAACTGAAGATCAATTATGGAAGTTTTAAGAGTAGATTTCACTTTTCTCTTCTTCTTCTTCTTTTTTTTTTTTTTTCTTTCTTTTTTGTTTAAAAAATATCAAAAAATTTTAAAGCCGAATTTATGGGCATTTGTTGTCACAAAAAGAAAATAAATATTGAAGTAAGTATTCCTTAGAAAATATTGCTATTAAATAATTATTGTATCATTGTAATATGTGGACTTGAGATATTTGAGGTTTTGAATATTGGAAACATAATGATAATCCTTTGAACTTAGTGCAGAATTTCATTATCATTGTAACATGTCATAGATTTATACATAAATAATAGCTAAGTTGGTTGTTTTCTGCAATTTGTCTCAAACTAATATATTTAAAAAAATCTAAAGTGTAGCATCTATTATCCGAACTATTATGTAACGTTGGGGTTTTCAGTTAAACGAGATTTTGGATAACTATTTAAAAAAATTATATTATGGTTATGACCATAGTGAATCAAATATACAGTAATAATAAACAGAACTATGTATTTATTTTCCACTACAATGCTTCAAGAAGATAAGAAATTATCAAGGAATAAATTGATTTAAAAAAATCTACAGGAAATCAAATATATAGTACTGTATGTTTGAAGTCTACATTTTAAGAAAAGAAGTCCGAAAATTTCTTTTGCTTCAGATGTCACACTATAGAAAGCTTGCAAGTCCCTGACGACATACACCAATATTAGTTGGGAGCCAAGCACACTTTGTTGCGTGTGAATCTCTTGCAATGCATGCTGTGCAAACTTGGATTTCATCTTCTGGAAGGCATTCGGTTATCAGTTGTTCAGTTTACCGAGGTTCAGATAATCATTGCTCCCCTTTTATTATAGATTTCATTTTATAGTAAGTAAAGTTTTGTAATGACATATTTACTTTTTTTTCTTTACTTTTAATCTAAATGCGACAAAAAATCATATCCTTACAAAAAAAAAAAAAAAAAATATGTCTACAAGTTTATTAGCATTTAAAGAAGCCTTAAAAGAAATAACAGCGAAAGAGAAGCAGCAGATAATGCCAGCCCCATAGGCACATGAAATGAAAATATGTCCTTGGTTTTCAAGTAATTATTAAGCTCATACACCACCATATTTTCTCATCATTTAATTGCTTGGCAGAAGAGAGATATATAAAGCTACTTAAAAAGCAGTTCTGGAAAAAATAAAAGGAAATAAATAAAAAAATAGTGATTAGCCCCTTACTAATTCTTAATATAAATCAACATATAAAAAGGTAATGGGTACCAATCAGTTAGTAGTAACATCTGCTAATTAATGCTTTATAAAAATTTTGTTTACAAAGTTGTCTACATATAAAAATTGTAACAAACTTTAACATTTTGAGTACTAACTTCTAATTTCACTATCATATTTATCACTTTTAATTAATTTTATCTTCTGATATCAAATGAGAAATCATTCAATCAAGTAATTTAAGAATTATAAAAGTTAAGTTATAAAATTATAAAAGAACATGCTGGTTTTATGACCATTATAAAACCCAGTAGCGTAGCTATGTTTTTTGGTGCCCGGGGCCAGCAAGAAATTTTGCGCCCCCACCCCAATATAGATATATAACAATTTCTCTCAATTTGGCGCCCCTAGGCCTCGGCGCCCGGGGCGGACGCCCCCCTTGCCCCCCCCTTAGCTATGCCACTGATAAAACCAATAAACAGTGATAATAAACACAATTATGTATTTATTTTGTGCTACATTGCTTATAGAAACTATCGAGCAATAAAGTAATCAAAGAAATCTGCAGGAAATAAAAAATATACCATTTCTGTACTTTTAAGGTTTACATTTTGAGAAAAGAGTCCAAAATTTTCTTTTGCTTCAGATGCATATATCTCACCATAGAAAACTTACAAGATCTGGCAATGTAAGCTATATGAGCTGGAAGCCAAATACTCTTGGTTGTATGTGGAACTCCTGAAGTGCATGCCGAACAAATTTGAATTTCGCCTTCTGGAAGACATTCAGTTAACCGGTCGTTTGGCTGGCCAAAATTCAGATAATCAATGCTCCTCTTTATTATGGATTCCATTTTATAGTAAGTAAAATTTTATTATGACTATCTTTTTAACTTTTAAATTTTAATGCGACAAATTATGACCTGAGAAAAGTAAAAAAAATAAATTATGTCAGGAAGTTTACTGGAACATTATAGGCATGTTATCTCACCATATTCATGTTAAATTCTTTCCCGTAGAGGTATCACTAATAATATCAATAACAATGAAGTTAGTGTAGGTGTTTTGACTAGTAAAAATATCACATGATAGTCGTGTATGTTTTTAAAAGTTAAGTTTAGAAGACCTGATATTAAATTAATTTTTAATAAATGGAAAACAAATTGAAATCAGTTGAAAACAGAAACAACATTGATCAGTTTGATTTCCTATAATAAATGTCTCATTAACTGACAAGAAGATGTCCAGATTATCCTTTTGTTAACAGCTTGTGGGATAAATAGAGAAACTGATTAGCTATAATCAGACTTGTATAAAACCAAAAACTTTCTGCGCAAGTAATATTGGGTCAAAAACTTTCTGCAAATTAATTTAATGTTGGGTGTAATTCGCATTTTTTGCGCACATCATGGTCGTGATAAGCGTTTTTTATGCGATTTATGAATGTAAATTGCGTTTTTAGAGCGATTTATGGACGTAATTCACAATTTAAACGATTTATGGACGTAATTTGCTATTTTTATGCGATTCACGGACGTAATTTGCATTTTTTGAGCTTTCTGTTGACGAAATTCGCGTTTTTTTAATCGATTTATTGACGTAATTCGCGTTTTTATGCGATTTATGAACGTAATTCGATTTTTTTACACGATTCTGGGGCGTAATTCGCGTTTTTTTTTTTTTTTTTTTTTTTTTTTTTTTTTTGCAATTTATGAACGTTATTCGCGTTTTTTTGCACGATTCATGGATGTAATTCGCGTTTTTTGAGCGATTTATGGACGTAATTTGCGTATTTTGAGCGATTTATGAACGTAACTCGCATTTATTATGCGATTTATGAACGCAATTCGCTATTTTTATGCGATTTATAGACGTAATTAGCGTTTCAGCTTTCTGCCGACGAAATTCGCGTTTTTTGAGCGATTTATGAACGTAATTCGCGTTTAACGACAGAATTCATAGACGTAATTCGCGTTTTTCATACAATTTATGAACGTAATTTTCCCTTTTTTACACGATTCATGAGCATAATTCGCGTTTTGAGCGATTTGTGGACGTAATTCGCGTTTTTAAGCGTTTTTTTTTTGAGCGATTCATGGATGTAGTTCGCGTTTTTTTACGCGATTCATACAACGATACAATTCTGGTTGTAATCTCTCGTGACGTTCTTTGACATTAGAAAGACTACAATGCTTGTGGTCCATTATGTCGTCTGACTTGGAAAAGAAAAGAAAAGAAAAATCATTAAAATGCATTTTGAAGACTTTTGGAAGGAGCTGAAATCTCAGATGCACAGTCATACAGGAATCGTGTTTTGAAGTTCAGCAAAAAATAATGAGAGATGCTTGAAAATAAAATGGGCTATTTTTCCTTTGCAGACACAAACAAACCGGGAAATGGCAGCACAGACAATCACCTCACCCAGTTCATCGCTGAAACTCCAAATTTATTTAAAACTCAATTTGCAGATTAAAATATAATTGGTTTGTCAATCTTGGTTGAAAACCCGATTTCAGGGGTTGACTCGTAGTTTCACAGTTGTGTTTTCCTGCTGCCAGTTCTTCATGTTTTTATAATTTTGGATGCAGGAAAACACATTGGTAAACCTACAATTCAACAGCTAAAATATTTTTTTTTTTTAATATGATTTCCACCATATGACTTGGCAGACGAATTGCACATTAATATGCAAATCAAGTTTTAACTTATTCTGGAATTTCAGCCGTGTACTCACTGAAGTGCTTGTCTGTGCTGCCGTCACCCAATCTACACTATTAAAAATCTGCAATTTTGTTGCATAGTCAGTCCACTGCTTTTATGGAACATCTTTATTCTGACCACTGACAATACTCCATAATATCGCCAAATACTCATTTTCTATAAAAACGGTGGAGTAACTATGCAACAAAAGTTTCAAATTTTTAGCAGTGTAATAATGACTTAGTTTCACAGACCATTAAAATGAAGCTTCGACGGACAAATAAATTAAATATTAAGTATACATACCCCGATTTATTTTATCTTTTATAATGATCTTTGTAAATGATCACCATATTACAGTGTTGAATTTAGGGTGGGGGAAGGGGGAATTCCCCCAGGAAAATATTTAATTTTGCATTTTCAATGGTCACAAAAGTGCAATTCCCCCCCCCCCCCCCCCAGAGCTACTGAAGTATCTTCCAGAGAAAATTGCCTGAATTCAACACTGATCAGTTATACTGGAATTTTCCCATAGAATATTCGAAACTTTCTGTTTCAAATTAAAAAAATTTCATATTGTCAAGTCTGCAGTTTTTAATGAATGCATGAAAAGCATCTTCAAAGTTTAGTCATAATTTGCATTAACTTCTTGAGTGAGTTGGCCGATGAATATGAGCATTAAAGTTTACAACAATAAATAAAAAGTGTCTTATTTGAGCCAATACAGCTTAAATTAATGATAATGTTCAAAATTTCCAAAGGAACAAACGAGATTTTTTGATATAGAGTTTCTGGCCGGCCAAATTTTCGGTAGCATTTTCGCTGAAAAAGAATTTTCAGCGAAAATTTTGCATCGAAAACGAAACTAAATTTTCGGTCGATCTCTTAATTGGAACATTGACAGGTCTAAATGAAGTCATTTCTTCCTGATTATTTTGGATTTTGTTTGGATGAATACATGCATGAAGTTATATTACAAGAACCATTGTTTTGTGAAGATAAATATTCGTCTTCACTGTGAATCTCAACCTAGAACACCTAGGTCGAACGCTAAAATGGTATTTGTTTCAATAGCAATCCGTTTAATCAGATTTATTATAAATTTCAATTGATCGTCTGAAAGAAGTTTTTTTAGTTGAGGCAAATGGTAATTACGAACATTAGAGATTTAGTCTTAGTTTCACCCACAGGCTTCTCATATAAGACTTCTCATTATGAGAAGTTTGTGGTTACACTTCTTAATTTGAACCACACAAATGCGAATTAAATTAATTAAAATTCCTTGCTCCGGTGAGACCCACTCCATAACAGATACCTCTTTGCGCGTATCCGCCCCCACTAGTACTTCGTGAAAAGAACCAAAATTGATTTCCTAATATAGTCTTTTTGGCAGTTGGCAACGCTAGTGTACTTCTTGTAAAGCACAATGTTGTTATTTATTCATTTGTAAACAATTTGGATTTATAATTTATTTTTTCATGTCCTTTGAATTTATTATTTGAGATTGCATTCGTGTAATTATGTTTTAATATTTTGAATGAATCTATCATTAATGTATATTTATTATTTTTATAACGTTTTATTTTGAAACTTTAACTAGTATACGAGTTTGAATTTTGACAAAAATAAATTTAACCAGGAAAGTGTTCATCACATTTTAAATCAACTAAAACTGTATTTAATCACTTTTAACCCCTCAAAACAGATCGAAAATTTATTAAATAACTTAAGCTTATATAAAATTGCAAAATTATGTGATTATTGTCATATAACTTTTATAATAACTAAAAATTGATGGAATTTTTTATACTTCTGGATTATAGTGGTCCCTGACAAGAAATCGCCAAGTTAGGTGTAAAATGTTGGCAGTCTTAAAAAAAATAGCTCAGTGTTAATGCTATTATCATCATATAAAAATTTCTTTCATTTTCCACAACACATTTCACTTATTCATTTTGTTTTTAAATTGTATACATGTTCGTTTATTTTTTAAATTGTATGTTGCACTGTTTTTTCTTAAATCACTTGCATTTTTATAAATATGCAAACAAGGTTTGATTTACAGAAGACTAAAGTAAATAATCTTTTCTTTGCTTCCCAAAAAAATATATTTTATCCAATAAACAATTATGTGAAAATGGCCATGATATGAAGATTGATGTTACCAAATAATGAAACTATATGGTGAAGCAGCATAAGAGATTTTTTTTTAAAAGCCCCTCTGTTGGAAATTGGGTCGAATCCTAGAACAAGCAAGGCATTTGGCAACATTAAATTTAGTGAGGCAAAAAATCGCTGGACTTGAAAAATCCTGGGTCCCGGGGACCCAGGACTTCTAAAATTCTGGGTCCCTTTTTCAAAAAAGCGGGTCCCCACTAATAAGTCATATTTTAGATGCAAAAATTGAACTTGTTCATTTGCAAAAGAAAAGTTAAATGCAATAATTATTGTTTTAATTAATGTATAAATAATTAAAGCCAATATTATTATTATTTTTAAATATTAAGAGATATTTACTTTACTTTTTAAAAAAATAAATGCGCATGATACAAATTATAAAATAATGCTTATTTGAGTTTAGAAGATAAAAAGTATCACTATTGTTCACATTTCTTTTAAAAAGGGGTAAAACTGATTTATTGAAAAAGACATTTTTTCTAAAAAAAGAATACTTTTCAAAATAATCGGAACAATCAAAAACAGATTGTGAAGCAGGAAAATCTGTTTTTGGAGCAGCAAAAAAAACTTTGGAAGCGGGGAAGTTAGTTTTTGGAAAAGAAAAATTCTATCCTGTCATTAACTTTTTTTTCATACCCCTTTGACAAAAATTGCATTTTAAAGCTATTTTTTTTCACGAAAATTGCATTATAAAGCTATTTTTTTCACGAAATTTGTCGTTTTTTAGTGATCTTTTGACGAAAATTGCCGGGTTTTTTTCGCGATACTTTGACGAAATTTGCCGTTTTTTCGCGATCTTTTAACGAAACGAACTCTTCACGAACTTTTGACGAAATGTGCTATTTTATCATGATTTTTGATGTAAATTGCTGTTTTCGCAAATTTTTTGACAAAATTTGTCGTTTTATCACGATTTTTGGATGAAATTTGTCGTTTTTTTTGCGATTTTTTTGAGGAAATCTGCTTTTTGTTTGAGATTTTGTAATAAAATTACTCATTTTTTCCGAATCTTTTGACGAAATTCGCCGAAAATTATTCGTTATTTCGCGATCTTTTGAGGAAATGTGCCGATTTTTTGCGATCTTTAGACGAAATGCATGCCTGTTTGTGTTCCGGGGATTTTATTAAAAGTGCCCCGGAAATTCCGGAGTTAATTACAACAAATCGGCATACTTTTTTTTTACTTTTCTATGAAGCTTTTTTTTAAAAATAGCGCCTCTCTTGCTCCTGATTAAAAATCTAGCGCCCCTCTTGCCGCTCATTTAAAAAAAATAGCGCCCTTCTTTCCCCTCATTTGAAAAAACGCCCTTATTGCTGTTGCGTCCAAACTGAATGCGCGCCTGCTAGTTGTCTTCTCATTCATACATTTAAGACCGCACGTTTTCAAAGCGTGCATTGCGGTAGACAAGTCTCTTTGACAGGTCAAGTTTTTTTTATATAAGATTTTGTTCCGAAATTTCCAAGAACTAAAAACATTCTGTTCTTTTTTTTTATATCATGGATCAGAAAACTGAGGCATAAAAAGTATCGCAAATTTCAACAAATGATTGCCGAAAATTTTCGTCAATCATTCACACACACACAAAAGAAATGAAAAGAAAGAAAAAAAAACGCGAATTTCATCAAGGAATCGTGGGGGAAAGCGTATTTCGTTTTGGAATTGCGAGAAAAACGCTAATTTCGACAAAAGATCGCCGAAAAAGCGTTACTTTCATCAAAATGCAGCAGACAAAAGTGTGAATTTTGAAGAATCGGAAAAAACTTCGAAGTTCGTCAAGGAGCTATCGAAAGGATGCCAATTTTGTCAGAGTATCGGGTGTAAAATAGAAATTTTGTTAGAGAGCTACGGAAAAACACGAATTTTGTTAAATGACCACGGACAAAAGGCTAATTTCGTCCAAAAGACCGCAGAAAAAATGCTATTTTTCAAAGGGTCGTTGAAGAAACGCGAATTTTATCTGAGTATAGAGACAAAAAGCGCGAATTTCAACAAAATGCCTCGTAAAAATGCAAATTTTATATCAAAGGGCTGTGGAAGAGACTTTTTTTTTCGCGACTCTGCGAAATTCCCGTTTTTTTTTTATCGTAATCTCTGAACGAAATTCGTATCTTTTCACGATTCTCTGTCAGAATTCGTTTATTTCATGCGATTCTATAACAAAATTTGCATTTTTAACAATTTGTCAAAATTTGCAATACGTTTTATATTCGAATTTTCGGAGTTTTGACCGATTTTTTTTATTTCTGAAATGACTGGCTCAATTTTTCTTGATTTTGTTGAAAATCTGATTAGAATCACAGAGGTGAAAAAATATGAAATTCACAGCAAATTTTCTGAAAGGTTACAACAGAAGTGGGAAAAAGGGGGGAGCAATTCCATTGCAAAGTTACGTGCTTTTTTTTTTTTTTTTTCGCGCCCTTGTTTTGAAATTTGCGTCTTTTTGCGATCGTTTGACGAAATTTACCGTTTTTTCGCGATCTTTTAACAAAACTTGCCGTTTTTTTTACGATCTTTTTTCAAAATTCGCCGTTTTTTGCGATCTTTTTACAAAATTTGTCTTTTTTTCATGATCTTTTAACAAAATTTTCTGTTTTTTACGATCTTTTTTAAGAATTTGTCGTTTTTCCTGATTTTTTAACAAAATTTGCCATTTTTTCGCGATCTTTTAGCAAAATGTGCCGTTTTTTCGCGATCTTGTAGCAAAATGTGCCGTTTTTTCGCGATCTTTTAGCAAAATATGCAGTTTTTTCGCGATCTTTTAACAAAATATGCCGTGTTTCGCGATCTTTTAACAAAATTTGCCGTTTTTTCGTGATCTTTTAACAAAATTTGTCGTTTTTTCGCGATCTTTTAACGAAATTTTCGTTTTTTCGCGATCTTTTAACAAAATTCTTTTTTGGTGGATAGGAATAAATGTGCAAGGGGTGAAAAAAGGTAACATTTTTTGATGATTTTATAGTTTATAAATATTATAGAGTAAAATCCACAAAAGAATAAAATATTTGAAAGGGGATACTTATGAAGTTAATCGGTGATTATGATTTATATATTATTGTAACTTATTTAAAAAAAATTTAGATTTATTTTTTCAGGGGATTTAATCAAGTGTTACAAACAGGCATGGAAATGTGCCATTTTATCACGATTTTTTCATAAAAATTGCCGTTTTTCGCGAATCTTTAGACAAAATTTGCCGTTTTATCACGATTTTTGGACGAAATATGTTGTTTTTTCGCGATTTTTTGAAAAAATCTGCCTTTTTTCGGGATTTTGTAACAAAATTAGTTATTTTTTTCGCAAAATTTTTGACGAAATTTGCTGGAAATAATTTGTTTTTTCGCGATTTTTTAATGAAATGTGCCTTTTTGAGAATTTTTGACGAAAATTACGCGTCCCGCGGGACGCGTAAGCTCCATTTTTTTGCGTCCCGTCGCTGATTTTTTGCGTATTTTACGTGCTATAGCACGTCCGCGGCATCCCTGCTATATACTTAAAAAACAAAGCTGTTTTTTTTTGTTATCTGGCCTGAGATTTTTACTGAACTGATTTTGATAATTATATTTTAAACAAAAACAGTTTATTTGTTGCTATGCCCAACTTGTTACTTCTTAAAATACAGTTTGCAGTCAACATCGGCTATAACATACTTTCAGGAGACCAGAAAATATGGTATGTTATAAGCAATAACCAATAAAATATACATTGCATAACGTGAAAATAAAGGATGCATAGAAGCACTTGCAATAATTGAGATTTAAAATGGAAATTTTATGAGTTTATCAAAATTAAATAGAAAAAAAAAGTTTTACTTATATTCCAGTTTACAAAGAAATAATCTGATGTTTTTCATTGTTTTCTTTGATTACATGACTCAATAAAATTTAAATTTTAAAATGTCAAGTTAAACAAATATCCTTTCCATGAAAATGACTAAGACAGTGTTGTTCACAATTTTTTTTTATTTTCCTCCAACTTGAAGGACGACTATCCTCTTTCTCCTGCAAGTCTGTACTGGATAACAACAGGTTGGAGAAATTCAAAAATGGGATGGAATAGATTAGTACCTTGTGGTTCAGAATGATACTTCAGCATACTTGAAATGCAATTAAAAATTAAAAACACCACCTCACTATAACAAAAAGGCTAACAGTTTCCATAGATTTATTCTTAAAGGTCTAAATAGACATATCTGTATCTTTTGATTGTCTGTGTCCTTTTTTCTGGCTTTGCAGTGCTTTTCATGTTTTACTTCTTTTGATGATTTTTGAGTCTCTATGGCCTTTCTATCAATGACCACGAATGTTCGAGAAAAAGGCTAACAGTTTGTTGCATCAATTTATTTTTAAAGGTCTAAATAGATGTATCTGTATCTTCTAACTGTTTGTGCCCTTTTTTCTGGCTTTGCATTGCTTTTCATGTTTTACTTCTTTTGAAGAATCATTCTGAAGGACGGAAATCTTCCATTATAATTCATCTTCTCCTCTTTCTGTTTTCGAGTCTCTATGGCCTTTCTGTCAATAACCACAAATGGTTGAGAAAAAAGGGCAATAATTGCTCTTGAAAGAGAATTTTTAAAGGAAGAAGTAAACACAGCCTTAGAACTTACTAATATAAACATTGAAGACAGTTTTATCTTTTTGCAAGCCAGAAATGGAGGGTTGACATCCAAATTTTGTTTTTCACTTGAACTTGAGTCAAAATCAGATTAAGGCTTTCTACAGAGTCTGTTATAGCCATAGTTTTAAATCATTACTTATATAGGATTTCATTAGGGATCAAGCATCTGAGTATGTTATAAGCAAAAGTACATTATATCCCAGGTATATTAAAACTGGTATCAACTGTAATCCCATTTTTATCTTTAAATTTTGATAGTCTTTTATGAAATTTCTTCACATTGATGGCAATCGAGTTACTTCCATGGTTCATGAGAGAGAATTGAAGCAGTGGCAGTGGCATAGCTAGGATGGGTGACACCCAGGGCCAATGTAAATGGTGTCACCCCCCCCCCCCTACCCCAAATCCGCCATATTTCTTCAATCACAATTCTACATTATTACAAATAAAATTTCAACATTTTTTGCATATCTGAAGTGATTTCATAGATAATTCGAAGAAATGCATGCAAAATTATAATAATAATAAAAAAAAAAAGTCCATACATTTTAAGAAAAGTCGATTTTGATTTTTTAACAAAATTTCTGTAAACTTTTACTGTATTCTTTATTGGTATAAACTTATGCTACAATTCTAATCATTGCTTTTTTTTTTTTTTTTCATGATTAATGGTTCATTTTTGAACAATTATTTCAAAAAGCTACCTGTCAATATACTTTTGAGACGCAATATAGTTTACAACCTAAAGTTTATGCATTTTTGGAAGTCAAGAGTGCTGACACAGACTAAAGTATAGATTATTATTACCTTTTAATATGGATTATATTGTATGCAAGTTTAATCGCTAAGAAAAAAAAAGGGGGGTGGAAATAAATGCATGGCAGTTATAACACGGGAAATGACGAAACCTTTTTTTTATTTATCTTCTGACCTCCCATATAAGAAATTACAGGGGTCAATCATAATTCCTCCCATAGTTCTCATAAATCAATGTGGCTGGTGCCTATATGTAAAAAAAAAGAATCTTTTTTTTTGTGATAAGCTAGAAATTTCATTTTATTTCAGAATTCTTTTCCAAAATTTTATCAGATGAATATATATATGTATTTGCAAATAAAGATTGGGTGTCACCTCTTAGAGGGTGACACCCAGGGCGGACCCCCCGCTAGCTATGCCACTGAGCAGTGGGAATTACTGTATCATTACTGGTGTCATTTTCATATTGTAATTAAAAATATGTTGCCAATTACTCATATATAAAATGCAAATGCCATCTTTTTCTCTATCCCTGCCAGTGCCAATTGGTGAAAAAAATGTTTCTTAATTTATACACAGGGGTTCAAACAGCATCTGTTCAAGAGTATACATGTTAATCCAAACAGATGCTGCTTAAGCCCTGTGTAAAACTCATGACGCCTAAGTACCTGAAATGTCAGTTTAAAATTCAAGGCATACAAAGTATTTTCATAAATGTCAATATAAAGTTTGAAAATGATTATTTGTTGTTTATTCAATATTTTAATTAATAATTTATTCTACAGGCTGGACATTGATAATTTAATTAATCAATGAAGTGAAAAAGTAAAATTGTTGAACTAAATCCATATATATGACTCTGTTTGTTAGGACTGAAAACAGGATCCACCTATTTGAATCATGAATTCATTGCTAAATATTCAACTGAGGTTCTAAGGTAATCTTTTTTTTTTTTATCATTTTAGTGCATTTAATCCTTTTTTATTTTTTAAAATTGTTATTTTGCTGTAGAGAAATTATGATATTTTTGAAAAACTGGTGGCGAAAGGTTAAAAATTAAGCAAAAGGGTTAAACAGTGAAAAATGAGGGAAGGGTCATTATATCTGCCTATTTTCAGAGTGCTTATTGGATGATCACACATATTCAACTGATCACACATCAGTTGAAATACAGAATAAAGGAAAAACAGAAAATCCCAGCAATAGCAAGATCATCATAACATTTTTTTAAATAGGGAGTGTGTTACTAAAAGGTTTCATTCTTATGTCAGACAGCGTATATACAGTTCAAATAATTATTTATCAATTTCCTTTGTACTATACTACTATTACACTTATCTGTACAGAGAACTAGGAGTATTACAATATCTTGAAAAATAACTAAATTATGTCAAAAGAGTCTAAAAATATGTTTTTTAATTGCAATTTACTTAAAAAAAAAAAAAAAAAAAAAAAAAAAAAAAAAAAAAAAAAAACTTGAGTACCTACAAAATAATTACATTATCACATAGAACTTTGATTCTAGTTCAGAACACAGTGAGTAATATCAAAATCATTCTGTCAAAATTTCAATGAAATGTGTTTGAAGTATTTTTGTAATGAAGTTTATTGAACATGGAAATTATGGAAAAATTCATTTCCCAGAAATTGCATTTTAAAAAGCATTATTGCCATATTGATACAGAATTAATCTAGCGATATCAATTAGTGTTTTCATGTAAAAAGTATAAGAAAATCATGTATAGAAACATTGTTTGCTTTTCTCATATATTCGTATGCTCACTACCAATATATCCTTATTTCTTGTTTATTGAATTAGCCATAACTCCTCTTCTAGTAATCATTGGAATAAAATTGAAACAGATTTTTAGCATAATTATACACAAATCTCATGTAATTAACAATAGTTAAAAGCACAATTTTTATAAATGTTTACTTGTACATTTTATTCTTTTGTAAAGGTAAACATTTATGTCTGCTATTATTGTATATATTATTTTACATTATGTTTTTTTATTTTTTAGCTATAAACAACAGAAGATTTGAAGATAGAACTGGTCATATTTTTTCATCAGGACTAATAAAATAAATAAATAAAATAGTTTGCAAAAGTCAAAGAAAAAAAGGTATGTTTCTCATAAAAATATTTAGTACTGTTACTATTGATATCTATTGTTTAACCATTTCACCGGCGATGGGTATGGGGAAAAAGTGCTTTTAACCCAGAGTTATCTCGGGGCAGACGGTTAAGTGGTTAAAGTATATTCCTGCAAATGTGTTCATTTGTTTTTTAATTGGTCTTTCTTATTTTTATGAAAGTGTTCGTTATTACTGGTACTTTAGTTTTCCTTCTTTTATTATTATTTGTATAACCCTGTGTTTAAATTGTGCCAAATTATGAGATACCTCTATTTTGCTTGTACTGTTTACACCAATGTTTCCTCTCCTACCCTTAAAAAGAAAGAAAAATCTTAGAAATTTTGGAGTAACATTGTTATATTTTAAAAATATAATTTTGAAATCTAGCAAAGAAAAGGCCTGATGTAATTCAGTTCAATTGTACTATTGTTTCTGATATTAACACATTAGAAAGATGAAAATAGAAACACTGTGTTTTATAAGGGAAAAAGCAAATCATATTTGTTACATTTTATTCATAATCAGCTTTTGTTCTTTTGCATCATAGTTGTAGGTCTTCTGACAATGGTATTATATCAGTCTTCTTTAATATTTGAAAGTTTAGTCTAATTAAGCAAATAATAATAATCAAAACAAAAAATTTAGGAACCTTTGAAAAGTTAAGTCTTTTAAAAAACAAAATAACAGTCTAACAATTTATGAAAAATATAATTTTATTGAAAAAATATGAAATTACTGTATTTTTGGGTGTATGTTTTTCGTCAGAAGTGCCGCATTTACAAAAATACATCAAAATATTAAAAATTGTATTATATTCCATGTTTTTGCGTTTTGCGGTGATGTTTTTTGTTTTTTACATTTGTGAAATGAATCCAATTTCAAACTGTTAGTACAGTATAGCATATTTGTATATTTTTTATGATAAAATTTAACTTGAATTCATGCAACCATTTTTTTGTGAATTTTTAAATACGATTTTTATAGTTTTTCCTCCACTTCATTTTTTTTTCCAAAATTCAAAACAGAAATCCTCTTTAAAGAAATAATCTAGAACAGTAATTATGTTCTCTGAAATTTTTGATTTTTTTTTTTTAAATTTTTGATTTTTTATTGATCACGTTTTAATCCCCCCCCCCACCCCACAAAAAAAATCTTATTTAAAAAAAATTATTTCACAATTTGCAGTGTTTTTTTTTTTTTTTTTTTTTTTTTTTTCAATACTTATAAAATGCGTTAATACTAATTATAAAAATTACTATTACTATAGCTACTTTAATATCTTATCCCAATATAGCAAATTTTGTGCTCTTTCCAAAAGTTTCATCACATCCATCAGTGATTTTAGACATGGTTTCGTGGTAATTTTTGATGTTTGTAAAAGGAATCCAATTTAAATTTTTTAACCTAACATTTTTTTCTGCGATTTTTTAATTTTTACACGTTTTAATTTTTTGCGAAATTTTTTGCAATTAAAAAATTTTTTGTTGTGATTCCCAAATATTTAAATTTAAGATATTATTTATTGAAAAAAATAATACCCTTTTTAATTCCAAATCATTTGAGTACTTGTGCGAATTGTATTCTTTTAAAAGTAAAAGGATATCCCAATAACTCAAGGTTTTGTGTTGTTAAAAAAAAAAAAAAATCCATGAAAAAGTCCACTCTTAGGTTCACTAGATAAAAAAGTCTCATTATCGTGACATGGTTGTTTATTCAGCTGCGAGAACTCGGACCTGGCTGCGAGCACACACGACTACTTTTTACAGCTAGAAGTCGGTGTGTTTTATGTTTGCTCACAGGTGGCATTTTTGATGTATAATGATTTTTCCAGTTCAACTTCAATCACATTGTAGGACAAGTACCTTTCTGTTAAGTAGGGTTGAGATAATTATCTCCTGGACTAATATAATATGCCCATATTCTATTATTGACAATAAATCGGTGAAGGGAGAAGAAGAAAGGATTTCCTAGAATTCATTTGCACTTGAGCAAAATACACGTGTGCTCGGAGATACCGTGAAAATCAGATAAGCATCGTTCTAGTGATAAATGTTTTGCTATGCAAACAGTTTAAACCAAAATATTTCGTGAAGCAAAACAGAAAACTATTTAAAACAAACTTTTTTTTTTCACAATAATACTTTATTTTTCATTAAAGATTCATTCAAATTTTTCTTTTAATGTTCAGTTGCATTATAATGAAAGAATAACTTTAAAGAATGAAATCCTGAGGAATTTAGATAAACACATGTCAATCTCGGATGATTTTCCAATTGAAAATGCAATCGGTAGCAGTTATTTATATGAGAACACCTGCATGCTAATTTTAATATAATGGAAAACATTTTTTAAAAAAGTATCTAGCTGGCACTTCAATACTATACTTCAAATTTTTTTTTAAATTTATATTTGCATTAGCTAGCAGAGATAGATTTTTACAAAGGCCGCTCCTTACTTATTCGATTTCCTTTGCAGGTTTTTTTGACAGGGATACTTTGATTTTCAAAACCAGTTCCAAAAATAAAAGTATCCAAATAAATAATTAAAAAAAATTCTGTGTAGAAATTCAAGGTTTTTTCCTCAATCTTTTGATGAAATATACATTTTCAACGGTCCTTTGAGGAAATTCTCATTTTTTTCTGTGGTCCTCTAACGAAAATTTGCTTTCCCCCCTCCCCCCCCTCCCCATGATCCATTGATGAAATACTTTGTTTTCCCCTCGATCTTAAGACGAGATACTTTCTTTTCATAGGATCCTTTAACAAATTTCATGTTTTTTTTTCTTCTTTTCAGCTATATGTTTATGAAATATACGTTTTGCTTAAACAAAATTTGCAAAAAATTTATGAAAATTATCATTATTTGTGATCATTTGTCCAAATTTTCGATATTTTTTAATGTTCTGAAATTTTGTGCTGATGACAACTTTTGAAAATTCCGAACAAGAGGGAAAAGAAACACTGTATCCACCACCCCGGCAGAAGCACCGCACTAAGCATATTTCTAACTTTTAAACTCGTATGCACCGCGGCTCATACGACTGAAAATACGGTACTGATATTTTGGGAAAAGGGGGTTGAGACTTCATGATTCTCATTACTTGAAGTATTTTGAAATAACCTGGCAAAATCAAATTAAATACTATGAGTTACATATATATTTTCATGCCTATGAATGTTGCTTTTTTATTAGAATCTAGCATTCTTATTATTTTAGCTAAAATTTACAAATTTTTAAGAAATAAAACAAGTTGTGAATTTGAAAATAGATTATTTGAATTTCAAAAGTATTTTTGGGGTAAAAAGCACAACTCTAGGTTAACATTTGTTTGCAGTTTGCCAAATAATTCATATATGTATAAAAAATCAACTTACACATGTATCTTATATTTGAAAATAAGTAGTTGATGTAAATTGCAAAGTATTCAAAATAAAGTAAAATTTAAAATTGTGTGAATTATAGTCCTGCCATTAATTTTCATAAAGGTACACTTTTTAACATTTTTATATGTCCCTTTCCCTTACACAAAATTGGTCATTTCGAATATCATCTGTTCAAATTTAATAAATTTAATTCCAGAATTAATTCTGGAAAACATTAAAATTTCCAGTGTTAGTGATTCTCAGTCATTATAACTTGTGTAATCATTTTTTGAATTAATTTCTATAACAAAGCTCCATACCCCTTCGTGATGAGAGCAATTTGCTTTTATAAGTTGTGTAACCATTTTTTGAATTAATTTCTATAACAAAGCTCCATACCCCTTCGTGATGAGAGCAATTTGCTTAATGTTTAATTTTTTATCACTAGTTTTTCGTAACAGAAAGTTGTCTGTAGTTGAATTGTAAAAATGCCGAAAATTATGTCGAAAGTGTTCTAGTATTGTGAAAAGACAAACAAAACACAATAAAAAAATAATGAAAAAAAAGCATACATTTCATCATAAAAGTGCAAATTTCGTTAGAAGATCACAAAAAAAAGGGGTCACATAATTCAAAAAAAAATTTTTACTGCTTTAAAAGAAGATTTTTGCTGCTCCAAAATGACTTTAGTGCACTTTCATCCCTGGTGATTTCTCATGCAAGAAATATAATAAAAGTCTAGAATCATTGTGGCAAGACCTGATCGTAATATTATTTTGCCACTGTAACTAGACATGTGGATAAAAAGTGTATGAATATATATATATATATATATATATATATATATATATATATTTTAATTAAAAGAGAGAAGAGGTTTTCAGACTGATTTTAAAAATTCCAAATTTACACATTTTTTTAATATAAAAAATGTTATAAAAAGAAAAACTCAAAACAGTTAGCAAACAGTTAGTAAAATGTCTGCATTTTGGAGAAGCCTGAATTTGAGACTTAGTACTGTACCATTAAGTGAGCTGGTCAATCAGCTTCTCAATTTCCCTCCCTCACTAATGTAATGTCTAATGAGTGATGTCTTAATGCATTTGTATATTTACAAAGTTGGATAAAAAACAGTTTTCATGGGGGAAAAAAATGATGTATTTGCTTTAAACTATGCCTTTTAGGTATAATTTTATATTGCATATTTATCGATAAAATTAAACATTGTTGGATATATAAGTAATATAACTTCATTTAAGTTTAATGATTACAATCAGTTATCTAATAAAATTGAAATTATTTAAAAATTAAACTTTTTTAGTAAAAGTTATGTCTTATATTTCATAAATAAAATGCTGTAAATAGTGAAATATTAATACCATGAAAATTTCAATTAACATTCTTTTGATTGCTGACGTCATATAAATGAAAATATGATGTAGTTTCACATAGTTATTCAAAATAATTTCTTTGAAATACTACTTATCTGAGATGTCTAATTTTTCTGTTACAATATTACACAAACAATTATCTTTTATTGAAAATAAAGCTTTTTATAAAAAAATTTCTGGAATTATTTGAATTTAGCAGTAGCGTCTTTCACACATTTCACAAAGTATTGTGTGTTGTCATTTAACATTTCTTCTCTGCAACTGCCAGGCTAAATAAAGAAGGTGCCAATAAAATTAACAGAAATATATATTTACCAGATTTTAAGACTGCTGGAAACATTGATCTTAAAATGGAAAGTAGTTTTATAAAAGTTTTCTTTTAAACATCTATCAGACTTGAGATGCAGTTTTTTTTTTTTTCTAAACTATATTATAATAAATATTACTTTTAAATGCGTAAACTGAAACTAATTAATAATATACCATTTTAAGCCTTTTTTATAATTTTTTTTTCTGTTATGCCTCAAGCAAATTTTATCTCAATTATCATCACCCCCACCCCTTCCCCCAAGTTTCTTGTCAGATGCAAATAGTAGTCTCAGTTATGCAATAGAGCAATGGTTCCCACCTTGAGTACATGGGAAGATTGCTGAAGGTATGCGAAAATAATATCAATAATGCAAAAATTCCAAAAAATGGCTAGTAAAGTCATAAAAATGTTAAAAATTACAATTTAATTTGTATTGAATTATTGTATCATTATGATAAAAATAAATAACTAATACAAAAAAAAAAAAAAAAAAAATTGCATTATTTAGTTGAGTGGAGGGGATGTATTTATGAGAAATGGGGACACTCCAAAATGAAATCCTTAAGGCCCCTGTCCTCGCTCGAAGAAACGCTCGCGAGCTAATGCTATTCCTATGGGGAAGCATTTTTCTAATAACTCTTTCGCATTTTGACATTTTTGAATAATTTTTTTTGCATTGGATAGCTGAGGTGCATGATCGATTGCGCACCTTTTTTACTTTTTCGATTTTGGTTGCAGATATATTTTTTAAAAAGCACTTTCCGTTTCGAAACCGGTTTTAAAAGTGAAACTAACTTTGTAAAAAATATCTGCAACCAAAATCGAAAAAGTAAAAAAGGTGCGCAATTGGTATGCACCTCAGCTATCCAATGCAAAAAAAATTATTCAAAAATGTCAAAATGCGAAAGAGTTATTAGAAAAATGCTTCCCCATAGGAATAGCATTAGCTTGCGAGCGTTTCTTCGAGCAAGGACAAGGACCTTAAGAAACGGGTATGTGAAAGACAAAAGTTTGGGAAGCATTGCAATAGAGAATTTAAATACAGTATAGGATCCGTTATCCAGAATGCTTGGGACCCAGGGCATTCTGGATAAGGGGTTTTTCCGTAATTCAGAACACTTTATCGTAAGTATAAGAAATGCATGAAATAATTTCATAAATAGTGAAATAAATAGCTAAATATGAATACTAATACATGTAAATACCTTAATTTATTGATTAATTTACACAAAATAAAAAAAATAATTATAATAAATGAAAAAAATATACATATATATGAAATTTAATTTGAGATTTTGAAACAGAATCATTTGATTGAGATTTAGCAAATATTTCTAAGATAGTCTTTTGCTTATAGCGCGTCTCTTACCCTAAATGTTCTTGTATTTTGTACAGACACATGATTTCCTTCTAGTGGAAGTAGCTCGTCTGTTGCATGCCTGAAATTAATTGTTCGGTATAAAATATTAATTTTTCATTTGATACCTTATTAACTGCTTCATTCTGCTGGTTGTCCTTCTCATCATCACTTTCATCAGATATATTGTTTGTCATCATTTCATAAATCTCACTGTCAGTCATGTGATTAGTGACAGGAATGTTTTCATGGGCAGTGTTAGAAATTAGCGCTCGTTAGTCTCCAAATGCAACTAAAGAATTGAATTTGACGACTACAAAATTATTCTCGGTTGTCAAATTTGACGCCTAGCTTTTTAAAAAATACTTATTTGACATTCAGTTCCGAAAAAAAAAAAAAAAGATCTAGTCTGAAAATTTGGAACTAAAAAACATCGCGAATTTCGACATATAGTCGTAAAAACTGAATTTCGTCAATTGTTCACATAAAAAATCGCCGATCTCAGTAAAAAATCGCAAGAAAGCGAGTTTTTTTTTTTTTTTTTTTTTTCAAAAAATAGCAAAAAAAAAATAAAAATTTTTTTATATGATACAGAAAAAAATGCAAATTTCTAGATAGGATTGCTAACAGAAATGCAAATTTTGTCAGAAAATCGCTGGAAAAATGCACATTTCGTGAAAGAATCGCGAAAAAAATTCTAATTTCATCAAAAAAAATCCCATGAAAAACGCAAACTTCGATATAGTATCGCAGACAAAAAAAAAACTGCCAATTTCTGCATAGGATCCCAAAAAGAAATCTTAATTTCGTCACATAATCTTTAGAAAAACGTGAATTTTGTCAATGAATTACAGGTAAAACGGAAATCTTGGATCACGATAAAATCCGTTAATTCCATCAAATTTTTATGAGAAAACGCAAATTTCTTCAAGTAATCGCAACCCCCCCCCCCCCGCCCCCCGCAAAAAAACCTGCATAATTAACGAGAGGGAATAATTCTAATCTTAGAGATTAATTTCTATCAGTGTTCGCCCAAGTGGGCCCAGCCCGAAAAAACCCGCCCAGGTTTTTTCGGGCAGGCCCACTTGAAAAATTCCATCAAAAACCCATTTGTGGGTTTTTACAAAATTTTCTGTTTTTTCACAATTATATCATTATTTAATCTAAGGTATGATAATGCAAAGGTAAATGCTAATTTAAATATATTTCAAATGAACGATTTAAAGGAATTTCTGAGTATTGATAAAATGACCAAAAAAAGCAAAAATATACTTGTAAAGAAGGAAGATTTTTATGCCTGTATTTTAAAATGCATCCAAGTACTTTAAATCTTAATGTATACCTAAAAGTGGCATTTGAAACTTGAACCCATCCTGATTGCTTGCATTATTATAGCTTTTAAGATTAATCTTTCCATTTGTTATCCTGCTTCAATGTTTATTGAAAGTGTTATACAGTAATTTTCAACACAACACCATGACAGATTATATAACAAAAACATTTGATCTAGTTTGGAATAAATTACATAATCATTTAGGAGTTTATTTAACAACAAAGCTAGTAAAAGTGTATTTCCATTTGTGCTCTGAATTTGCAAATGCTGTTGATACTGACTTCTAAGACAATCTAATTTAACGTTTAATACTGTTGCTATATATATAGTAGATTTTGCTAAAATTTTCAAAAATATTATAAATCCCCTTAAAGACTGATTTTTTAATTGAAATGAATGAAAGAAACTACATAAATTTAGCATGTTTAAGGCAGAATTATTGTGATTTTCCCCAACCAACAAGGCTTTTCTGAAAAAACCCAAATGGGTTTTTTCAAAATTTCAACTTTACATAACAGGCAATGTCTTTCTTAATATCAGTACACCACTCGTAAAGTTTAACACCCCCCAAACCTTCCAAGGGAAAAAAGCATTAATTCTCCCAATGACAATTTTTAAAACAAGTAATTGTAACTTAATTTTCTATAAGTATGTGTAACTATCACAAACACTAAATCCAATTTTTTTCTGATTATTATTTAGAAAAAAAAAAAGCCATTTTTTTTAAAACACAAAAATAAATATAATGTTTTAAACTGATTTCTGATTGAAGTAAATGAAAGAAATGGTATAAATTATTAGTCTGTTTAACTTATGTAAGATTTATATAAAGAAATTCATTTGTATTTGGCATAATATACCATTCTTACAGTAATCTAGTTCTATGAGATACAAAATTTTTTTAAATAGGCTTTCTTTTTTTTCTTTTTATATATTTATTTTTATTGTTAATGCAAACTTAATGCAAAATTATATCTTTGTTTAACTGATAAATGAAAAATTTAGGTATTATGCATATGAAAATTAGAAGTTTGAAGAGTTCTCTAAAAAATTTTAATAAAACCCGAAAAAACCCAGGTTTTTTCAGAAAAACCCGAAAAAACCCAGGTTTTAGACTACTGGGCCCAGCAGGTTGGGCTTTTTCAAAAAAACCCGAGTTTTTTCAAACCCTGATTTCTATACTCTTTAAATAAAAATAAGTATTTTTGCTTTTCCAAAAAGTAGTATCAAGGATGATTATGGTCTAAATTTTCTGATAAATTAAGGAAATTATTTCCGAAAATTACAAAAAATCAGCCATAAATTCAAAAATTCGTACATAAACTATATCGCAAATTTCGAGAAATGATTGCCGAAAAAAATCAATTTAGTCAATCGTTCTAAGACAAATTGCCAATTTTTTCAAGGGATCATGGAAAAAATCGTAGAAAACCAAAGAAAAAAATCGTGGTAAAACGGTAAATTTCGTCAGCCAATAGCGAAAAACGACAAATTTCGTCAACAGATCGCGAAAAAACATGGCAAAGCTTGTCAAAAGATCATGAAGATAACGGCAAGTTTCTTCAAAAAAATCACGAAAAAAGGCAATTTCGTCAGAAAATCGTGGAAAAAGGCAAGTTTTGTCAAAAATAAAAATCGTGGAAGAACCGGCAAGTTTCTTCAAAAAATCATGAAAAAAACAGCAAGTTTCGTCGAAAAATCGTGAAAAAAACAGCAAGTTTTGTCAAAAGATCATGAAAAAACAGCAAGTTTCGTAAAAAGGACACGCCCCCCCCCCCCCCCCAAAAAAAAATACTGGGAGTGGATTTTTCTCTCATCTCTGTTGGAACCTTTCAGAAAATTTGATGCAAATTTAAAAAAAAAAAAAATTATTCAGAATCACTCCTAAATTATGCACAGTATTACAGTAATATTAATATGAATTTTAGAAAATACAACTAAAAATTTTATTTTGACGCCTAAGATTTTTACAGTAGTCGTCATTTGACGCCTGCCTTTTATCTCCCAATTTCTATCACTGTTCATCGGCTTCTAAACAATTTAGCAATTTAGCTTCTGGACAATTAAAGCCTTTGGCATATGCCAACAGATCAGCAATAATTTGCTTCTCTTTCGAAATCTTGAAGCTTTCAAACTCCGGCTCATTTTCGTCATTGAAAAATAATGCAGAGGGCCACATGACACATGGCAGCATCTTTGATTGTGAAGCTTCTCTGGAAATTTTTTATTCCAATTCCTTTGTTGCAGTCTGTGAGCATTTTTTTTAAGAAGTCAGTTTTGTAGTGAGTTTTTAAAGATCTCAGAATCCCTTGATACAATGGTTCGATAAATGATGTACAAATTGGAGGCAAAAATACTGCAAACACATTATCCATTTCTAAGAATTCTGCTTCAGAATGGGCCTTTTTATTCGTGATCTTTTGAAGAAATTTGCCATTTACCGTGATTTTTTTATGAAAATTGTCGTTTTTCGCGATCTTTTGTTGAAATTTGCCATTTTTCGGGATTGATTTGTCAAAATTTGCCGCTTTATCGAGATTTTTTTTGGACTATATTTGTTATTTTTTTTTTGCAATCTTTTGGGGGAAATCTGCTTTTTTTGGTGATTTTGTGACGAAATTACCCATTTTCCCGCAAATCTTTTGACAAAATTTGTCGTTATTTCTTGATTTTTAACGAATTTTGCCGTTTTTCAAGGATCTTTTGACGAAATCTGTCGTTTTTCGGGATTTTTTGACAAAATTTGCCATTATTTTTTTGTGATCTTTTGAAGAAATTTGCCTTTAATCGCGATCTTTTGAAGAAAGTTAACGTTCTTCGTGATCTTTTGTTGAAATTTGCCGTTTTTCGTGAATCTTTTAACAAAATTTGCCGTTTTATCGCGATTTTTTGGACTATATTATTTTTTTGCGATTTTTTTGGGAAATCTGTCTTTTTTGGGGATTTTGTCACAAAATTACCCATTTTCTCGCGAATCTTTTGACAAAATTTGCCGAAAATTAGTCGTTATTTCTTGATTTTTAGCGAATTTTGCTGTTTTTCATGGATCTTTTGATGAAATCTGCCGTTTTTTGGGATTTTTTGACAAAATTTGCCTTTATTTTTTGTGATCTTTTGAAGAAATTTGCCTTTAATCGTGATCTGTTGAAGAAAGTCAACGTTTTTCGCGATCTTTTGTTGAAATTTGCCGTTTTATCGCGAATCTTTTGACAAAATTTGCCGTTTTACCGCGAATCTTTTGACGAAATTTGCCGTTTTATTGAGATTTTTTGAACTATATTATTTTTGCGTGATTTTTTTGGGAAATCTGTCTTTTTGGGGGATTTTGTGAAGAAATTATCCATTTCCCGCGAATTTTTTGACAAAAATTGCTGAAAATTAGTCGTTATTTCGGGATTTTTAACGAAATTTGCCGTTTTTTCGCGATCCTTTGATCGCTCTTACACGTCCCAAGAGACGCGTAAGAGCTATTTTTTTGCATCCATCGCCGATTTTTTGTATAATTTACGCGCTATAGTGCACCCGCGGGGTCGCTGAAAAAAAGTTACCGATTTGCATTCCGGTTTTCGGAGCGTTCCGGATACCGTGACGCCGGATAACGAATCCTATACTGTATATGTTATTCCAAATTTTAATTAAAAGTAAATAGGTGCTTTACTAGCACCCATTTTTTTAATGTCTCCTTAATCAACTTCATATCTTGAGTTTCCTTTTTATTTTTAAAAGATAATCTTCCCAATCGAGAAAATTTTCTTTTACACAGGGTTGCAAAAAAGCCATGCCAATAGCTTTTATTGGTTTTAACCAGCTTTTTATTATTATTATTTATTTATTTATTTATTTTAAAAATTTTTTTTTTTTACCATAATTGACTTTTATACAGTGAAGCATTTTAATTATAGACTGCACATTTAAAAATGAATTTAATTAGTTTTAATGACATTAGTTGATTTAGAATATAATAAGTAACCCCATTTCTCAATAATGAAGATATAATATGGAAAAAAACTTAGATGGAGCTGCTAGTGATTAGAAGTGAGAATTGAAAAAATGTCAGCTAAATTTTTTTTAAAGAGTAATGCCAAGTGTTTTATCTGGTTTATACCGCTTATAACAATTGTTTTCCTGGGGTTTTTTTTCTTTCATATTCACTGTTTTAAAAAAAATACTAAGTTGCATGTTTTATAACATAACAAATTTTAAGAACTATCAATACACAAATCTTATTTTATTTCTTATTAACATTTAAAATAACACATGATAACATAATAAAAATATCATTTTTCACTATTAAAAGAAATATGAATATCATATGCATAAATTAAAACATGAATTTGCACTCTTTTAAGTAGCAACAAACTTTTCAAAAATTTATTTAAAGAATGTATTATTATTTTACTTGATTGCTCACTTTATTTTTGTACAAACTCCTTTTAAACATTATATCCTTTCTAATTTCTCCTTTAACGTTTATTTTATAACATAATCTCTCCATATGTACTCACTACTTGTAATAATGTTTCCATTTTGATGTGCTATATTTGTCATTGTTTAATAGTGGAATACAGTAGACACTTTCAAATCCGCACAGCTTGGGACCAGAGGTTGTGCAGATTTTAGAATTTTGTGGATTTCTGATCATTGCTTTGTTTACATTACTTAAACCTTAATTTGAATGCAAATAATAATGCAATCAAAACTATAATGAATGCTCACAATATAATAAAATATTAAAATAAGTGATAAACTAAAATAATAAAAATTTAGATAATTTTTTAAATGATTAAAATATTAAAAGCAAAGGTGAGATTAATAATCAACAACGTATGACTAAATATTCATTATAAAGATGAAGTGTATTTTTCTTAAATTATTCAGTGAAACTTGCCTCATAAAGGTACATTACTAATTCATGTCAAAATCATAAAATAGGGAAGTTTTATTTCAGGTTTAGCCAGATTTAAAAACAAAAAAACTTGATTAATACATAAGTATATTTGGTAAGAAGATTGTAATTACCAGTGATGTCTTGATTTTTTTTCAGAAAAAAATTTATTTTTCCTGCATGAAAAAACATGAATTAAGTCATATTAACAAAAATTACAAATTTAAAATATATGTCGAATTGGTTTAAAATTAAAAAAGTCCAATTTTGTCCCTGAACTGAATGCTTCATTGTTTACATCTCTAAATTACACATGGATTTTGGAGAGTTGCTGATTTTAGGGTTGCAAATGTGAGGTAGTCTATTGTGTAATCTTTAAAATGTATAGCATATGTGAAGCTATGTAATATGGAATTTTTAAACACCAGTTTTAAGTCTAATTTATATTCTTATAAATATATATATACATATATACACTATATTGCCATTGATTATTGGACACTTGCGATTTTAGACATTTTACTAAATATCTAGAAAAATACATGATGAATCATTTCGAAACTCTTAGTGTATAAATATAATAGTATACGCCATACATCGCCGTGAATATTTTTTACCGAAACTCCATAGGGGACCGTCAACAAATTAAAAAAGAATGAATATCTTTTGAATAACCCTGTCAAAACCAATGCAGCAAAAGCGCTCAAACTCTAGATTATGATTGAATGCCTTATTGTAATACGCCTTGTTCATTTTTTATGCAAATAGCATGCATACTCGCAGAGTAATTAAGGTTTTTATAAAAATGGTCCCAAATTTTTCCAAGTTTTTTCCTTATAATTTTCAGAGTTCTTAATATAAAATAATATTTTTTTCAGAAAATATGACAAACAACATTGCACACAGTACCTTGTAATCAGAATTAAAAAATAATGAAAATTTTGTACAAAATGAGTAGGTTTACTAAATAATTTTTTACTGCGCATGCGTCAACGATATCAAAATTTCATTTGCATATTATGTTAGTTAAATGTATAGAGCAACTTTTGTGAAAGTCACAAAATCATAACTTGAAAATTCTGAAAATAATCGTCAATTGAATTAGTTGAAAATCCGTTATTCTCAAAATGAAGCAAAAACAAGAGGGGTTGTATCCATATATTAATTGATTAGTGTCAATATAGAATACACAATACGGGATGTACTACTACATTTGGAAAAAATCCCTCATTTTTTTGCTTCATTTTGGAAACAACGGATTTTGTCCTTTTTCTATGGACGATTACTTTCAGAATTTTCAAGCTATGATTTTGAGACTTTTACAAAAGTTGCTCTATACATTTAGCTAACATAATATGCAAATGAAATTTTGATATCTTTGACGCATGCACAGTAAAAAATTATTTAGTAAACCTACTCATTTTTCATACAATTTTTATTATTTTTTAATTCTGATTACAGGGTACTGTCTGCAATGTTGTTTGTCCTATTTTCTGAAAAAAATATTATTTTATATTAAGAACTCTGAAAATTATAAGGAAAAAACTTGGAAAAATTTGGGACCATTTTTATAAAAACCTTAATTACTCTGCGAGTATGCATGCTATTTGCATAAAAATGAACACAGTGTATTACAATAAGGCATTCAATCATAATCTAGAGTTTGAGCACTTTTGCTGCATTAGTTTTGACAGGGTTATTCAAAAGATATTCATTCTTTTTTAATTTGTTGACGGTCCCCTATGGAGTTTCGGTTTAAAATCTTCACGGCGATGTATGGCGTATACAATTATATTTATACACTAAGAGTTTCGAGATGATTCCTCGTGTATTTTTCTAGATATTTACTAAAATGTCTAAAATCGCAAGTGTCCAATAATCAATGGCAATATAGTGTATATATAATGCCTTTACTGCTGCATTGTAATGGATATTAAGAATGCAATTATTTATTTGACAAAATTTAGTAGAAAGTTACAGTTTTTTAGTAAAAAATATTTAAGAGTAAGAAAAATAATTAATCCACATTTAACACAAATTAGCTGTAAACCAACTTTTAATAATAAAAGCCAACTTAAAAGAAAAAATAACTAAAATAAATACCCCCCCCCCCCCCCAAAAAAAAAAAAAAAAAAAAAGCTGACAACTTTGTTTTTACAGCTTGACTGAAATCTTAAAGGTCATTTTATATTGTTAATTGTAAATCTAGATTTTTTCAAAGGAAAATATTTTAATCTAATTACTTGAATATTTGCAATTTTTTATTTTTTCTAAATTGACATGTTTTAAATTCTTTATAGAGCTTCAGATGTGTTCGTCAACACATCCAAATTGCATTCTACATGCACACAAACATGATGTAGTCTCACTATATCTCATGGTGATTGCTGAGATAAGACTGTTAAAAGTAGAAACTATTTGTATCCAATAATTAAAAACACTTAAAATAGAAATATATATATTTATATATATATTGAGGAAAAACAATTGGTTAAGCTTAAGCATTTGGTTTAAACTGTGCCAACCCTGCTGGTAACAGAACAAAATCATAGTACAATCCTTTAAAAAAAATAAAACTAACTTCTCCTCCCCTTAGTTATTTTTCAAAAAGTTGGATTAATTTAAAATGTTTGAAAAAAATTAAAAATATTTTCATCATTTGTCTAAAGTAGCTTCTGTTTGTCTATATAATTTGGATTTTGCACTTTTCAAAAATGTGTAAAATAAATGAAAACATTAGGGGAAAAGTGGGGGAAAAAAAAGGAAAAAGTAGTGTGGTTTTTCTTTTTTTTTTTTTTAAAGCCATTTGATTTAAACCAAACAATCTTTTATATTTAAGGACGGTGGACGTTAAACATATACTTTATTCATTTTTATCATAGCAGTATGAAATTTTGTGCTTATATACATTTCACCAAAAGCATATAGAATACCTTCAAAAAAATTCCAACCTTATTAAAATTTGTAATTTTTTACAAATATTAAAATAATTAAACGAAATTTTAAAATGCTCCTCGTGTCTTAATTTTTGAAATATTTTCTTGCTTTTGCATTTTTATCACTTAAAACTACATTATAAAAAAACTTGTGTAAGATTTTTTAAATCTCTTGAATAGTTAATATTTTACAGATTTTTTTTTTCTAAATTCTTTATCGATTTTCATCAAAATTTTGCCTTTTAATAAGTAAAAAATGAAATTTGACTATCTTAATGAAGACGAATTTTAAAAAGCTTACACACTTTCTTTTTAAATAATATCAGTATACTTCCTTATCAATTTTATAAATATTGATCAAAAATTAAGACGCAAGAAGCAAATCAAAAATCTAAAAACGCTGAAAATTTGGTTTTGAGAAATACAGATTTAAAGTATATAAATACATTTATCTTTATTATTTACTCCTTAAAACTTTCGTAAATGATAGTTTTATAAGAAAAAACTGTTTAGGTACTATTATACCCCAGAAATAGACCTTTTTTCTGATGATTTTGCTCGAATAAAGGTCCACTGTCCCCTTAAAGTATCTCTTCGTGAAATTAATATTTTTAAATTCTATTTTTTGTATAAACTTCTTATAAGATTTTTTTTTTTTTCTTTTCAAAATTTTTCTAAAGTATATAGTTAATTTTATATGAAGTGTTAAAATTTTACTCCCAATTTGTCAGTTTTTAAAGCATAAAATATTAAATTAAGCATAAATTTTAGAAATGTTTTGAAAACTAAGAAAAAAAATGTCATCCTTTAAGAAGAGAATATAGAAAAAAGAAATAAAAAATATTACTTTTCTGGTGAGATATTTTGAATATAAGAATGCATCAAACATCCATAGACTTTATAGTATGGAGGAGAATTCTGAAGCTGAGTGACCAGTCTCCTTAAAGGTTTTTCAAAACATTCCTGTAAATTACGGATGCACAACCTTTTCACGAGAAGGGCCATTTACAAATATGTCTAGGTGGTCGAGGGCCACATCAATAACATGGAGAAAATTTGATTTTGAAGCCGTTCTGTGGCCTACAATCGGAATAAAAAATATTTTCAGAGGGAAGTGGGGGGGGGGATACCCCTTTAGGTTCACTTAACCAGTGAAAATATCCCATTCAGTTGGTAAGGACATATCAGCAGTTTTTGCGTTTGTATATATAACAGATATAGCAAGGATTATTCTCAAGATGTAACAATATTCTTTGACTTTATTCAGGAGAGTAAATTTTGTTTTATTAAAAGTGCTAAAAAACAAAGATAAGTGGCTGGTGCCGAAAAAAATGCAAACTTTATGAACGAAGGAGAGGGAAGGAGACGATCGACAAGATTTTTCCGTGTCTGATCACTGAAATTCTCCATTTTTCAACGTCCGATCAACTAAATTTGCAGCTTTCCATGCTTGATCGATCAAATTTGGGGCTTTTTACGAAGGTGATTGACAAAATTCGCAATTTTTACGAAATTGATCAAGAAAATTCATTCTTTCAAATCAATCGATCAAATTTGAGGCTTTTTACGAAAGTGATCAACAAAATTTGTGATTCTTACGAAATGGATTGAGTAAATTACGATTTTTACGAAACCAATCGAGAAAATTCACAAATTTTACAAAGCCGATCGACGAAATTCATGATTTTTACAAAGCCAATCGACAAAATTCGCGATTCTTTACGAAGCTGATCGATGAAATTCGCGATTTTTATGAAGTTGATCGGCAAAATTCGTGGTTTATCTGCATCTGATCGACGGAATTATCAATTTTTACGTAGCCAATCGACGAAATTCGGGATTTTTACGAAGCCAATCGACGAAATTTACGATTTTTACAAAGTTGAGTGGCGAAATTCGCGATTTTTCAGCGACTGATCGACGAAATTATCGGTTTTTACGAAGCCGATTGAGAAAATTCGCAATTTGTCTGCGCCTGATGAACAAAATTCACAATTTTTCTGCGCTTGATCAACAAAATTAGCGATTTTTACAAAGTCGATCGATGAAATTTGCAATTTTTATTTAGCCGAATGACGAAATTTGCACTTATTCCTCACATGATCGATAAAATTAGAGATTTTTCTCCGACTGATCGAAGAAATTTTCGATTATTCTACGCCTAATCAACGAAATTATCGATTTTTACTAAAATGATGGACGAAATTCGTTATTCTTATGAAGCCGATCCACAAAATTTGCGATATTTACAAAACTGATCGGCGAATATCACGATTGTTTTTCGCATGATCAACAAAATTCCCGATTTATACCAAGCCGATCGAGAAAACTCACAAATTTTCTGCGTCTGATCAACAAAATTAGAAATTTTTACAAAGCCGATCAGCAAATTCGTGATTTTTCAAAGCCGATCGACAGAATTAGCGATTTTTACAAAGCTGATTGATGAAATTCGCCATTTTTTCTAGCCTGATCGACAAAATTCGCGATTTTTACAATGCTGATTGATGAAATTCGCCATTTTTTCGATCCTGATCGGCAAAATTCGATTTTTCAAAGCCAATTGAGAAAATCCATGCTCTTTCCGCGCTTGACCAGCAAAATTCACGAATTTTACAAAGCCGATCGCTGAAACTTGCGATTTTTACGAACCTGATCAATGAAATTTGCAATTTTCGCAAAGCCGATCGACGAAATTCAAGACTTTTCTATGCCTGATCAATAAAATTCCTAATTTTTTCACACCAGATAGATGAAATTCGTGATTTTATTTGAGCCTTATCGGCGAAATTTGCAATTTTTCTGTGCGAGATCGACAAATTTCGCGATATACCCGTGTCCAATCAACAAAATTTGTTGTTTTTGGAACCCAATCAATAAAACTCACGATTTTTTCGTGTCTGATCGGCGAAATTTGTGCTTTTTTTCACCTTTAACTGATGAAATCTGCATTTCCCCCTCATCCATACAATGAAATTCATGATTTTTAACTAATTTTGACGAAATCTTCATTTTTTTCGTGGCAAGAAGAAATTCGCGATCTTTTTCTCTTGATAAACTTACAAAACTCACGATTGTTTTGCAACCAATCAACGAATTTTCAATTTTTCCACGCATCATCATCACAAAATTCCCGATTTTCCCGTGTCTTATCAACGAACTTAGCGATTTTTTTTAAATCTCTGATCGGCAAAATTCACGATTTTTTTGTGCCCGAACAATGAAATTCGTGTTTTTCCACCCGATAAACCGAGAAAATATGCAATTTTCCCGCAGCCGATGAGTTTAATTTGCAATTTTTTCGTTCATCATCAACAAATCTGAATTTTTCTTGCCCGATCAATGAAATGTGCGATTTTTTAAGCCTGACCAACAAAATTCGCGATTTTTCCGTGTCTGATCTTCAAAACTTGCAATTTTTCCGAGTCTGATCGGCTAAATTTGTTATTTTTTCTCCGAGCCTCATAGGCAAAATTCACGATTTTTTCATACGTGATGAACGAAATGTGCGATTTTTCCGAGCCCAATCTACGAAATTTGCGATTCTTAAGTGACTGCCAAAATTTTATATTTTCATGTAGTAAATTGACAAAATTTCAGATTGTTTCTTCGACTTTTGCACAAAAATTGAAATTTTTTCTAGATGTAAATTGACTTAGCTCGCGGGCCACACGTTGTGCATCCCTACTGTACATAGTTGTGTACTCAAATATGTCATTTGGCTATTTACCTGATTACCAGGGTTCTTGCTGTCACTCTCCATTGGACCAAATTGCGATTGAATTCTTCATTTGGTGAGTAAACAAGCAATTAGATTTGTCAAATTGCTTGTGCTCATTTTTTTTTTTGTTTTGTTTTTCATATCTATGCATATATACATATTTTAATACAGTCGAGTAAAGGGCAAAATTAGCACTAGCTACCGGCCACAGGGCCAGTAAACGAGAAAAAGTGGCTAGTAAAAAAAATGACTATCAGCGGCCATCTCCCGGCCATTTTTTCATATGGAAAGAATAAAATTTTCTAGTATTTCATCAAGGATTCTACTTTTTTTCGTTCCAATATATTTATATTAACATATTTATTTGGGCTATCCAGTTTTAGATTAATACTTATAAAATTTTTACTGTTTATTAATTTTAAATAAAAAAGTGGCCACTTAAAAAACTAGTCCTACCGGCCAGTGGCCGCTACTAAAATTTCCCAATTTTGCCCTATACAATCGAGTCTCTATATAACAAAATTCATTGTTCCAGTAAAAGATTCATTATATAGAGAAATTTGTTGTGTAGAGAATGGCGTTAAAATTCTTATTTAATGTGTAAATTTTGAACAAATATTATTTTTGATGTGTTTAATTAAGAATTTGAAATGTTTAATTATAAATATTAACCTAATATTCTATTTCTCAATTATTTAAACAGTTTCAGAAAAGAGAACAGACATTTATTTGAAAGTTTAATGAAGATCAAACAAGGAAGACTTGCATCAATTTTAGACGAAGAAATCTTTAACTTTTTTGTTATTTCAAAATTGTTATACTCTTGGGAAAATGTTCAAATTTTAGCTAGGAATGGTTGGTTGGATAGGATTTTATGGCGCAGAGTTGCAAGGAATGAAAATTTGCATAGTTAATATTTTCCTTCATTTGAAGGCCTCTCCTAATGAGATCAAAAATACTCATCGTCTCACTGCGTGATGTTTTTTCTCGTTGTAAATTTTCATTATCATGCTTGTTATCACACACACCATCATTTTTCATATCTCTGCTTAAAATATCACTATCAGTAGAATACTGTGCACTATTGAAATTGTCATCCACTTCCAAAAGATCAGTAAGAGCAACATTGTCTTCGACTCTGCATTCCTTAATTAATTTCCATTTCTCTTTTAAGTCTGCTCTAGTGACAACTTCTCTGTCCTCAGAATCCACATTATCCTCTAGTATTGAAAATAAGGCCTTTTTCAAGCAATTGTAAATTATTTTTTCTTCAATTGCCCCCATTGATCCCATTTTTATGTTTAACAATCCAGTTGATACTGTTTTAAGAAGAATGTTGAAAGGTGTGTGTGTGTGGGGGGGGGGGGGAGAGAATGAATTCGTTCGACTTAAAGAATATTAAGAAGGAGATTCAAGGAGAGAAGTAATATAAAAAACTCAGCACTGAATGAAAAATCAGGAATAAGTGATAGAAAATTGATTCCATGTGATTTCAAAGCTTTTTTAAAACTGAATAAATAAAGAACATTTTATGAAACTATTCGTTATTTGGAGATAGATATTTTGCTTTATAGAGACTCTTTTTAATGTAATCATGGAAAAGGGGGACCATTCCTATTAAAAATTCGTTGTATAGAGAAATTCGATGTATGAAGTTTTGTTATAGAGAGACTTGACTGTATATACATATTTTTAATATATTAAGAGTGTATTTTGAATCAAACTGCTTATTTTCCGATTTATTTTTGAATTCATTTTTGCTCTCAAATTCACCAAACTTTCAAAATCTCTTATTTGGAAAGTACACAAGGTGCTGTGATTGTCGATTCTTTGATAAATGCAGAAAATATTGCAAAAAAAAGCAATCAAAAACAGCATTTTGAACCAATTTTTTCCAAGCGGGAGTTCGGGGAACGAAAAAAAGGGTCATACGAGAAGGTAATTGTTTATAACTCAAATTCTAATGAATTTATGATCGTTTGACGAAAATCTCCATTCCACATTGCGATAGTTTCACAAAAATCACTGTTTTACATTGCGATCGTTTGACGAAAATGGCCATTTTATTAATGGCCGTTAAAAAGCAGGGATGCCACTTTTCCGCCAAAAGGCGGATTTCCGTTTTTTTTAATTTTTAAGAATTCGCGATTTTCATTAAGCGATCACGGAATAAAATAACGATTTTCGTCAAACGATTGCAAAATAAAACAGCGATTTTCGCTAAAATATCGCAAAATACAACAGCCTTTTTCGTCAAGTGATCGTGAAATATAACAGCGATTTTCGTTAAAAAGATCGAAAAAAACCTGGATATTTTCATCAAACGCCCGCGATATAAAGCAGCAATTTTCATCAAACGATCGCGAAACGAAGCGGTGATTTTTGTGAAATGAATCGCAATGTGAAACGGCGATTTTCATAAAAAAAGTCACAATATAAAACGGCAATTTCCGTCACAAGATCACGATATAAAACGGCGATTTCTGTCACATGATCGCAAAATAAAACGGCAATTTTCGTCAAACGATCGCAAAACAAAACGGTGCTTTTTGTGAAACGATCCCAATGTGAAATGCCGATTTTTGTCAAAGGATCGAGGTGTGGTACAATGATTTTGGTCTATCATGATGTGAAACAGCGATTTTCGACAAAAGATCGCTAAATAAAACGGCCATTTTCGTCAAACGATCGCAATGTAAAACGGTGATTTTTGTGAAACTATCGCAATGTAGAATGGCGATTTTCGTCAAACGATCATAAAATAAAACAGCTATTTTCGTCCAAAAAAAATATCCTGCAAAATTTTGCAATTCACTCGTGAAATAATCATCGAATTTATTGCTGGGTTACTTGAATTGGTTTAAAGTGATGCGATACATAAAATTCCTCACTGAACCTGCTGCTGGTTTACCTTAATTGATGTAAAATGCTGTGAACTAAAAAAAAGTCAATTTTACTTACTCTTATAAATTAAAAGTTTACAACAAAAATAAAAGCTGTAATTCTTTATTTAATTTATTATAAACAATAAAATTTACAAAATTCACACATAAATGTTGTGAAAAATGTCGTAAATTTTACTTTACGCATAATTTCCTCTTTTTTGCTGTTTTCTGAGTGGCATCCCTGAAAAAGACATCACATGGCACTTCATACGTCCCTTCAAGAATCCCTTTAGCAAGTTTCATGTTTCTACTTTTAAAAATGTGTCTGAAATTGTATCAGAAAATTTCGAGCTGTTGAAGGTGGAAGAGCGTTTTTTCGAATACACCCTTAAGTAGCAGATTAATGTAGCAGATAGTTGAAATTAGATTAACAATAGTTATCACGGTTTTTAAAACTTAGATTATTTTAGAACATATTTGAAAAAAGGGTGCAATAAAGGATTAAAGATAATTTTTTTAGTGCTACACGGTAAATCTATTTTGCTAATACTTTTTTCAATTGGCGAATGTTTTTTAGCCAAATTACTAATGTTGGTCAAATGTCAGCAAGAACATTGCTGATTACAAAGTGTTAAACATAATATAAGCTTAAGCATAGGTACTACACTTTGACATAAAATAAAATTTGACCAAAAAAAGAAATTTTAATTTTATGTGAAATACATAAAACTAATGGTGTAAATTTTAATTGAATCAGTAAAAATATATTGTATCAGTATATGCTTAATATTTGTCTTTATTTATTTATTTTGTGAAAAATGGTAAAACCTTATTTCTAGTTTTACATTTATATCTCATCTCATGACATCATATTTTTTTACATTTTAGATAGAAAATTCAATTGTCATTATTTATTAATCCCAAATATACCAACATGAGTGAGAAAGAACAGCTTATTCTCCCAGATAAAACTGATTCTCCTGAAAGTGAACACCATTTTGAGGAAATGGAAATGTCTCCTTCTAGTCCTACTGAAAATGATAATTTCATCTGTGACCTCTGCGAGCTAAGTTTTAATGAAATTGACGAATATGAAAAACATAGAAGTAAGCACAATAAAAAGGAATCTTTAGTATGTTATGTGTGCGCTGCAGAATATAACAATATAACCAAATTAAAAAAGCATCTAATCACTCATACACAAGCAAAAAAGTACTCATGTAATATATGTCAAGAGAAATTTTCTCAAAAAATACACTTAAAGAAACATATTATTGGTCACACAGAAGAAAGGGATTTTGTTTGTGATTCTTGTCATCTGTCTTTTTCTAGCGAAGATAATTTACGGGATCACATTTGTTATTCTAGTGTTGATGAACACATTTTTGTGTGCGACTCATGCCCACTAACATTTTCTGATTTGCATATGTATTGCAAACACCTTGTCTTATGTGCAGATAACAAAACTTTCTACTGTGATGTGTGTGGAAAAAGCTTTACCCGTAAATCAAATTTATACCGGCATCTTCGAGCACATGCTGGTTTGAAGAAGTTTAAATGTGAACAGTGTGGTAAAAATTTTGCAAGCAAATATGGCTTGAGGATTCATTTTTGTTCATCTTGTACTAATGATGAATATAAATGCTGTATATGTTCCATGTCATTTGAATCAAAAAGTGAACTAAAAGAACATGTCCTTTCACATAAGCCAGCAGAAGTTTTTGAGTGTCCTATATGTCACAAGAAATTTTCTTTAAAGCACAATTTGAACCGTCATCTGTTAATTCATAATGGAGAAAAACGGTTTAAATGTGATTTATGCTGCAAAGAATACAGTAGTAAACAGAATTTAGATCAACATAATCTTATTCATACTGATGAAAAACCATTTACTTGCTCTGTTTGTCATAAAGCCTTTGCTGCAAGCTGTAAACTGAATGAACATTTCCGTATGCATAAAGATGAGAAACCTTTTGAGTGCAGCAAATGCCATAAAGCATTTTCTTTAAAACAAAATTTGAACCGCCATTACATCTCTCATTTAGGAGAAAAGCCATTTGTATGTGGTGTATGCAATAAAGGATATACTAGTAAACAGAATTTGAATCAGCATCTTCTTGAACATACCGGTGAAGCACCTTTTTTCTGTTCTGTTTGTCAGAAAGCTTTTGCTGTTAAGTCAAAGTTGAATGAACATATGCTTATTCATAAAGAAAAGAAAACCTATGTTTGTCAAGTATGTGATAAAGGATTTACTTTTTCACATCAGTTACTTAGGCATATGCGTACTCATTGAAAACAGAAACCTTTATCTAATATTTTTTCTTTATAATGACCTTGGTGCTAGAAAACATTTTCACAAGCACTTCATAGAGATCTAATGAATGCTTCATTCACATAAATATTTTATTCTATATTTACACTGGTTAATGCATACACAAAGACCCAACTTATGTAATACAGTAGACTCCCTTAAATCCACACAGCTTGGGACCAGAGGTTGTGCGGATTTTAGAATTTTGCAGATTTCTGGTCATTGCTTTGTTTACGTTTTTTAAACAGTAATTTGAGTGCAATTAATATTGCAATTGAAACTATAATGTATTCTTACAGTATAATAAAATATTAAAATAAGTAATAAACTAAAATAATAAACAGTTAGATAATTTTTAAAATGATTAAAGTACTAATAGCAAAGGTCAAGTTAATAATCATTAGTGTATGATTAAATATTCATTATAAAGATGAAATGTACTTTTCCAAAATTATTCAACAAAATTTGCCTCATAAAAGTACATTACTAATTCACATCAAAGTCACAAAATAGTCAGGCTTAATAACCACAAAATCTTGATTTAATGCCTAAATATATTTGGTAAGAAGATTGTGATTACCAGTGATATCTGCAATATCTTGATTTTTTTCCCCCAAAAAAATATTCTTCCTTCATGAAAAAAAACATGAATAGAGTATTATTAAGAAAATTACAAATAAAAAATATGGAATTGATACAAAACTAAAAAAAAATCAAATTTTGTCCCAATATCCAAAGTGAAAGTTTCATTGTTTACATCCATAAAATATGTGTGGATTTTAGAGAGTTGCGAATTTGAGGGAGTCTACTGTATATACATAATAGAAAAAATTCGTATAATATATGTAAAAAATAACAAAAAAAAAAAAAAAAAAAAAAAAAAAAAAATCAAAAACTTGATGTTAGCTATATTTCTAGTATGTTCTTTTATTTGCTGTTTCATAAACACTATCAATTTCTTCACTATGTACTCAATTTATTCAATGTGTATCCCAGAATAATTTTATATTGCATATAAATACTGAAACACATTTTTATTAGTACAAAATTATGCCACTATAAAAAGAAAGTACTTCATATTTGATTTTTTTTATTTTAATGTGAACTTGGCATCAAGCCATTGTTTAATTAAATAAATTAAGATGTATTAATTTGTTTTGAGTGCTGCTGTTCTTTTAAATAAAATGTTTTATTTTTATCAAGTAGAATTTATTTTTCTTTTTCTGCACAAACATGCGTGTAAAATATTTTCATGTGTCAATGAAATCCCTTGTTTCAGCAATAAAGAAGGCAGATAAATACTAGCCCTTTTTTTATTATTATATGTTTATGATATCTTGTTATTTATGGTGTTACAGAAGACTCCCTTAAATTCGCACAGCTTGAGACCAAAAGTTGTGCAGATTTTAAAATTTCACAGATTTCTGGTCATTGCTTTGTTTACATTTTTTTAATTTTTAAACAGTAATTTGAATATAATTAATAATGCAATCAAAACTATAATGAATGCTTACAATATAATCAAATATTAAAATAAGTAATAAATTAAAATAATAAAAAAATTTGATATTTTAAGGATTAAAATATTAAAAGCAAAGGTCAATTTAATAAGCAATACTATATGATTGAATATTCATTATAAAGATAAATGTATTTTTCCTAAACTATTCGATAAAATTTGACACATTACTAATTCACATTAAAAAAAAAGTTTTATTTCAGGTTTAGCCAGACTTACTAACCAAAAATGCTTAGTTAATACATAAATATATTTGGTAAGAAGATTGTGATTACCAATGATATCAGCAATATCTTGAACTTTTTCAGGTATTAATTTGTTCTTCCTTCATGAAAAAATATGAATTAAGTAATATTTTTAAAAAAAAATTACAAATTAAATTATATATAGAGTGATATAAAACTAAAAAAGTAAAATTTTGTCCCTATATCTGAACTGAATGTTTTATTCTTTACATCAGTGAATTAGCGTGGATTTTAGCAAGTCTACTGTACTGACGTTATTTCATATGTCGATAATTTTTTATGATAAATTTTAACTGGAATTGTAGTAATTATTTCTTGGTGTTTTCTTCTGCCACTAACTCTTTTTAGATTTTCTTTAGACATGAAAGAACATGTCTTTTTAAAAATAATTTTGGAAATTCTCTGAATCTATGCAAAAAAAACACAGTGAATTTTGGAAACATCTAGAAAAGAGGTAGTGCCGTAGCTAGGATGGATGACACCCGGGGCAGATGAAAATTATGTCTTCCCCCCTTCCGATCCGTCATATTTTTTAAATCACAATTCTATGTTATTATAACAAAGGACCATACAACTCCTTATTTACCTTTAGTCCTCCTGCATAAAAGAACCGCCGGAGTGATTCATCGCTCAACCCATAGTCCGCAAAAGTCAATGTGGTGTCTATATGTAGATGAAAATTCCTTCTTTTAAAGTTTGCTTTTCCTTCTAACTCAATGGATACGTAGATTTTTGTTCCTTGGTGCATGTCTTTTTAGATACATCATTCTGTATAATATTTCACATTCTCAAGCAAAAGAAATCTAGCTCTATTGCACCATGTTCTAAAAGTTTCATTTTACTTCAGAATTCTTTTTCAAAATCTTAAAAGATTGTTTTTTATTTACAAATAAAGACCCCCCAGCTTGCTATGCTGCTGGAGAGAAGGAATTCTGGTAAATTTAATTCTCAGGTGTTTTGTTTAACACTTGGTGTTTCTGAGTCCAGAAAAGCTATAAAGTCAAAAATGAGCTTATGCGGGATTGTTTAGAAAGAAGCTATGTCCTTAAAAAGGCACTTCACAAAATTTAAGCGCAAAACAGGTCTTTTCACAAAATCCTTTATCTAAAAAATAGACCTTTCAAAAACGTAATTATTTAAAAGTATCTAACCTGTCACTTATATGAAAAAATATGTATTTTACAAACAAAAACTTTAATACAATGCTAATTTCAAATTCATAAAATTATGGCTAGATTTTTTTCACAACTATAGAAATCATTTCACATAAACAGGACCCTGTGCAAAAAGCCTGGGCAGACCCCTGCTTTATGTTATAAGAATCAAATCATATATATGTCAATATGTCTTTTTAAGAAGTTTTATTTATTTTTTTGGGGGGGAGGGGGGGAGTTTAGTTTGCATAAGATTATCTTTGAAATGGAACACAGTCGAGTCTCTATATAACGAAATTCATCATTCAGTCAAAAAATTCGTTATATAGAAAAATTCATTGAATAGACAACAGCAAAAATTTTTTCATTTAATGCTTAAATTTTGAAAGAGAATTGTTTTTGAGGTGTTTAATTGAATTTTTCCAGAATCTCAAACATTTTCTCCATTTTCCCTTTTTTTTCCAGTTGTTTATTTTCAAAATTATTTACTTTATCAGAAAGAGTTATGCTTATCTTAAAAGCGATTTTATGTAGAATGCAGTAGAAGATAACACTAGTATAGATGATATTTAGTAACAATTCCTTGTTCAAATGATCTCTCACAACAAAAAAAGCTCGAGTCGCCACAAACAAACATCCACTCTAAACTCTAAAAGTAACGAGAGTTAGTTTAGGTAGATGGAAACCTGCTGAAAAAAAGATCTTTTCTGCAATTGCTCCCTTATCCCTTCCTCATTCCTGCCTTACTATTCAAACCAAAAAATGAACAGCATTTTCAAGATGACAATGGAATAGTTTTATCGTTTAGGGAGCTTTGTGATTATTGAAAATCACTCCAGTAGCAAGCAAATATTTCAATCTTTTCCAAGAACGCATGCTCATCTTTTCTAAAACGAAGTCGAGTATAACCATGCAAAAAGGGTTTTTGTTTTTGAGGGGGGGAGTAGAGGTTGAATGTCTTTTTTGACATAAGGAATGTAGATATGAAATATAAACCAGAAATCAGCGGGAAAAATTTATTCTACAAATAATTTGAAGCATTTTCTGAACACATGAAAGAACATTTTTTGAAAAAATTCATTAAATAGAGATATATATTTCGTTATATGGAGATTATTTTTAATGTAATCATAAAAAATTGACCGTTCCTACAAAAAATTCGTTAAATAGAGAAATTCGCTGGATAGATTTCATTTTTGAGAGACTCGACTGTATTTTACCCTCTTTATGTAAGACAATAGCAAATATCATTGAATGATATTAATTCTCCTTAACAGAGGAAGGAAGTCTTAACCAGCCAAACTACATCAGAGTAATATTGGTTATGAAAAATTAATCAGAGTACTTCAAAGAAATTCATCAGATATATTTAGCCAAACATTTCAAAACTCACCTTTACAAAACCTCATTTCAAAATCAAAAATCCAAGCTTTAAAAAACTTTTTTTTTTCTTTCTATTACTCAACTCAATTGTGAAGCTGCAACAAAAAAATACTACAATTCGGGAAAAAAAGCTATTTTTATTATGTATTTTTTGCATTGTACAATCTTGGTTTACAATCAAAATCAATAGATGCAGTCAGATTTGAATTTCCGGTTCAGACGAGTTTTGAAACTCACGTTCTCATTTGAATTTACATTTTTAGCAAACTGCCTTTCATTCTCTTTTCTGATTCAATAAACATGTATTTATTGATACTTTTATTTTTGAAATTTAAAAAAAAAAGAAAAAATCAGTAAATTTCTGTTTATTGTACATATATTTTTTTTAATGTGTCTAAATTACAAGAATTTACCGCTTAAGTGTCCATTTTTTTTTATTTTTTCCTGTTTGTTAATTCAAAGCATGTTTGAGGTTTTATGATCTCATAACAACCCACCCTCTAATCCCTCATATGCACGGTACGCGCTTTAAAGGCACGTAGCGGATGCTAAACCCGCCAGAGAATATGCAAATGAAAAGACAATCGCATCTGAGCACTGATTGATGTGCCTGCCATCAGAATGGATTCCATCAGAGCGACCTGAATTTCGTACCTTTTATGTAATCTGCTTTTTGTGATATTGCTTAATAATTTAGATTTTTTAAAAGTAAATTTATTAATCCCGTGCACATTTCTTTAATTATTATGATATTTTTAGTTATTGTTCAATATGTTCTGTTTTAGTGTAAATTACAACCCACCCTCTAATCCCTCATATGCACGGTACGCGCATTAAATGCACGTAGCGGATGCTAAACCCGCCAGAGCATATGCAAATGAAAAGACGATCGCATCTGAGCACTGATTGATGTGCCTGCCATCAGAATGGATTCCATCAGAGCGACCTGAATTTCGTACCTTTTATGTAATCCGCTTTTTGTGATATTGCTTAATAATTTAGATTTTTTAAAAGTAAATTTATTAATCCCGTGCGCATTTCTTTAATTATTATGATATTTTTAGTTATTGTTCAATATGTTCTGTTTTAGTGTAAATTACAACCCACCCTCTAATCCCTCATATGCACGGTACGCGCATTAAATGCACGTAGCGGATGCTAAACCCGCCAGAGCATATGCAAATGAAAAGACGATCGCATCTGAGCACTGATTGATGTGCCTGCCATCAGAATGGATTCCATCAGAGCGACCTGAATTTCGTACCTTTTATGTAATCCGCTTTTTGTGATATTGCTTAATAATTTAGATTTTTTAAAAGTAAATTTATTAATCCCGTGCGCATTTCTTTAATTATTATGATATTTTTAGTTATTGTTCAATATGTTCTGTTTTGGTGTAAATTACAACCCACCCTCTAATCCCTCATATGCACGGTACGCGCATTAAATGCACGTAGCGGATGCTAAACCCGCCAGAGCATATGCAAATGAAAAGACGATCGCATCTGAGCACTGATTGATGTGCCTGCCATCAGAATGGATTCCATCAGAGCGACCTGAATTTCGTACCTTTTATGTAATCCGCTTTTTGTGATATTGCTTAATAATTTAGATTTTTTAAAAGTAAATTTATTAATCCCGTGCGCATTTCTTTAATTATTATGATATTTTTAGTTATTGTTCAATATGTTCTGTTTTAGTGTAAATTACAACCCACCCTCTAATCCCTCATATGCACGGTACGCGCATTAAATGCACGTAGCGGATGCTAAACCCGCCAGAGCATATGCAAATGAAAAGACGATCGCATCTGAGCACTGATTGATGTGCCTGCCATCAGAATGGATTCCATCAGAGCGACCTGAATTTCGTACCTTTTATGTAATCCGCTTTTTGTGATATTGCTTAATAATTTAGATTTTTTAAAAGTAAATTGATTAATCCCGTGCGCATTTCTTTAATTATTATGATATTTTTAGTTATTGTTCAATATGTTCTGTTTTAGTGTAAATTACAACCCACCCTCTAACCCCTCATATGCACGGTACCCGCATTAAATGCATGTAGCGGATGCTAAACCCTCCAGAGCATATGCAAATGAAAAGACGATCGCATCTGAGCACTGATTGATGTGCCTGCCATCAGAATGGATTCCATCAGAGCGACATGAATTTCGTACCTTTTATGTAATCCGCTTTTTGTGATATTGCTTAATAATTTAGATTTTTTAAAAGTAAATTGATTAATCCCGTGCGCATTTCTTTAATTATTATGATATTTTTAGTTATTGTTCAATATGTTCTGTTTTAGTGTAAATTACAACCCACCTATCGCAAACAATGCGAAATCGAAGCTATAAAATCTACCCGAAATATAGACATCGTCGTTATACTTCAAACGCGTGAAAAGTAATTTAAATATCTTACAAAAAAATGAAGCTTCAAAACATTTCACTTAAAATTTAACACAAACTTTATTCCAGAAATTATTCTACTACCTTTTTATCATTGCTCGTGATCATCTGCGAAAAATAAAACCACGACCATGAAGTGACCATGAGAGTGCTGACAGTAAAGCAATTACAAATATCAATCCAATTCGCGACATTCTCCCACCTTGAGTTTTCGACAGATAAACTCAACAATGGATGCAATAAAATATAAAATAAAATATGACTAATACTTACATTACAGTGCTAAGATACAATTCTTACAATATTACATTTCTCAAAAACAGGTAAATAAACATTTTCTTCTGCAAAATTCAAATAAAATTAAACATATTATTACAAATTCAAATTAACTCTATGGAATATACTAAAAAATAAGAATAAAGTTTTTTGTTGAAACAGTATTTAGAGTTAATAACGTTTTGGGACAGTTACTATTCTGCCACTTCTTGTTCTTAATACTGGATCATTAGAAAGTTCTTTTGGAATCTCTAAATTGTACAGTTTTTGGACAGGTCGCAAAAGTTCACCATTTTCAGTTTTTAATCGTGCAACTCTTTTATTTAATTCTTGCGCGTCAATTGCATCAAAATCTCTCACATCTGAAGATCTTATGTCCTGTAAAAACATTGATGGTGTTAACGGTGCTAGATCGTTCACATCTTCAGTAACATAAGTTAGAGGTCTAGCATTCACAACTTGTTCACAATCACAGAGCACTGTGAGCAGTTCTTCGTAGGATAATGAAGCTCTACCTAGAACTTTTCTCAGGATCCGTTTCACCATTTGTATCAATCGCTCCCACCAGGCAGCGGTAGGTAGGTTAAATTTCCGGCGAATCTTTTGGGCTCTAAATCTTCTGCATCCTACACATTTCTGTACTACTGCTCGAATAGTTTTCCTAGCTTTTACGATCCAGTAGTCTTCTCGTAACGATGTCATCATAAGAGCCACTCCTGCATGCAAAAGCTCTTGGTGTTTCCAGGAGATCAGGTGGTGGACTACAGGATGGTCAGAAGGCAAAAGAACAGGGTATTTAAAATTGAAAGCATCTTCTCTATAAATAACTTGCGTTTTCACTCTTATAATACCATCTTCATCTAGGATTGGTCTTAAGCTACGTATCTTCTGATTATTCTTCTCGTTGAATCTGTCTTTCTGAATCAAAATTATCAATTTTCTTTCGGCTTGTTCTAATTCCAAACACGTAAGTTCAGAAACTTCTTTTGAATTAGGATTTCTTAAATTGTTTAAGAATCTTAAAATCCACGCGATCAATCTTATAATTTTCTTGAAAGATGAAAACCGTCGATAATACCAATCACTAGATTCTGTGTTCTTGTTCATTGCTGAAATGACATTTTTACGTTTTTCAGAGTTAATAATTTCTTCATCGGGAATTTCGACATTTTGAGGCCAAGTATATTCAGGTTGAGCCAACCAATCCGGTCCCTCCCACCATCTTAGTTGTAAAAATTGTTCAATCGAACAACCTCTGGAAGGGATATCTGCCGGATTAAATTTTCCTGCAATGTGTCGCCATTGGTTCTTTTGAGTTAAGGATCTGATTTCTTCTACGCGATTCAAAACGAATGTTTCCCATAGAAATCTCAAATAATCTCTATCATCTTTAACCTTTACGCAGGGGCTCGCTCAGTGTCTACCTGAGAATACATGTAATCCCGGACAGATGCTGTTACAGCCCCTCCGTAAAGGTTAATACTAATTTTTAGAAATTCCTTTTCTATATCGGATACTGCACCAACAGGATATTTCCGAAACCGATGCAATATAGAAGGAATCATTTCAATCAAATTTAATACCTTATCTAGGCAATCATTTAGAGAAGGGGAACCTTTAACATGAGCCGAAGCGTCAAAAACTGGTCTAACTTTAGTAGTTTCACTCGATTCTTTAAATACAGGTCTGTGTGGCAAATAATGTACTTTAGTTTCTTTATTATCAACCACCCTTTCAATTATTCCTGCATTTATCCACGAATCAAATACTTCGCTATATACCTCAATTTTATTTAAATTAATTAACTTTTTCCTCGTTGTAGCAAGCCGCTTTTCGGCCATTTCTCTATTGTTAGGCAAGCAAGCTTTATCTAGCACCCATGGCAGTGCTACTTCGTATCTCCCTTCTGAATCTATTCTTATATTACTCTTAAAATGCTGCATAGTTTCTTCATGAATTTCAGATTTAGTTTTGGATTCAACTGGATCCGTTATACCCATAATATCCAGCCTCCACAAATCAGCAACGGAACAATTGTTCCAAAGTGATGAAATAATCATAGCAGCCTTATTTGTTTCTGATTTAATACTTGGAATTTTTCCCATTAGAGTCCATCCCAAATGGGTTTTTACCGCAACCGGACCACTTTCTAAAACTTTAATATTTCCGGTGAGTAATTTTCCGGCCACATCAGAACCAATCAATAATTTAATTTCATTTTCGGTTTCACATGAACTATTTTCAACATCAGAAATTTTAATGCCATATTTATTTAATTCTGATAACCAAGGCCCATTTGGCACTTTTCGTATTTTAGAACAAATAACAGGAACATCTAAAACATGCATATCACATTTATAACTATAATCTATGCTACTTAAGTGAATTCTATACTTATTATGCTTTGTTTCACTTGTTTCAATATTACCAAATAATGTGTGAATTAATTTAATTTCACCAATACTTTTATAATTCAAATATTTAATTACATCTCGTGATAAATAGGAACGTTCGGATCCTGTGTCAATAACTCCACGCACGATTTTCTCTTTTCCATTGTGCTTTATACGGACACTCAAAGTTTGGAGTAACACAGTAGGATCCGAAGCTTGAGTAGTTAAAACAGTGTCACTACTCCCTGATTCATGTTTATGACTTTCTAACGACACATTACCACCTTCATTTAAAACATTTTGACATAATATAAAAAAATGTCTTTTACCACAATTCGTGCATTTAGTTTTAGAGTTACAATTGCGTGAAATGTGGTTTTTCTTCAGGCAAACAAAGCATGCTCTTTTTTTCAAAATTAAGTTACGTTTCTCATCAAAAGAAAGCGAACTAGCTTTAAAACATTTTTCTGATAAGTGACACTTGTCACAAAATATACATAAATCTTCACGTTTTTTAACTAAATTCTTATTAGACTTATTGTTTATAAATAAATCTGTGGCAGTTGGCATTGAATTATATTCATTATTACATTTATGATATTTCTTTGGGTTTTCAAAACCAAGATTGGAATGAGCCAAAAGAACCCGCTCTTCCGCAATAACTTCATTTTTAAAAAAATCAAGGATAGAATTTAATTGGTTCTTACCTTGAGCAGTCTTCTCACGCTGTCTTTCCCAAATTTTTAATATATCATGAGGTAGACAAGATTCTACAAGTGGAAAAAGTATGCTAGCGTATTTCTCTTCTGTGACCCCTAAGGATTCTAGAGACCTAAGTTTTGTCTCTAGATTATCATATAACGACGATAAATTAAAATTCTTGCTTGATGATCCATTATTATATAAGACTAATTGAAGAAGATCTCTAACATATATCTCAATAAGTGTATCTTCTCTGCCAAACCTTTCTTTCAGATGTAGAATTACTTTTGGATAATTATCAGCAGAAACCGGATAACTATTTACTATCTGTGCTGCTTTGGATTTCGGCGTTATCGCCTGTAAAAGATAAACAAATTTCAAATGGTCATCTAAAGTGGTGTCTTCATGAATTTTGCTGAATGAATTCCAAAAGGTTAACCATAATCTTGCATCGCCATCAAACGGCTGTAAACTTATTTCTGGTAAGCGAAGTGGTCTGGACAGCGTTCTTTCAACATCTGTATAATTCTGCGATCGGAGTTGTTCTTCGATAGGTTTCACCAAAAATGTCTTTACTTTTTGCTTTATAGCAATAAATTTTTCTGTATACTCCTCGCATGCTTCAAATTCTTTAGAATAATCTTTTTCTATAACTTTCTCTGTCAACATAAAATTCAAAATTTCTTCATCTACAGTTCGCAATCTTGTGCTTTTATCTTCCAGTTGACACATTAAATTTTCTATTAAATTAGCATCTGGAGTTGCGTCATTTAGAGCTTCATTTAAAGCATTATAAGTTTTCGTAAATCCAGTTCTAAGAGGCGTTCTTTTGATTTTCAAAGCATCCATTTTTTTTTTTTTTTTCAATGACAACTTCTGTTAACAAATAAAAAAGAGTTACTTTTCACACGTCCCTATTAGTTCGGACGCCACATACCTCAAAACAATGCGAAATCGAAGCTATAAAATCTACCCGAAATATAGACATCGTCGTTATACTTCAAACGCGTGAAAAGTAATTTAAATATCTTACAAAAAAATGAAGCTTCAAAACATTTCACTTAAAATTTAACACAAACTTTATTCCAGAAATTATTCTACTACCTTTTTATCATTGCTCGTGATCATCTGCGAAAAATAAAACCACGACCATGGAGTGACCATGAGAGTGCGGACACTAAAGCAATTACAAATATCAATCCAATTCGCGACACCACCCTCTAACCCCTCATATGCACGGTACCCGCATTAAATGCATGTAGCGGATGCTAAACCCGCCAGAGCATATGCAAATGAAAAGACGATCGCATCTGAGCACTGATTGATGTGCCTGCCACCAGAATGGATTCCATCAGAGCGACCTGAATTTCGTACCTTTTATGTAATCCGCTTTTTGTGATATTGCTTAATAATTTAGATTTTTTAAAAGTAAATTTATTAATCCCGTGCGCATTTCTTTAATTATTATGATATTTTTAGTTATTGTTCAATATGTTCTGTTTTAGTGTAAATTACAACCCACCCTCTAAACCCTCATATGCACGGTACCCGCATTAAATGCACGTAGCGGATGCTAAACCCGCCAGAGCACATGCAAATGAAAAGACGATCGCATCTGAGCACTGATTGATGTGCCTGCCATCAGAATGGATTCATCAGAGCGACCTGATTTTCGTACCTTTTATGTAATACGCTTTTTGTGATATTGCTTAATAATTTAGATTTTTTAAAAGTAAATTTATTAATCCCGTGCGCATTACTTTAATTATTATGATATTTTTAGTTATTGTTCAATATGTTCTGTTTTAGTGTAAATTACAACCCACCCTCTAATCCCTCATATGCATGGTACGCGCATTAAATGCACATAGCGAATGCTAAACCCGCCAGAGCATATGCAAATGAAAAGACGATCGCATCTGAGCACTGATTGATGTGCCTGCCATCAGAATGGATTCCATCAGAGCGACCTGAATTTCGTACCTTTTATGTAATCCGCTTTTTGTGATATTGCTTAATAATTTAGATTTTTTAAAAGTAAATTTATTAATCCCGTGCTCATTTCTTTAATTATTATGATATTTTTAGTTATTGTTCAATATGTTCTGTTTTAGTGTAAATTACAACGCACCCTCTAATCCCTCATATGCACGGTACGCGCATTAAATGCACGTAGCGGATGCTAAACCCGCCAGAGCATATGCAAATGAAAAGACGATCGCATCTGAGCACTGATTGATGTGCCTGCCATCAGAATGGATTCCATCAGAGCGACCTGAATTTCGTACCTTTTGTGTAATCCGCTTTTTGTGATATTGCTTAATAATTTAGATTTTTTAAAAGTAAATTTATTAATCCCGTGCGCATTTCTTTAATTATTATGATATTTTTAGTTATTGTTCAATATGTTCTGTTTTAGTGTAAATTACAACCCACCCTCTAATCCCTCATATGCACGGTACCCGCATTAAATGCACGTAGCGGATGCTAAACCCGCCAGAGCATATGCAAATGAAAAGACGATCGCATCTGAGCACTGATTGATGTGCCTGCCATCAGAATGGATTCCATCAGAGCGACCTGAATTTCGTACCTTTTATGTAATCCGCTTTTTGTGATATTGCTTAATAATTTAGATTTTTTAAAAGTAAATTAATTAATCCCGTGCGCATTTCTTTAATTATTATGATATTTTTAGTTATTGTTCAATATGTTCTGTTTTAGTGTAAATTACAACCCACCCTCTAATCCCTCATATGCACGGTACGCGCATTAAATGCACGTAGCGGATGCTAAACCCGCCAGAGCATATGCAAATGAAAAGACGATCGCATCTGAGCACTGATTGATGTGCCTGCCATCAGAATGGATTCCATCAGAGCGACCTGAATTTCGTACCTTTTATGTAATCCGCTTTTTGTGATATCTATACATATAATAAAACAGTAGGACCCGGTGTGTCTGTACATTGAAGATAATTGACAAAAATGGAGTCAGGGCGATAAAAGAAAACCAATGAAACACAAAAAAATTTTTTTTGAATTTTTTGTCTGTCTGTCTGTCTGTCTGTCTGTTTGTTCGAGGTTATCTTCGTAACTACTGAATGGATTTTTATGCGGTTTTCACTAATGAAGAATGCACACTCCCGGGCAGTGTATAGGCTTTGTTTCATCAAAATCGGACAACAGACAAAAAAGTAACAAAAAGAAACAAAAGAAACTATTAGGTGCGCTGCTCACGTTTTTTAGTACATAACGTTTTTTAGTACATATAAAATCCAATAGATGTCACTGTGCGATTTTAAAACGCGCTATCGTTATGTTTTCGCCAGTCTACTTAAGTATGAGAAAGTTTCAAGCTGGCTGTCGTTCCATGTGGTTTAGTCGGTAGAACGTCAGTGCGCCATACTGATGGCCCGGGTTCGATTCCCAGCATGGAATTTTTTTTCACTATGTTGGCATTAACGCCTATAAGCAATTAAAAGAATTTGAAATATTGTATTCAAGGCGAATTTTCTCTCTGGGAAAATTTCCTTGCATTAATATGTCAGTGTAATTTTTTTTTCGATACTTTGTTTTTCTTAAAAAATTACAGTAAATATTTGATATTTCCCAACGTTTTTTGAATGATCGACTTGCTTTTTTTTTTTTAATGTATGTCTGAACCTTATCTAACTACTTCTTCAAGATTTCTTTAGATAAACCGACCAGCGTAGCGGGCGAAGGCCGCTAGTTGCTTAATAATTTAGATTTTTTAAAAGTAAATTTATTAATCCCGTGCGCATTTCTTTAATTATTATGATATTTTTAGTTATTGTTCAATATGTTCTGTTTTAGTGTAAATTACAACCCACCCTCTAAACCCTCATATGCACGGTACCCGCATTAAATGCACGTAGCGGATGCTAAACCCGCCAGAGCATATGCAAATGAAAAGACGATCGACTCTGAGCACTGATTGATGTGCCTGCCATCAGAATGGATACCATCAGAGCGACCTGAATTTCGTACCTTTTATGTAATCCGCTTTTTGTGATATTGCTTAATAATTTAGATTTTTTAAAAGTAAATTTATTAATCCCGTGCTCATTTCTTTAATTATTATGATATTTTTAGTTATTGTTCAATATGTTCTGTATTAGTGTAAATTAAAACGCACCCTCTAATCCCTCATATGCACGGTACGCGCATTAAATGCACGTAGCGGATGCTAAACCCGCCAGAGCATATGCAAATGAAAAGACGATCGCATCTGAGCACTGATTGATGTGCCTGCCATCAGAATGGATTCCATCAGAGCGACCTGAATTTCGTACCTTTTATGTAATCCGCTTTTTGTGATATTGCTTAATAATTTAGATTTTTTAAAAGTAAATTGATTAATCCCGTGCGCATTTCTTTAATTATTATGATATTTTTAGTTATTGTTCAATATGTTCTGTTTTAGTGTAAATTACAACGCACCCTCTAATCCCTCATATGCACGGTACGCGCATTAAATGCACGTAGCGGATGCTAAACCCGCCAGAGCATATGCAAATGAAAAGACGATCGCATCTGAGCACTGATTGATGTGCCTGCCATCAGAATGAACTCCATCAGAGCGACCTGAATTTCGTACCTTTTATGTAATCCGCTTTTTGTGATATTGCTTAATAATTTAGATTTTTTAAAAGTAAATTTATTAATCCCGTGCGCATTTCTTTAATTATTATGATATTTTTAGTTATTGTTCAATATGTTCTGTTTTAGTGTAAATTACAACCCACCCTCTAATCCCTCATATGCACGGTACCCGCATTAAATGCACGTAGCGGATGCTAAACCCGCCAGAGCATATGCAAATGAAAAGACGATCGCATCTGAGCACTGATTGATGTGCCTGCCATCAGAATGGATTCCATCAGAGCGACCTGAATTTCGTACCTTTTATGTAATCCGCTTTTTGTGATATTGCTTAATAATTTAGATTTTTTAAAAGTAAATTTATTAATCCCGTGCGCATTTCTTTAATTATTATGATATTTTTAGTTATTGTTCAATATGTTCTGTTTTAGTGTAAATTACAACCCACCCTCTAATCCCTCATATGCACGGTACGCGCATTAAATGCACTTAGCGGATGCTAAACCCGCCAGAGCATATGCAAAGGAAAAGACGATCGCATCTGAGCACTGATTGATGTGCATGCCATCAGAATGGATTCCATCAGAGCGACCTGAATTTCGTACCTTTTATGTAATCCGCTTTTTCTGATATTGCTTAATAATTTAGATTTTTTAAAAGTAAATTTATTAATCCCGTGCGCATTTCTTTAATTATTATGATATTTTTAGTTATTGTTCAATATGTTCTGTTTTAGTGTAAATTACAACGCACCCTCTAATCCCTCATATGCACGGTACGCGAATTAAATGCACGTAGCGGATGCTAAACACGCCAGAGCATATGCAAATGAAAAGACGATCGCATCTGAGCACTGATTGATGTGCCTGCCATCAGAATGGATTCCATCAGAGCGACCTGAATTTCGTACCTTTTATGTAATCCGCTTTTTGTGATATTGCTTAATAATTTAGATTTTTTAAAAGTAAATTTATTAATCCCGTGCGCATTTCTTTAATTATTATGATATTTTTAGTTATTGTTCAATATGTTCTGTTTTAGTGTAAATTACAACCCACCCTCTAATCCCTCATATGCACGGTACGCGCATTAAATGCACGTAGCGGATGCTAAACCCGCCAGAGCATATGCAAATGAAAAGACGATCGCATCTGAGCACTGATTGATGTGCCTGCCATCAGAATGGATTCCATCCGAGCGACCTGAATTTCGTACCTTTTATGTAATCCGCTTTTTGTGATATTGCTTAATAATTTAGATTTTTTAAAAGTAAATTTATTAATCCCGTGCGCATTTCTTTAATTATTATGATATTTTTACTTATTGTTCAATATGTTCTGTTTTAGTGTAAATTACAACCCACCCTCTAAACCCTCATATGCACGGTACGCGCATTAAATGCACGTAGCGGATGCTAAACCCGCCAGAGCATATGCAAATGAAAAGACGATCGCATCTGAGCACTGATTGATGTGCCTGCCATCAGAATGGATTCCATCAGAGCGACCTGAATTCCGTACCTTTTGTGTAATCCGCTTTTTGTGATATTGCTTAATAATTTAGATTTTTTAAAAGTAAATTTATTAATCCCGTGCGCATTTCTTTAATTATTATGATATTTTTAGTTATTGTTCAATATGTTCTGTTTTAGTGTAAATTACAACGCACCCTCTAATCCCTCATATGCACGGTACGCGAATTAAATGCACGTAGCGGATGCTAAACCCGCCAGAGCATATGCAAATGAAAAGACGATCGCATCTGAGCACTGATTGATGTGCCTGCCATCAGAATGGATTCCATCAGAGCGACCTGAATTTCGTACCTTTTATGTAATCCGCTTTTTGTGATATTGCTTAATAATTTAGATTTTTTAAAAGTAAATTTATTAATCCCGTGCGCATTTCTTTAATTATTATGATATTTTTAGTTATTGTTCAATATGTTCTGTTTTAGTGTAAATTACAACCCACCCTCTAATCCCTCATATGCACGGTACGCGCATTAAATGCACGTAGCGGATGCTAAACCCGCCAGAGCATATGCAAATGAAAAGACGATCGCATCTGTGCACTGATTGATGTGCCTGCCATCAGAATGGATTCCATCAGAGCGACCTGAATTTCGTACCTTTTATGTAATCCGCTTTTTGTGATATTGCTTAATAATTTAGATTTTTTAAAAGTAAATTTATTAATCCCGTGCGCATTTCTTTAATTATTATGATATTTTTAGTTATTGTTCAATATGTTCTGTTTTAGTGTAAATTACAACCCACCCTCTAATCCCTCATATGCACGGTACGCGCATTCAATGCACGTAGCGGATGCTAAACTGCCAGAGCATATGCAAATGAAAAGACGATCGCATCTGAGCACTGATTGATGTGCCTGCCATCAGAATGGATTCCATCAGAGCGACCTGAATTTCGTACCTTTTATGTAATCCGCTTTTTGTGATATTGCTTAATAATTTAGATTTTTTAAAAGTAAATTTATTAATCCCGTGCGCATTTCTTTAATTATTATGATATTTTTAGTTATTGTTCAATATGTTCTGTTTTAGTGTAAATTACAACCCACCCTCTAATCCCTCATATGCACGGTACCCGCATTAAATGCACGTAGCGGATGCTAAACCCGCCAGAGCATATGCAAATGAAAAGACGATCGCATCTGAGCACTGATTGATGTGCCTGCCATCAGAATGGATTCCATCAGAGCGACCTGAATTTCGTACCTTTTATGTAATCCGCTTTTTCTGATATTGCTTAATAATTTAGATTTTTTAAAAGTAAATTTATTAATCCCGTGCGCATTTCTTTAATTATTATGATATTTTTAGATATTGTTCAATATGTTCTGTTTTAGTGTAAATTACAACGCACCCTCTAATCCCTCATATGCACGGTACGCGAATTAAATGCACGTAGCGGATGCTAAACCCGCCAGAGCATATGCAAATGAAAAGACGATCGCATCTGAGCACTGATTGATGTGCCTGCCATCAGAATGGATTCCATCAGAGCGACCTGAATTTCGTACCTTTTATGTAATCCGCTTTTTGTGATATTGCTTAATAATTTAGATTTTTTAAAAGTAAATTTATTAATCCCGTGCGCATTTCTTTAATTATTATGATATTTTTAGTTATTGTTCAATATGTTCTGTTTTAGTGTAAATTACAACCCACCCTCTAATCCCTCATATGCACGGTACGCGCATTAAATGCACGTAGCGGATGCTAAACCCGCCAGAGCATATGCAAATGAAAAGACGATCGCATCTGAGCACTGATTGATGTGCCTGCCATCAGAATGGATTCCATCCGAGCGACCTGAATTTCGTACCTTTTATGTAATCCGCTTTTTGTGATATTGCTTAATAATTTAGATTTTTTAAAAGTAAATTTATTAATCCCGTGCGCATTTCTTTAATTATTATGATATTTTTACTTATTGTTCAATATGTTCTGTTTTAGTGTAAATTACAACCCACCCTCTAAACCCTCATATGCACGGTACGCGCATTAAATGCACGTAGCGGATGCTAAACCCGCCAGAGCATATGCAAATGAAAAGACGATCGCATCTGAGCACTGATTGATGTGCCTGCCATCAGAATGGATTCCATCAGAGCGACCTGAATTCCGTACCTTTTGTGTAATCCGCTTTTTGTGATATTGCTTAATAATTTAGATTTTTTAAAAGTAAATTTATTAATCCCGTGCGCATTTCTTTAATTATTATGATATTTTTAGTTATTGTTCAATATGTTCTGTTTTAGTGTAAATTACAACGCACCCTCTAATCCCTCATATGCACGGTACGCGAATTAAATGCACGTAGCGGATGCTAAACCCGCCAGAGCATATGCAAATGAAAAGACGATCGCATCTGAGCACTGATTGATGTGCCTGCCATCAGAATGGATTCCATCAGAGCGACCTGAATTTCGTACCTTTTATGTAATCCGCTTTTTGTGATATTGCTTAATAATTTAGATTTTTTAAAAGTAAATTTATTAATCCCGTGCGCATTTCTTTAATTATTATGATATTTTTAGTTATTGTTCAATATGTTCTGTTTTAGTGTAAATTACAACCCACCCTCTAATCCCTCATATGCACGGTACGCGCATTAAATGCACGTAGCGGATGCTAAACCCGCCAGAGCATATGCAAATGAAAAGACGATCGCATCTGAGCACTGATTGATGTGCCTGCCATCAGAATGGATTCCATCAGAGCGACCTGAATTTCGTACCTTTTATGTAATCCGCTTTTTGTGATATTGCTTAATAATTTAGATTTTTTAAAAGTAAATTTATTAATCCCGTGCGCATTTCTTTAATTATTATGATATTTTTAGTTATTGTTCAATATGTTCTGTTTTAGTGTAAATTACAACCCACCCTCTAATCCCTCATATGCACGGTACGCGCATTAAATGCATGTAGCGGATGCTAAACCCTCCAGAGCATATGCAAATGAAAAGACGATCGCATCTGAGCACTGATTGATGTGCCTGCCATCAGAATGGATTCCATCAGAGCGACCTGAATTTCGTACCTTTTATGTAATCCGCTTTTTGTGATATTGCTTAATAATTTAGATTTTTTAAAAGTAAATTTATTAATCCCGTGTGCATTTCTTTAATTAGTATGATATTTTTAGTTATTGTTCAATATATTCTGTTTTAGTGCAAATTACTACCCACCCTCTAATCCCTCATATGCACGGTACGCGCATTAAATGCACGTAGCGGATGCTAAACCCGCCAGAGCATATGCAAATGAAAAGACGATCGCATCTGAGCACTGATTGATGTGCCTGCCATCAGAATGGATTCCATCAGAGCGACCTGAATTTCGTACCTTTTGTGTAATCCGCTTTTTGTGATATTGCTTAATAATTCAGATTTTTTAAAAGTAAATTTATTAATCCCGTGCGCATTTCTTTAATTATTATGATATTTTTAGTTATTGTTCAATATGTTCTGTTTTAGTGTAAATTACAACGCACCCTCTAATCCCTCATATGCACGGTACGCGAATTAAATGCACGTAGCGGATGCTAAACCCGCCAGAGCATATGCAAATGAAAAGACGATCGCATCTGAGCACTGATTGATGTGCCTGCCATCAGAATGGATTCCATCAGAGCGACCTGAATTTCGTACCTTTTATGTAATCCGCTTTTTGTGATATTGCTTAATAATTTAGATTTTTTAAAAGTAAATTTATTAATCCCGTGCGCATTTCTTTAATTATTATGATATTTTTAGTTATTGTTCAATATGTTCTGTTTTAGTGTAAATTACAACCCACCCTCTAATCCCTCATATGCACGGAACGCGCATTAAATGCACGTAGCGGATGCTAAACCCGCCAGAGCATATGCAAATGAAAAGACGATCGCATCTGAGCACTGATTGATGTGCCTGCCATCAGAATGGATTCCATCAGAGCGACCTGAATTTCGTACCTTTTATGTAATCCGCTTTTTGTGATATTGCTTAATAATTTAGATTTTTTAAAAGTAAATTTATTAATCCCGTGCGCATTTCTTTAATTATTATGATATTTTTAGTTATTGTTCAATATGTTCTGTTTTAGTGTAAATTACAACGCACCCTCTAATCCCTCATATGCACGGTACGCGAATTAAATGCACGTAGCGGATGCTAAACCCGCCAGAGCATATGCAAATGAAAAGACGATCGCATCTGAGCACTGATTGATGTGCCTGCCATCAGAATGGATTCCATCAGAGCGACCTGAATTTCGTACCTTTTATGTAATCCGCTTTTTGTGATATTGCTTAATAATTTAGATTTTTTAAAAGTAAATTTATTAATCCCGTGCGCATTTCTTTAATTATTATGATATTTTTAGTTATTGTTCAATATGTTCTGTTTTAGTGTAAATTACAACCCACCCTCTAATCCCTCATATGCACGGTACGCGCATTAAATGCACGTAGCGGATGCTAAACCCGCCAGAGCATATGCAAATGAAAAGACGATCGCATCTGAGCACTGATTGATGTGCCTGCCATCAGAATGGATTCCATCAGAGCGACCTGAATTTCGTACCTTTTATGTAATCCGCTTTTTGTGATATTGCTTAATAATTTAGATTTTTTAAAAGTAAATTTATTAATCCCGTGCGCATTTCTTTAATTATTATGATATTTTTAGTTATTGTTCAATATGTTCTGTTTTAGTGTAAATTACAACCCACCCTCTAAACCCTCATATGCACGGTACGCGCATTAAATGCACGTAGCGGATGCTAAACCCGCCAGAGCATATGCAAATGAAAAGACGATCGCATCTGAGCACTGATTGATGTGCCTGCCATCAGAATGGATTCCATCAGAGCGACCTGAATTTCGTACCTTTTATGTAATCCGCTTTTTGTGATATTGCTTAATAATTTAGATTTTTTAAAAGTAAATTTATTAATCCCGTGCGCACTTCTTTAATTATTATGATATTTTTAGTTATTGTTCAATATGTTCTGTTTTAGTGTAAATTACAACCCACCCTCTAATCCCTCATATGCACGGTACGCGCATTAAATGCATGTAGCGGATGCTAAACCCTCCAGAGCATATGCAAATGAAAAGACGATCGCATCTGACCACTGATTGATGTGCCTGCCATCAGAATGGATTCCATCAGAGCGACCTGAATTTCGTACCTTTTATGTAATCCGCTTTTTGTGATATTGCTTAATAATTTAGATTTTTTAAAAGTAAATTTATTAATCCCGTGTGCATTTCTTTAATTATTATGATATTTTTAGTTATTGTTCAATATATTCTGTTTTAGTGCAAATTACTACCCACCCTCTAATCCCTCATATGCACGGTACGCGCATTAAATGCACGTAGCGGATGCTAAACCCGCCAGAGCATATGCAAATGAAAAGACGATCGCATCTGAGCACTGATTGATGTGCCTGCCATCAGAATGGATTCCATCAGAGCGACCTGAATTTCGTACCTTTTGTGTAATCCGCTTTTTGTGACATTGCTTAATAATTTAGATTTTTTAAAAGTAAATTTATTAATCCCGTGCGCATTTCTTTAATTATTATGATATTTTTAGTTATTGTTCATTATGTTCTGTTTTAGTGTAAATTACAACGCACCCTCTAGTCCCTCATATGCACGGTACGCGAATTAAATGCACGTAGCGGATGCTAAACCCGCCAGAGCATATGCAAATGAAAAGACGATCGCATCTGAGCACTGATTGATGTGCCTGCCATCAGAATGGATTCCATCAGAGCGACCTGAATTTCGTACCTTTTATGTAATCCGCTTTTTGTGATATTGCTTAATAATTTAGATTTTTTAAAAGTAAATTTATTAATCCCGTGTGCATTTCTTTAATTATTATGATATTTTTAGTTATTGTTCAATATATTCTGTTTTAGTGCAAATTACTACCCACCCTCTAATCCCTCATATGCACGGTACGCGCATTAAATGCACGTAGCGGATGCTAAACCCGCCAGAGCATATGCAAATGAAAAGACGATCGCATCTGAGCACTGATTGATGTGCCTGCCATCAGAATGGATTCCATCAGAGCGACCTGAATTTCGTACCTTTTGTGTAATCCGCTTTTTGTGATATTGCTTAATAATTTAGATTTTTTAAAAGTAAATTTATTAATCCCGTGCGCATTTCTTTAATTATTATGATATTTTTAGTTATTGTTCAATATGTTCTGTTTTAGTGTAAATTACAACGCACCCTCTAATCCCTCATATGCACGGTACGCGAATTAAATGCACGTAGCGGATGCTAAACCCGCCAGAGCATATGCAAATGAAAAGACGATCGCATCTGAGCACTGATTGATGTGCCTGCCATCAGAATGGATTCCATCAGAGCGACCTGAATTTCGTACCTTTTATGTAATCCGCTTTTTGTGATATTGCTTAATAATTTAGATTTTTTAAAAGTAAATTTATTAATCCCGTGCGCATTTCTTTAATTATTATGATATTTTTAGTTATTGTTCAATATGTTCTGTTTTAGTGTAAATTACAACGCACCCTCTAATCCCTCATATGCACGGTACGCGAATTAAATGCACGTAGCGGATGCTAAACCCGCCAGAGCATATGCAAATGAAAAGACGATCGCATCTGAGCACTGATTGATGTGGCTGCCATCAGAATGGATTCCATCAGAGCGACCTGAATTTCGCACCTTTTATGTAATCCGCTTTTTGTGATATTGCTTAATAATTTAGATTTTTTAAAAGTAAATTTATTAATCCCGTGCGCATTTCTTTAATTATTATGATATTTTTAGTTATTGTTCAATATGTTCTGTTTTAGTGTAAATTACAACCCACCCTCTAATCCCTCATATGCACGGTACGCGCATTAAATGCACGTAGCGGATGCTAAACCCGCCAGAGCATATGCAAATGAAAAGACGATCGCATCTGAGCACTGATTGATCTGCCTGCCATCAGAATGGATTCCATCAGAGCGACCTGAATTTCGTACCTTTTGTGTAATCCGCTTTTTGTGATATTGCTTAATAATTTAGATTTTTTAAAAGTAAATTTATTAATCCCGTGCGCATTTCTTTAATTATTATGATATTTTTAGTTATTGTTCATTATGTTCTGTTTTAGTGTAAATTACAACGCACCCTCTAGTCCCTCATATGCACGGTACGCGAATTAAATGCACGTAGCGGATGCTAAACCCGCCAGAGCATATGCAAATGAAAAGACGATCGCATCTGAGCACTGATTGATGTGCCTGCCATCAGAATGGATTCCATCAGAGCGACCTGAATTTCGTACCTTTTATGTAATCCGCTTTTTGTGATATTGCTTAATAATTTAGATTTTTTAAAAGTAAATTTATTAATCCCGTGTGCATTTCTTTAATTATTATGATATTTTTAGTTATTGTTCAATATATTCTGTTTTAGTGCAAATTACTACCCACCCTCTAATCCCTCATATGCACGGTACGCGCATTAAATGCACGTAGCGGATGCTAAACCCGCCAGAGCATATGCAAATGAAAAGACGATCGCATCTGAGCACTGATTGATGTGCCTGCCATCAGAATGGATTCCATCAGAGCGACCTGAATTTCGTACCTTTTGTGTAATCCGCTTTTTGTGATATTGCTTAATAATTTAGATTTTTTAAAAGTAAATTTATTAATCCCGTGCGCATTTCTTTAATTATTATGATATTTTTAGTTATTGTTCAATATGTTCTGTTTTAGTGTAAATTACAACGCACCCTCTAATCCCTCATATGCACGGTACGCGAATTAAATGCACGTAGCGGATGCTAAACCCGCCAGAGCATATGCAAATGAAAAGACGATCGCATCTGAGCACTGATTGATGTGCCTGCCATCAGAATGGATTCCATCAGAGCGACCTGAATTTCGTACCTTTTATGTAATCCGCTTTTTGTGATATTGCTTAATAATTTAGATTTTTTAAAAGTAAATTTATTAATCCCGTGCGCATTTCTTTAATTATTATGATATTTTTAGTTATTGTTCAATATGTTCTGTTTTAGTGTAAATTACAACGCACCCTCTAATCCCTCATATGCACGGTACGCGAATTAAATGCACGTAGCGGATGCTAAACCCGCCAGAGCATATGCAAATGAAAAGACGATCGCATCTGAGCACTGATTGATGTGGCTGCCATCAGAATGGATTCCATCAGAGCGACCTGAATTTCGCACCTTTTATGTAATCCGCTTTTTGTGATATTGCTTAATAATTTAGATTTTTTAAAAGTAAATTTATTAATCCCGTGCGCATTTCTTTAATTATTATGATATTTTTAGTTATTGTTCAATATGTTCTGTTTTAGTGTAAATTACAACCCACCCTCTAATCCCTCATATGCACGGTACGCGCATTAAATGCACGTAGCGGATGCTAAACCCGCCAGAGCATATGCAAATGAAAAGACGATCGCATCTGAGCACTGATTGATCTGCCTGCCATCAGAATGGATTCCATCAGAGCGACCTGAATTTCGTACCTTTTGTGTAATCCGCTTTTTGTGATATTGCTTAATAATTTAGATTTTTTAAAAGTAAATTTATTAATCCCGTGCGCATTTCTTTAATTATTATGATATTTTTAGTTATTGTTCAATATGTTCTGTTTTAGTGTAAATTACAACCCACCCTCTAATCCCTCATATGCACGGTACGCGCATTAAATGCACGTAGCGGATGCTAAACCCGCCAGAGCATATGCAAATGAAAAGACGATCGCATCTGAGCACTGATTGATGTGCCTGCCATCAGAATGGATTCCATCAGAGCGACCTGAATTTCGTACCTTTTGTGTAATCCGCTTTTTGTGATATTGCTTAATAATTTAGATTTTTTAAAAGTAAATTTATTAATCCCGTGCGCATTTCTTTAATTATTATGATATTTTTAGTTATTGTTCAATATGTTCTGTTTTAGTGTAAATTACAACGCACCCTCTAATCCCTCATATGCACGGTACGCGAATTAAATGCACGTAGCGGATGCTAAACCCGCCAGAGCATATGCAAATGAAAAGACGATCGCATCTGAGCACTGATTGATGTGCCTGCCATCAGAATGGATTCCATCAGAGCGACCTGAATTTCGTACCTTTTATGTAATCCGCTATTTGTGATATTGCTTAATAATTTAGATTTTTTAAAAGTAAATTTATTAATCCCGTGCGCATTTCTTTAATTATTATGATATTTTTAGTTATTGTTCAATATGTTCTGTTTTAGTGTAAATTACAACGCACCCTCTAATCCCTCATATGCACGGTACGCGAATTAAATGCACGTAGCGGATGCTAAACCCGCCAGAGCATATGCAAATGAAAAGACGATCGCATCTGAGCACTGATTGATGTGCCTGCCATCAGAATGGATTCCATCAGAGCGACCTGAATTTCGTACCTTTTGTGTAATCCGCTTTTTGTGATATTGCTTAATAATTTAGATTTTTTAAAAGTAAATTTATTAATCCCGTGCGCATTTCTTTAATTATTATGATATTTTTAGTTATTGTTCATTATGTTCTGTTTTAGTGTAAATTACAACGCACCCTCTAGTCCCTCATATGCACGGTACGCGCATTAAATGCACGTAGCGGATGCTAAACCCGCCAGAGCATATGCAAATGAAAAGACGATCGCATCTGAGCACTGATTGATGTGCCTGCCATCAGAATGGATTCCATCAGAGCGACCTGAATTTCGTACCTTTTATGTAATCCGCTTTTTGTGATATTGCTTAATAATTTAGATTTTTTAAAAGTAAATTGATTAATCCCGTGCGCATTTCTTTAATTATTATGATATTTTTAGTTATTGTTCAATATGTTCTGTTTTAGTGTAAATTGCAACCCACCCTCTAAACCCTCATATGCACGGTACCCGCATTAAATGCACGTAGCGGATGCTAAACCCGCCAGAGCATATGCAAATGAAAAGACGATCGCATCTGAGCACTGATTGATGTGCCTGCCATCAGAATGGATTCCATCAGAGCGACCTGAATTTCGTACCTTTTATGTAATCCGCTTTTTGTGATATTGCTTAATAATTTAGATTTTTTAAAAGTAAATTTATTAATCCCGTGCGCATTACTTTAATTTTTATGATATTTTTAGTTATTGTTCAATATGTTCTGTTTTAGTGTAAATTACAACCCACCCTCTAATCCCTCATATGCACGGTACGCGCATTAAATGCACGTAGCGAATGCTAAACCCGCCAGAGCATATGCAAATGAAAAGACGATCGCATCTGAGCACTGATTGATGTGCCTGCCATCAGAATGGATTCCATCAGAGCGACCTGAATTTCGTACCTTTTATGTAATCCGCTTTTTGTGATATTGCTTAATAATTTAGATTTTTTAAAAGTAAATTTATTAATCCCGTGCGCATTTCTTTAATTATTATGATATTTTTAGTTATTGATCAATATGTTCTGTTTTAGTGTAAATTACAACCCACCCTCTAATCCCTCATATGCACGGTACGCGCATTAAATGCACGTAGCGGATGCTAAACCCGCCAGAGCATATGCAAATGAAAAGACGATCGCATCTGAGCACTGATTGATGTGCCTGCCATCAGAATGGATTCCATCAGAGCGACCTGAATTTCGTACCTTTTATGTAATCCGCTTTTTGTGATATTGCTTAATAATTTAGATTTTTTAAAAGTAAATTTATTAATCCCGTGCGCATTTCTTTAATTATTATGATATTTTTAGTTATTGTTCAATATGTTCTGTTTTAGTGTAAATTAAAACCCACCCTCTAATCCCTCATATGCACGGTACGCGCATTAAATGCACGTAGCGGATGCTAAACCCGCCAGAGCATATGCAAATGAAAAGACGATCGCATCTGAGCACTGATTGATGTGCCTGCCATCAGAATGGATTCCATCAGAGCGACCTGAATTTCGTACCTTTTATGTAATCCGCTTTTTGTGATATTGCTTAATAATTTAGATTTTTTAAAAGTAAATTGATTAATCCCGTGCGCATTTCTTTAATTATTATGATATTTTTAGTTATTGTTCAATATGTTCTGTTTTAGTGTAAATTACAACCCACCCTCTAAACCCTCATATGCACGGTACCCGCATTAAATGCACGTAGCGGATGCTAAACCCGCCAGAGCATATGCAAATGAAAAGACGATCGCATCTGAGCACTGATTGATGTGCCTGCCATCAGAATGGATTCATCAGAGCGACCTGATTTTCGTACCTTTTATGTAATCCGCTTTTTGTGATATTGCTTAATAATTTAGATTTTTTAAAAGTAAATTTATTAATCCCGTGCGCATTACTTTAATTATTATGATATTTTTAGTTATTGTTCAATATGTTCTGTTTTAGTGTAAATTACAACCCACCTTCTAATCCCTCATATGCACGGTACGCGCATTAAATGCACGTAGCGAATGCTAAACCCGCCAGAGCATATACAAATGAAAAGACGATCGAATCTGAGCACTGATTGATGTGCCTGCCATCAGAATGGATTCCATCAGAGCGACCTGAATTTCGTACCTTTTATGTAATCCGCTTTTTGTGATATTGCTTAATAATTTAGATTTTTTAAAAGTAAATTTATTAATCCCGTGCGCATTTCTTTAATTATTATGATATTTTTAGTTATTGTTCAATATGTTCTGTTTTAGTGTAAATTACAACCCACCCTCTAATCCCTCATATGCACGGTACGCGCATTAAATGCACGTAGCGAATGCTAAACCCGCCAGAGCATATGCAAATGAAAAGACGATCGCATCTGAGCACTGATTGATGTGCCTGCCATCAGAATGGATTCCATGAGAGCGACCTGAATTTCGTACCTTTTATGTAATCCGCTTTTTGTGATATTGCTTAATAATTTAGATTTTTTAAAAGTAAATTAATTAATCCCGTGCGCATTTCTTTAATTATTATGATATTTTTAGTTATTGTTCAATATGTTCTGTTTTAGTGTAAATTACAACCCACCCTCTAATCCCTCATATGCACGGTACGCGCATTAAATGCACGTAGCGAATGCTAAACCCGCCAAAGCATATGCAAATGAAAAGACGATCGCATCTGAGCACTGATTGATGTGCCTGCCATCAGAATGGATTCCATCAGAGCGACCTGAATTTCGTACCTTTTATGTAATCCGCTTTTTGTGATATTGCTTAATAATTTAGATTTTTTAAAAGTAAATTTATTAATCCCGTGCGCATTTCTTTAATTATTATGATATTTTTAGTTATTGTTCAATATGTTCTGTTTTAGTGTAAATTACAACCCACCCTCTAATCCCTCATATGAACGGTACGCGCATTAAATGCACGTAGCGAATGTAAACCCGCCAGAGCATATGCAAATGAAAAGACGATCGCATCTGAGCACTGATTGATGTGCCTGCCATCAGAATGGATTCCATCAGAGCGACCTGAATTTCGTACCTTTTATGTAATCCGCTTTTTGTGATATTGCTTAATAATTTAGATTTTTTAAAAGTAAATTTATTAATCCCGTGCGCATTTCTTTAATTATTATGATATTTTTAGTTATTGTTCAATATGTTCTGTTTTATTGTAAATTACAACCCACCCTCTAATCCCTCATATGCACGGTACCCGCATTAAATGCACGTAGCGGATGCTAAACCCGCCAGAGCATATGCAAATGAAAAGACGATCGCATCTGAGCACTGATTGATGTGCCTGCCATCAGAATGGATTCCATGAGAGCGACCTGAATTTCGTACCTTTTATGTAATCCGCTTTTTGTGATATTGCTTAATAATTTAGATTTTTTAAAAGTAAATTAATTAATCCCGTGCGCATTTCTTTAATTATTATGATATTTTTAGTTATTGTTCAATATGTTCTGTTTTAGTGTAAATTACAACCCACCCTCTAATCCCTCATATGCACGGTACCCGCATTAAATGCACGTAGCGGATGCCAAACCCGCCAGAGCATATGCAAATGAAAAGACGATCGCATCTGAGCACTGATTGATGTGCCTGCCATCAGAATGGATTCCATCAGAGCGACCTGAATTTCGTACCTTTTATGTAATCCGCTTTTTGTGATATTGCTTAATAATTTAGTTTTTTTAAAAGTAAATTGATTAATCCCGTGCGCATTTCTTTAATTATTATGATATTTTTAGTTATTGTTCAATATGTTCTGTTTTAGTGTAAATTACAACCCACCCTCTAATCCCTCATATGCACGGTACCCGCATTAAATGCACGTAGCGGATGCCAAACCCGCCAGAGCATATGCAAATGAAAAGACGATCGCATCTGAGCACTGATTGATGTGCATGCCATCAGAATGGATTCCATCAGAGCGACCTGAATTTCGTACCTTTTATGTAATCCGCTTTTTGTGATATTGCTTAATAATTTAAATTTTTAAAAGTAAATTTATTAATCCCGTGCGCATTTCTTTAATTATTATGATATTTTTAGTTATTGTTCAATATGTTCTGTTTTAGTGTAAATTACTACCCACCCTCTAATCCCTCATATGCACGGTACGCGCATTCAATGCACGTAGCGGATGCTAAACCCGCCAGAGCATATGCAAATGAAAAGACGATCGCATCTGAGCGCTGATTGATGTGCCTGCCATCAGAATGGTTTGCATCAGAGCGACCTGAATTTCGTACCTTTTATGTAATCCGCTTTTTCTGATATTGCTTAATAATTTAGATTTTTTAAAAGTAAATTTATTAATCCCGTGCGCATTTCTTTAATTATTATGATATTTTTAGTTATTGTTCAATATGTTCTGTTTTAGTGTAAATTACAACCCACCCTCTAAACCCTCATATGCACGGTACGCGCATTAAATGCACGTAGCGGATGCTAAACCCGCCAGAGCATATGCAAATGAAAAGACGATCGCATCTGAGCACTGATTGATGTGCCTGCCATGAGAATGGATTCCATCAGAGCGACCTGAATTTCGTACCTTTTGTGTAATCCGCTTTTTTTTATATTGCTTAATAATTTAGATTTTTTAAAAGTAAATTTATTAATCCCGTGCGCATTTCTTTAATTATTATGATATTTTTACTTATTGTTCAATATGTTCTGTTTTAGTGTAAATTACTACCCACCCTCTAATCCCTCATATGCACGGTACGCGCATTCAATGCACGTAGCGGATGCTAAACCCGCCAGAGCATATGCAAATGAAAAGACGATCGCATCTGAGCACTGATTGATGTGCCTGCCATCAGAATGGATTGCATCAGAGCGACCTGAATTTGGTACCTTTTATGTAATCCGCTTTTTCTGATATTGCTTAATAATTTAGATTTTTTAAAAGTAAATTTATTAATCCCGTGCGCATTTCTTTAATTATTATGATATTTTTAGTTAATGTTCAATATGTTCTGTTTTAGTGTAAATTAGAACCCACCCTCTAATTCCTCATATGCACGGTACGCGCATTAAATGCACGTAGCGGATGCTAAACCCGCCAGAGCATATGCAAATGAAAAGACGATCGCATCTGAGCACTGATTGATGTGCCTGCCATCAGAATGGATTCCATCAGAGCGACCTGAATTTCGTACCTTTTATGTAATCCGCTTTTTGTGATATTGCTTAATAATTTAGATTTTTTAAAAGTAAATTTATTAATCCCGTGCGCGTTTCTTTAATTATTATGATATTTTTAGTTAATGTTCAATATGTTCTGTTTTAGTGTAAATTACAACCCACCGTCTAATCCCTCATATGCACGGTACGCGCATTAAATGCACGTAGCGGATGCTAAACCCGCCAGAGCATATGCAAATGAAAAGACGATCGCATCTGAGCGCTGATTGATGTGCCTGCCATCAGAATGGATTCCATCAGAGCGACCTGAATTTCGTATCTTTTATGTAATCCGCTTTTTGTGATATTGCTTAATAATTTAGATTTTTTTAAAGTAAATTTATTAATCCCGTGCGCATTTCTTTAATTATTATGATATTTTTAGTTAATGTTCAATATGTTCTGTTTTAGTGTAAATTAGAACCCACCCTCTAATTCCTCATATGCACGGTACGCGCATTAAATGCACGTAGCGGATGCTAAACCCGCCAGAGCATATGCAAATGAAAAGACGATCGCATCTGAGCACTGATTGATGTGCCTGCCATCAGAATGGATTCCATCAGAGCGACCTGAATTTCGTACCTTTTATGTAATCCGCTTTTTGTGATATTGCTTAATAATTTAGATTTTTTAAAAGTAAATTTATTAATCCCGTGCGCATTTCTTTAATTATTATGATATTTTTAGTTATTGTTCAATATGTTCTGTTTTAGTGTAAATTACAACCCACCCTCTAATCCCTCATATGCACGGTACGCGCATTAAATGCACGTAGCGGATGCTAAACCCGCCAGAGCATATGCAAATGAAAAGACGATCGCATCTGAGCACTGATTGATGTGCCTGCCATCAGAATGGATTCAATCAGAGCGACCTGAATTTCGTACCTTTTATGTAATCCGCTTTTTGTGATATTGCTTAATAATTTAGATTTTTTAAAAGTAAATTTATTAATCCCGTGCGCATTTCTTTAATTATTATGATATTTTTAGTTAATGTTCAATATGTTCTGTTTTAGTGTAAATTACAACCCACCCTCTAATCCCTCATATGCACGGTACGCGCATTAAATGCACGTAGCGGATGCTAAACCCGCCAGAGCATATGCAAATGAAAAGACGATCGCATCTGAGCACTGATTGATGTGCCTGCCATCAGAATGGATTCCATCAGAGCGACCTGAATTTCGTACCTTTTATGTAATCCGCTTTTTGTGATATTGCTTAATAATTTAGATTTTTTAAAAGTAAATTTATTAATCCCGTGCGCATTTCTTTAATTATTATGATATTTTTAGTTATTGTTCAATATGTTCTGTTTTAGTGTAAATTACAAACCACCCTCTAAACCCTCATATGCACGGTACGCGCATTAGATGCACGTAGCGGATGCTAAACCCGCCAGAGCATATGCAAATGAAAAGACGATCGCATCTGAGCACTGATTGATGTGCCTGCCATCAGAATGGATTCCATCAGAGCGACCTGAATTTCGTACCTTGTATGTAATCCGCTTTTTGTGATATTGCTTAATAATTTAGATTTTTTAAAAATAAATTTATTAATCCCGTGCGCATTTCTTTAATTATTATGATATTTTTAGTTAATGTTCAATATGTTCTGTTTTAGTGTAAATTACAACCCACCCTCTAATCCCTCATATGCACGGTACGCGCATTAAATGCACGTAGCGGATGCTAAACCCGCCAGAGCATATGCAAATGAAAAGACGATCGCATCATAGCACTGATTGATGTGCCTGCCATCAGAATGGATTCCATCTGAGCGACCTGAATTTCGTACCTTTTATGTAATCCGCTTTTTGTGATATTGCTTAATAATTTAGATTTTTTAAAAGTAAATTTATTAATCCCGTGCGCATTTCTTTAATTATTATAATATTTTTAGTTATTGTTCAATATGTTCTGTTTTAGTGTAAATTACAACCCACCCTCTAAACCCTCATATGCACGGTACGCGCATTAAATGCACGTAGCGGATGCTAAACCCGCCAGAGCATATGCAAATGAAAAGACGATCGCATCTGATCACTGATTGATGTGCCTGCCATCAGAATGGTTTCCATCAGAGCGACCTGAATTTCGTACCTTTTATGTAATCCGCTTTTTTTGATATTGCTTAATAATTTAGATTTTTTAAAAGTAAATTTATTAATCCCGTGCGCGTTTCTTTAATTATTATGATATTTTTAGTTAATGTTCAATATGTTCTGTTTTAGTGTAAATTACAACCCACCGTCTAATCCCTCATATGCACGGTACGCGCATTAAATGCACGTAGCGGATGCTAAACCCGCCAGAGCATATGCAAATGAAAAGACGATCGCATCTGAGCGCTGATTGATGTGCCTGCCATCAGAATGGATTCCATCAGAGCGACCTGAATTTCGTATCTTTTATGTAATCCGCTTTTTGTGATATTGCTTAATAATTTAGATTTTTTTAAAGTAAATTTATTAATCCCGTGCGCATTTCTTTAATTATTATGATATTTTTAGTTAATGTTCAATATGTTCTGTTTTAGTGTAAATTAGAACCCACCCTCTAATTCCTCATATGCACGGTACGCGCATTAAATGCACGTAGCGGATGCTAAACCCGCCAGAGCATATGCAAATGAAAAGACGATCGCATCTGAGCACTGATTGATGTGCCTGCCATCAGAATGGATTCCATCAGAGCGACCTGAATTTCGTACCTTTTATGTAATCCGCTTTTTGTGATATTGCTTAATAATTTAGATTTTTTAAAAGTAAATTTATTAATCCCGTGCGCATTTCTTTAATTATTATGATATTTTTAGTTATTGTTCAATATGTTCTGTTTTAGTGTAAATTACAACCCACCCTCTAATCCCTCATATGCACGGTACGCGCATTAAATGCACGTAGCGGATGCTAAACCCGCCAGAGCATATGCAAATGAAAAGACGATCGCATCTGAGCACTGATTGATGTGCCTGCCATCAGAATGGATTCCATCTGAGCGACCTGAATTTCGTACCTTTTATGTAATCCGCTTTTTGTGATATTGCTTAATTATTTAGATTTTTTAAAAGTAAATTTATTAATCCCGTGCGCATTTCTTTAATTATTATGATATTTTTAGTTATTGTTCAATATGTTCTGTTTTAGTGTAAATTACAAACCACCCTCTAAACCCTCATATGCACGGTACGCGCATTAGATGCACGTAGCGGATGCTAAACCCGCCAGAGCATATGCAAATGAAAAGACGATCGCATCTGAGCACTGATTGATGTGCCTGCCATCAGAATGGATTCCATCAGAGCGACCTGAATTTCGTACCTTGTATGTAATCCGCTTTTTGTGATATTGCTTAATAATTTAGATTTTTTAAAAATAAATTTATTAATCCCGTGCGCATTTCTTTAATTATTATGATATTTTTAGTTAATGTTCAATATGTTCTGTTTTAGTGTAAATTACAACCCACCGTCTAATCCCTCATGTGCACGGTACGCGCATTAAATGCACGTAGCGGATGCTAAACCCGCCAGAGCATATGCAAATGAAAAGACGATCGCATCTGAGCGCTGATTGATGTGCCTGCCATCAGAATGGATTCAATCAGAGCGACCTGAATTTCGTACCTTTTATGTAATCCGCTTTTTGTGATATTGCTTAATAATTTAGATTTTTTAAAAGTAAATTTATTAATCCCGTGCGCATTTCTTTAATTATTATGATATTTTTAGTTATTGTTCAATATGTTCTGTTTTAGTGTAAATTACAACCCACCCTCTAATCCCTCATATGCACGGTACGCGCATTAAATGCACGTAGCGGATGCTAAACCCGCCAGAGCATATGCAAATGAAAAGACGATCGCATCTGAGCACTGATTGATGTGCCTGCCATCAGAATGGATTCCATCTGAGCGACCTGAATTTCGTACCTTTTATGTAATCCGCTTTTTGTGATATTGCTTAATAATTTAGATTTTTTAAAAGTAAATTTATTAATCCCGTGCGCATTTCTTTAATTATTATGATATTTTTAGTTATTGTTCAATATGTTCTGTTTTAGTGTAAATTACAACCCACCCTCTAAACCCTCATATGCACGGTACGCGCATTAAATGCACGTAGCGGATGCTAAACCCGCCAGAGCATATGCAAATGAAAAGACGATCGCATCTGATCCCTGATTGATGTGCCTGCCATCAGAATGGTTTCCATCAGAGCGACCTGAATTTCGTACCTTTTATGTAATCCGCTTTTTTTGATATTGCTTAATAATTTAGATTTTTTAAAAGTAAATTTATTAATCCCGTGCGCGTTTCTTTAATTATTATGATATTTTTAGTTAATGTTCAATATGTTCTGTTTTAGTGTAAATTACAACCCACCGTCTAATCCCTCATATGCACGGTACGCGCATTAAATGCACGTAGCGGATGCTAAACCCGCCCGAGCATATGCAAATGAAAAGACGATCGCATCTGAGCGCTGATTGATGTGCCTGCCATCAGAATGGATTCCATCAGAGCGACCTGAATTTCGTATCTTTTATGTAATCCGCTTTTTGTGATATTGCTTAATAATTTAGATTTTTTAAAAGTAAATTTATTAATCCCGTGCGCATTTCTTTAATTATTATGATATTTTTAGTTAATGTTCAATATGTTCTGTTTTAGTGTAAATTACAACCCACCCTCTAATCCCTCATATGCACGGTACGCGCATTAAATGCACGTAGCGGATGCTAAACCCGCCAGAGCATATGCAAATGAAAAGACGATCGCATCTGATCACTGATTGATGTGCCTGCCATCAGAATGGTTTCCATCAGAGCGACCTGAATTTCGTACCTTTTATGTAATCCGCTTTTTTTGATATTGCTTAATAATTTAGATTTTTTAAAAGTAAATTTATTAATCCCGTGCGCGTTTCTTTAATTATTATGATATTTTTAGTTAATGTTCAATATGTTCTGTTTTAGTGTAAATTACAACCCACCGTCTAATCCCTCATATGCACGGTACGCGCATTAAATGCACGTAGCGGATGCTAAACCCGCCAGAGCATATGCAAATGAAAAGACGATCGCATCTGAGCGCTGATTGATGTGCCTGCCATCAGAATGGATTCCATCAGAGCGACCTGAATTTCGTATCTTTTATGTAATCCGCTTTTTGTGATATTGCTTAATAATTTAGATTTTTTAAAAGTAAATTTATTAATCCCGTGCGCATTTCTTTAATTATTATGATATTTTTAGTTAATGTTCAATATGTTCTGTTTTAGTGTAAATTACAACCCACCCTCTAATCCCTCATATGCACGGTACGCGCATTAAATGCACGTAGCGGATGCTAAACCCGCCAGAGCATATGCAAATGAAAAGACGATCGATTCTGAGCACTGATTGATGTGCCTGCCATCAGAATGGATTCCATCAGAGCGACCTGAATTTCGTACCTTTTATGTAATCCGCTTTTTGTGATATTGCTTAATAATTTAGATTTTTTAAAAGTAAATTTATTAATCCCGTGCGCATTTCTTTAATTATTATATTTTTAGTTATTGTTCAATATGTTCTGTTTTAGTGTAAATTACAACCCACCCTCTAAACCCTCATATGCACGGTACCCGCATTAAATGCACGTAGCGGATGTTAAACTCGCCAGAGCATATGCAAATGAAAAGACGATCGCATCTGAGCACTGATTGATGTGCCTGCCATCAGAATGGATTCCATCAGAGCGACCTGAATTTCGTACCTTTTATGTAATCCGCTTTTTGTGATATTGCTTAATAATTTAGATTTTTTAAAAGTAAATTTATTAATCCCGTGCGCATTTCTTTAATTATTATGATATTTTTAGTTATTGTTCAATATTTTCTGTTTTAGTGTAAATTACAACCCACCCTCTAATCCCTCATATGCACGGTACGCGCATTAAATGCACGTAGCGGATGCTAAACCCGCCAGAGCATATGCAAATGAAAAGACGATCGCATCTGAGCACTGATTGATATGCCTGCCATCAGAATGGATTCCATCAGAGCGACCTGAATTTCGTACCTTTTATGTAATCCGCTTTTTGTGATATTGCTTAATAATTTAGATTTTTTAAAAGTAAATTTATTAATCCCGTGCGCATTTCTTTAATTATTATGTTTTTAGTTATTGTTCAATATGTTCTGTTTTAGTGTAAATTACAACCCACCCTCTAAACCCTCATATGCACGGTACCCGCATTAAATGCACGTAGCGGATGTTAAACTCGCCAGAGCATATGCAAATGAAAAGACGATCGCATCTGAGCACTGATTGATGTGCCTGCCATCAGAATGGATTCCATCAGAGCGACCTGAATTTCGTACCTTTTATGTAATCCGCTTTTTGTGATATTGCTTAATAATTTAGATTTTTTAAAAGTAAATTTATTAATCCCGTGCGCATTTCTTTAATTATTATGATATTTTTAGTTATTGTTCAATATTTTCTGTTTTAGTGTAAATTACAACCCACCCTCTAATCCCTCATATGCACGGTACGCGCATTAAATGCACGTAGCGGATGCTAAACCCGCCAGAGCATATGCAAATGAAAAGACGATCGCATCTGAGCACTGATTGATCTGCCTGCCATCAGAATGGATTCCATCAGAGCGACCTGAATTTCGTACCTTTTATGTAATCCGCTTTTTGTGATATTGCTTAATAATTTAGATTTTTTAAAAGTAAATTTATTAATCCCGTGCGCATTTCTTTAATTATTATGATATTTTTAGTTATTGTTCAATATGTTCTCTTTTAGTGTAAATTACAACCCACCCTCTAATCCCTCATATGCACGGTACGCGCATTAAATGCACGTAGCGGATGCTAAACCCGCCAGAGCATATGCAAATGAAAAGACGATCGCACCTGAGCGCTGATTGATGTGCCTGCCATCAGAATGGATTCCATCAGAGCGACCTGAATTTCGTACCTTTTATGTAATCCGCTTTTTGTGATATTGCTTAATAATTTAGATTTTTTAAAAGTAAATTTATTAATCCCGTGCGCATTTCTTTCATTATTACGATATTTTTAGTTATTGTTCAATATGTTCTGTTTTAGTGTAAATTACAACCCACCCTCTAATCCCTCATATGCACGGTACGCGCATTAAATGCACGTAGCGGATGCTAAACCCGCCAGAGCATATGCAAATGAAAAGACGATCGCATCTGAGCACTGATTGATCTGCCTGCCATCAGAATGGATTCCATCAGAGCGACCTGAATTTCGTACCTTTTATGTAATCCGCTTTTTGTGTTATTGCTTAATAATTTAGATTTTTTAAAAGTAAATTTATTAATCCCGTGCGCATTTCTTTAATTATTATGGTATTTTTAGTTATTGTTCAATATGTTCTGTTTTAGTGTAAATTACAACCCACCCTCTAAACCCTCATATGCACGGTACCCGCATTAAATGCACGTACCGGATGTTAAACTCGCCAGAGCATATGCAAATGAAAAGACGATCGCATCTGAGCACTGATTGATGTGCCTGCCATCAGAATGGATTCCATCAGAGCGACCTGAATTTCGTACCTTTTATGTAATCCGCTTTTTGTGATATTGCTTAATAATTTAGATTTTTTAAAAGTAAATTTATTAATCCCGTGCGCATTTCTTTAATTATTATGATATTTTTAGTTATTGTTCAATATGTTCTCTTTTAGTGTAAATTACAACCCACCCTCTAATCCCTCATATGCACGGTACGCGCATTAAATGCACGTAGCGGATGCTAAACCCGCCAGAGCATATGCAAATGAAAAGACGATCGCATCTGAGCACTGATTGATATGCCTGCCATCAGAATGGATTCCATCAGAGCGACCTGAATTTCGTACCTTTTATGTAATCCGCTTTCTGTGATATTGCTTAATAATTTAGATTTTTTAAAAGTAAATTTATTAATCCCGTGCGCATTTCTTTAATTATTATATTTTTAGTTATTGTTCAATATGTTCTGTTTTAGTGTAAATTACAACCCACCCTCTAAACCCTCATATGCACGGTACCCGCATTAAATGCACGTAGCGGATGTTAAACTCGCCAGAGCATATGCAAATGAAAAGACGATCGCATCTGAGCACTGATTGATGTGCCTGCCATCAGAATGGATTCCATCAGAGCGACCTGAATTTCGTACCTTTTATGTAATCCGCTTTTTGTGATATTGCTTAATAATTTAGATTTTTTAAAAGTAAATTTATTAATCCCGTGAGCATTTCTTTAATTATTATGATATTTTTAGTTATTGTTCAATATTTTCTGTTTTAGTGTAAATTACAACCCACCCTCTAATCCCTCATATGCACGGTACGCGCATTAAATGCACGTAGCGGATGCTAAACCCGCCAGAGCATATGCAAATGAAAAGACGATCGCATCTGAGCACTGATTGATCTGCCTGCCATCAGAATGGATTCCATCAGAGCGACCTGAATTTCGTACCTTTTATGTAATCCGCTTTTTGTGATATTGCTTAATAATTTAGATTTTTTAAAAGTAAATTTATTAATCCCGTGAGCATTTCTTTAATTATTATGATATTTTTAGTTATTGTTCAATATTTTCTGTTTTAGTGTAAATTACAACCCACCCTCTAATCCCTCATATGCACGGTACGCGCATTAAATGCACGTAGCGGATGCTAAACCCGCCAGAGCATATGCAAATGAAAAGACGATCGCATCTGAGCACTGATTGATCTGCCTGCCATCAGAATGGATTCCATCAGAGCGACCTGAATTTCGTACCTTTTATGTAATCCACTTTTTGTGATATTGCTTAATAATTTAGTTTTTTTTAAAGTAAATTGATTAATCCCGTGCGCATTTCTTTAATTATTATGATATTTTTAGTTATTGTTCAATATGTTCTGTTTTAGTGTAAATTACAACCCACCCTCTAACCCCTCATATGCACGATACCCGCATTAAATGCACGTAGCGGATGCTAAACCCTCCAGAGCATATGCAAATGAAAAGACGATCGCATCTGAGCACTGATTGATGTGCCTGCCATCAGAATGGATTCCATCAGAGCGACCTGAATTTCGTACCTTTTATGTAATCCGCTTTTTGTGATATTGCTTAATAATTTAGTTTTAAAAGTAAATTTATTAATCCCGTGCGCATTTCTTTAATTATGATATTTTTAGTTATTGTTCAATATGTTCTGTTTTAGTGTAAATTACAAACCACCCTTTAAACCCTCATATGCACGGTACGCGCATTAAATGCACGTAGCGGATGCTAAACCCGCCAGAGCATATGCAAATGAAAAGACGATCGCATCTGAGCGCTGATTGATGTGCCTGCCATCAGAATGGATTCCATCAGAGCGACCTGAATTTCGTACCTTTTATGTAATCCGCTTTTCGTGATATTGCTTAATAATTTAGATTTTTTAAAAGTAAATTTATTAATCCCGTGCGCATTTCTTTAATTATTATGATATTTTTAGTTATTGTTCAATATGTTCTGTTTTAGTGTAAATTACAACCCACCCTCTAATCCCTCATATGCACGGTACGCGCATTAAATGCACGTAGCGGATGCTAAACCCGCCAGAGCATATGCAAATGAAAAGACGATCGCATCATAGCACTGATTGATGTGCCTGCCATCAGAATGGATTCCATCTGAGCGACCTGAATTTCGTACCTTTTATGTAATCCGCTTTTTGTGATATTGCTTAATAATTTAGATTTTTTAAAAGTAAATTTATTAATCCCGTGCGCATTTCTTTAATTATTATGATATTTTTAGTTATTGTTCAATATGTTCTGTTTTAGTGTAAATTTCAACCCACCCTCTAAACCCTCATATGCACGGTACGCGCATTAAATGCACGTAGCGGATGCTAAACCCGCCAGAGCATATGCAAATGAAAAGACGATCGCATCTGAGCACTGATTGATCTGCCTGCCATCAGAATGGATTCCATCAGAGCGACCTGAATTTCGTACCTTTTATGTAATCCGCTTTTTGTGATATTGCTTAATAATTTAGATTTTTTAAAAGTAAATTTATTAATCCCGTGCGCATTTCTTTAATTATTATGGTATTTTTAGTTATTGTTCAATATGTTCTGTTTTAGTGTAAATTACAACCCACCCTCTAAACCCTCATATGCACGGTACCCGCATTAAATGCACGTACCGGATGTTAAACTCGCCAGAGCATATGCAAATGAAAAGACGATCGCATCTGAGCACTGATTGATGTGCCTGCCATCAGAATGGATTCCATCAGAGCGACCTGAATTTCGTACCTTTTATGTAATCCGCTTTTTGTGATATTGCTTAATAATTTAGATTTTTTAAAAGTAAATTTATTAATCCCGTGCGCATTTCTTTAATTATTATGATATTTTTAGTTATTGTTCAATATGTTCTGTTTTAGTGTAAATTACAACGCACCCTCTAATCCCTCATATGCACGGTACGCGCATTAAATGCACGTAGCGGATGCTAAACCCGCCAGAGCATATGCAAATGAAAAGACGATCGCATCTGAGCACTGATTGATATGCCTGCCATCAGAATGGATTCCATCAGAGCGACCTGAATTTCGTACCTTTTATGTAATCCGCTTTCTGTGATATTGCTTAATAATTTAGATTTTTTAAAAGTAAATTTATTAATCCCGTGCGCATTTCTTTAATTATTATATTTTTAGTTATTGTTCAATATGTTCTGTTTTAGTGTAAATTACAACCCACCCTCTAAACCCTCATATGCACGGTACCCGCATTAAATGCACGTAGCGGATGTTAAACTCGCCAGAGCATATGCAAATGAAAAGACGATCGCATCTGAGCACTGATTGATGTGCCTGCCATCAGAATGGATTCCATCAGAGCGACCTGAATTTCGTACCTTTTATGTAATCCGCTTTTTGTGATATTGCTTAATAATTTAGATTTTTTAAAAGTAAATTTATTAATCCCGTGCGCATTTCTTTAATTATTATGATATTTTTAGTTATTGTTCAATATTTTCTGTTTTAGTGTAAATTACAACCCACCCTCTAATCCCTCATATGCACGGTACGCGCATTAAATGCACGTAGCGGATGCTAAACCCGCCAGAGCATATGTAAATGAAAAGACGATCGCATCTGAGCACTGATTGATATGCCTGCCATCAGAATGGATTCCATCAGAGCGACCTGAATTTCGTACCTTTTATGTAATCCGCTTTTTGTGATATTGCTTAATAATTTAGATTTTTTAAAAGTAAATTTATTAATCCCGTGCGCATTTCTTTAATTATTATATATTTAGTTATTGTTCAATATGTTCTGTTTTAGTGTAAATTACAACCCACCCTCTAAACCCTCATATGCACGGTACCCGCATTAAATGCACGTAGGGGATGTTAAACTCGCCAGAGCATATGCAAATGAAAAGACGATCGCATCTGAGCACTGATTGATGTGCCTGCCATCAGAATGGATTCCATCAGAGCGACCTGAATTTCGTACCTTTTATGTAATCCGCTTTTTGTGATATTGCTTAATAATTTAGATTTTTTAAAAGTAAATTTATTAATCCCGTGAGCATTTCTTTAATTATTATGATATTTTTAGTTATTGTTCAATATTTTCTGTTTTAGTGTAAATTACAACCCACCCTCTAATCCCTCATATGCACGGTACGCGCATTAAATGCACGTAGCGGATGCTAAACCCACCAGAGCATATGCAAATGAAAAGACGATCGCATCTGAGCACTGATTGATCTGCCTGCCATCAGAATGGATTCCATCAGAGCGACCTGAATTTCGTACCTTTTATGTAATCCACTTTTTGTGATATTGCTTAATAATTTAGTTTTTTTTAAAGTAAATTGATTAATCCCGTGCGCATTTCTTTAATTATTATGATATTTTTAGTTATTGTTCAATATGTTCTGTTTTAGTGTAAATTACAACCCACCCTCTAACCCCTCATATGCACGATACCCGCATTAAATGCACGTAGCGGATGCTAAACCCTCCAGAGCATATGCAAATGAAAAGACGATCGCATCTGAGCACTGATGGATGTGCCTGCCATCAGAATGGATTCCATCAGAGCGACCTGAATTTCGTACCTTTTATGTAATCCGCTTTTTGTGATATTGCTTAATAATTTAGTTTTAAAAGTAAATTTATTAATCCCGTGCGCATTTCTTTAATTATGATATTTTTAGTTATTGTTCAATATGTTCTGTTTTAGTGTAAATTACAAACCACCCTTTAGACCCTCATATGCACGGTACGCGCATTAAATGCACGTAGCGGATGCTAAACCCGCCGGAGCATATGCAAATGAAAAGACGATCGCATCTGAGCGCTGATTGATGTGCCTGCCATCAGAATGGATTCCATCAGAGCGACCTGAATTTCGTACCTTTTATGTAATCCGCTTTTCGTGATATTGCTTAATAATCTAGATTTTTTAAAAGTAAATTTATTAATCCCGTGCGCATTTCTTTAATTATTATGATATTTTTAGTTATTGTTCAATATGTTCTGTTTTAGTGTAAATTACAACCCACCCTCTAATCCCTCATATGCACGGTACGCGCATTAAATGCACGTAGCGGATGCTAAACCCGCCAGAGCATATGCAAATGAAAAGACGATCGCATCATAGCACTGATTGATGTGCCTGCCATCAGAATGGATTCCATCAGAGCGACCTGAATTTCGTACCTTTTATGTAATCCGCTTTTCGTGATATTGCTTAATAATTTAGATTTTTTAAAAGTAAATTTATTAATCCCGTGCGCATTTCTTTAATTATTATGATATTTTTAGTTATTGTTCAATATGTTCTGTTTTAGTGTAAATTACAACCCACCCTCTAATCCCTCATATGCACGGTACGCGCATTAAATGCACGTAGCGGATGCTAAACCCGCCAGAGCATATGCAAATGAAAAGACGATCGCATCATAGCACTGATTGATGTGCCTGCCATCAGAATGGATTCCATCTGAGCGACCTGAATTTCGTACCTTTTATGTAATCCGCTTTTTGTGATATTGCTTAATAATTTAGATTTTTTAAAAGTAAATTTATTAATCCCGTGCGCATTTCTTTAATTATTATGATATTTTTAGTTATTGTTCAATATGTTCTGTTTTAGTGTAAATTTCAACCCACCCTCTAAACCCTCATATGCACGGTACGCGCATTAAATGCACGTAGCGGATGCTAAACCCGCCAGAGCATATGCAAATGAAAAGACGATCGCATCTGAGCACTGATTGATCTGCCTGCCATCAGAATGGATTCCATCAGAGCGACCTGAATTTCGTACCTTTTATGTAATCCGCTTTTTGTGATATTGCTTAATAATTTAGATTTTTTAAAAGTAAATTTATTAATCCCGTGCGCATTTCTTTAATTATTATGGTATTTTTAGTTATTGTTCAATATGTTCTGTTTTAGTGTAAATTACAACCCACCCTCTAAACCCTCATATGCACGGTACCCGCATTAAATGCACGTACCGGATGTTAAACTCGCCAGAGCATATGCAAATGAAAAGACGATCGCATCTGAGCACTGATTGATGTGCCTGCCATCAGAATGGATTCCATCAGAGCGACCTGAATTTCGTACCTTTTATGTAATCCGCTTTTTGTGATATTGCTTAATAATTTAGATTTTTTAAAAGTAAATTTATTAATCCCGTGCGCATTTCTTTAATTATTATGATATTTTTAGTTATTGTTCAATATGTTCTCTTTTAGTGTAAATTACAACCCACCCTCTAATCCCTCATATGCACGGTACGCGCATTAAATGCACGTAGCGGATGCTAAACCCGCCAGAGCATATGCAAATGAAAAGACGATCGCATCTGAGCACTGATTGATGTGCCTGCCATCAGAATGGATTCCATCAGAGCGACCTGAATTTCGTACCTTTTATATAATCCGCTTTTTGTGATATTGCTTAATAATTTAGATTTTTTAAAAGTAAATTTATTAATCCCGTGCGCATTTCTTTAATTATTATGATATTTTTAGTTATTGTTCAATATGTTCTGTTTTAGTGTAAATTACAACCCACCCTCTAAACCCTCATATGCACGGTACCCGCATTAAATGCACGTAGCGGATGTTAAACTCGCCAGAGCATATGCAAATGAAAAGACGATCGCATCTGAGCACTGATTGATGTGCCTGCCATCAGAATGGATTCCATCAGAGCGACCTGAATTTCGTACCTTTTATGTAATCCGCTTTTTGTGATATTGCTTAATAATTTAGATTTTTTAAAAGTAAATTTATTAATCCCGTGCGCATTTCTTTAATTATTATGATATTTTTAGTTATTGTTCAATATTTTCTGTTTTAGTGTAAATTACAACCCACCCTCTAATCCCTCATATGCACGGTACGCGCATTAAATGCACGTAGCGGATGCTAAACCCGCCAGAGCATATGCAAATGAAAAGACGATCGCATCTGAGCACTGATTGATATGCCTGCCATCAGAATGGATTCCATCAGAGCGACCTGAATTTCGTACCTTTTATGTAATCCGCTTTTTGTGATATTGCTTAATAATTTAGATTTTTTAAAAGTAAATTTATTAATCCCGTGCGCATTTCTTTAATTATTATATATTTAGTTATTGTTCAATATGTTCTGTTTTAGTGTAAATTACAACCCACCCTCTAAACCCTCATATGCACGGTACCCGCATTAAATGCACGTAGGGGATGTTAAACTCGCCAGAGCATATGCAAATGAAAAGACGATCGCATCTGAGCACTGATTGATGTGCCTGCCATCAGAATGGATTCCATCAGAGCGACCTGAATTTCGTACCTTTTATGTAATCCGCTTTTTGTGATATTGCTTAATAATTTAGATTTTTTAAAAGTAAATTTATTAATCCCGTGAGCATTTCTTTAATTATTATGATATTTTTAGTTATTGTTCAATATTTTCTGTTTTAGTGTAAATTACAACCCACCCTCTAATCCCTCATATGCACGGTACGCGCATTAAATGCACGTAGCGGATGCTAAACCCACCAGAGCATATGCAAATGAAAAGACGATCGCATCTGAGCACTGATTGATCTGCCTGCCATCAGAATGGATTCCATCAGAGCGACCTGAATTTCGTACCTTTTATGTAATCCACTTTTTGTGATATTGCTTAATAATTTAGTTTTTTTTAAAGTAAATTGATTAATCCCGTGCGCATTTCTTTAATTATTATGATATTTTTAGTTATTGTTCAATATGTTCTGTTTTAGTGTAAATTACAACCCACCCTCTAACCCCTCATATGCACGATACCCGCATTAAATGCACGTAGCGGATGCTAAACCCTCCAGAGCATATGCAAATGAAAAGACGATCGCATCTGAGCACTGATGGATGTGCCTGCCATCAGAATGGATTCCATCAGAGCGACCTGAATTTCGTACCTTTTATGTAATCCGCTTTTTGTGATATTGCTTAATAATTTAGTTTTAAAAGTAAATTTATTAATCCCGTGCGCATTTCTTTAATTATGATATTTTTAGTTATTGTTCAATATGTTCTGTTTTAGTGTAAATTACAAACCACCCTTTAGACCCTCATATGCACGGTACGCGCATTAAATGCACGTAGCGGATGCTAAACCCGCCGGAGCATATGCAAATGAAAAGACGATCGCATCTGAGCGCTGATTGATGTGCCTGCCATCAGAATGGATTCCATCAGAGCGACCTGAATTTCGTACCTTTTATGTAATCCGCTTTTCGTGATATTGCTTAATAATCTAGATTTTTTAAAAGTAAATTTATTAATCCCGTGCGCATTTCTTTAATTATTATGATATTTTTAGTTATTGTTCAATATGTTCTGTTTTAGTGTAAATTACAACCCACCCTCTAATCCCTCATATGCACGGTACGCGCATTAAATGCACGTAGCGGATGCTAAACCCGCCAGAGCATATGCAAATGAAAAGACGATCGCATCTGAGCGCTGATTGATGTGCCTGCCATCAGAATGGATTCCATCAGAGCGACCTGAATTTCGTACCTTTTATGTAATCCGCTTTTTGTGATATTGCTTAATATTTTAGATATTTTAAAAATAAATTTATTAATCCCGTGCGCATTTCTTTAATTATTAGGATATTTTTAGTTATTGTTCAATATGTTCTGTTTTAGTGTAAATTACAACCCACCCTCTAATCACTCATATGCACGGTACGCGCATTAAATGCACGTAGCGGATGCTAAACCCGCCAGAGCATATGCAAATGAAAAGACGATCGCATCTGAGCACTGATTGATGTGCCTGCCATCAGAATGGATTCCATCTGAGCAACCTGAATTTCGTACATTTTATGTAATCCGCTTTTTGTGATATTGCTTAATAATTTAGATTTTTTAAAAGTAAATTTATTAATCCCGTGCGCATTTCTTTAATTATTATGATATTTTTAGTTATTGTTCAATATGTTCTGTTTTAGTGTAAATTACAACCCACCCTCTAATCCCTCATATGCACGGTACGCGCATTAAATGCACGTAGCGGAATATAAACCCGCCAGAGCATATGCATATGAAAAGACGATCGCATCTGAGCACTGATTGATGTGCCTGCCATCAGAATGGATTCCATCAGAGCGACCTGAATTTCGTACCTTTTATGTAATCCGCTTTTTGTGATATTGCTTAATAATTTAGATTTTTTAAAAGTAAATTTATTAATCCCGTGCGCATTTCTTTAATTATTATGATATTTTTAGTTATTGTTCAATATGTTCTGTTTTAGTGTAAATTACAACCCACCCTCTAATCCCTCATATGCACGGTACGCGCATTAAATGCACGTAGCGGATGCTAAACCCGCCAGAGCATATGCAAATGAAAAGACGATCGCATCATAGCACTGATTGATGTGCCTGCCATCAGAATGGATTCCATCTGAGCGACCTGAATTTCGTACCTTTTATGTAATCCGCTTTTTGTGATATTGCTTAATAATTTAGATTTTTTAAAAGTAAATTTATTAATCCCGTGCGCATTTCTTTAATTATTATGATATTTTTAGTTATTGTTCAATATGTTCTGTTTTAGTGTAAATTTCAACCCACCCTCTAAACCCTCATATGCACGGTACGCGCATTAAATGCACGTAGCGGATGCTAAACCCGCCAGAGCATATGCAAATGAAAAGACGATCGCATCTGAGCGCTGATTGATGTGCCTGCCATCAGAATGGATTCCATCAGAGCGACCTGAATTTCGTACCTTTTATGTAATCCGCTTTTTGTGATATTGCTTAATAATTTAGATATTTTAAAAATAAATTTATTAATCCCGTGCGCATTTCTTTAATTATTAGGATATTTTTAGTTATTGTTCAATATGTTCTGTTTTAGTGTAAATTACAACCCACCCTCTAATCACTCATATGCACGGTACGCGCATTAAATGCACGTAGCGGATGCTAAACCCGCCAGAGCATATGCAAATGAAAAGACGATCGCATTTGAGCACTGATTGATGTGCCTGCCATCAGAATGGATTCCATCTGAGCAACCTGAATTTCGTACCTTTTATGTAATCCGCTTTTTGTGATATTGCTTAATAATTTAGATTTTTTAAAAGTAAATTTATTAATCCCGTGCGCATTTCTTTAATTATTATGATATTTTTAGTTATTGTTCAATATGTTCTGTTTTAGTGTAAATTACAACCCACCCTCTAATCCCTCATATGCACGGTACGCGCATTAAATGCACGTAGCGGATGCTAAACCCGCCAGAGCATATGCAAATGAAAAGACGATCGCATCATAGCACTGATTGATGTGCCTGCCATCAGAATGGATTCCATCTGAGCGACCTGAATTTCGTACCTTTTATGTAATCCGCTTTTTGTGATATTGCTTAATAATTTAGATTTTTTAAAAGTAAATTTATTAATCCCGTGCGCATTTCTTTAATTATTATGATATTTTTAGTTATTGTTCAATATGTTCTGTTTTAGTGTAAATTTCAACCCACCCTCTAAACCCTCATATGCACGGTACGCGCATTAAATGCACGTAGCGGATGCTAAACCCGCCAGAGCATATGCAAATGAAAAGACGATCGCATCTGAGCACTGATTGATGTGCCTGCCATCAGAATGGTTTCCATCAGAGCGACCTGTATTTCGTACCTTTTATGTAATCCGCTTTTTTTGATACTGCTTAATAATTTAGATTTTTTAAAAGTAAATTTATTAATCCCGTGCGCATTTCTTTAATTATTATGTTATTTTTAGTTAATGTTCAATATGTTCTGTTTTAGTATAAATTACAACCCACCGTCTAATCCCTCATATGCACGGTACGCGCATTAAATGCACGTAGCGGATGCTAAACCCGCCAGAGCATATGCAAATGAAAAGACGATCGCATCTGAGCGCTGATTGATGTGCCTGCCATCAGAATGGATTCCATCAGAGCGACCTGAATTTCGTACCTTTTATGTAATCCGCTTTTTGTGATATTGCTTAATAATTTAGATATTTTAAAAATAAATTTATTAATCCCGTGCGCATTTCTTTAATTATTAGGATATTTTTAGTTATTGTTCAATATGTTCTGTTTTAGTGTAAATTACAACCCACCCTCTAATCACTCATATGCACGGTACGCGCATTAAATGCACGTAGCGGATGCTAAACCCGCCAGAGCATATGCAAATGAAAAGACGATCGCATCTGAGCACTGATTGATGTGCCTGCCATCAGAATGGATTCCATCTGAGCAACCTGAATTTCGTACCTTTTATGTAATCCGCTTTTTGTGATATTGCTTAATAATTTAGATTTTTTAAAAGTAAATTTATTAATCCCGTGCGCATTTCTTTAATTATTATGATATTTTTAGTTATTGTTCAATATGTTCTGTTTTAGTGTAAATTACAACCCACCCTCTAATCCCTCATATGCACGGTACGCGCATTAAATGCACGTAGCGGAATATAAACCCGCCAGAGCATATGCATATGAAAAGACGATCGCATCTGAGCACTGATTGATGTGCCTGCCATCAGAATGAATTCCATCAGAGCGACCTGAATTTCGTACCTTTTATGTAATCCGCTTTTTGTGATATTGCTTAATAATTTAGATTTTTTAAAAGTAAATTTATTAATCCCGTGCGCATTTCTTTAATTATTATGATATTTTTAGTTATTGTTCAATATGTTCTGTTTTAGTGTAAATTACAACGCACCCTCTAATCCCTCATATGCACGGTACGCGCATTAAATGCACGTAGCGGATGCTAAACCCGCCAGAGCATATGCAAATGAAAAGACGATCGCATCTGAGCACTGATTGATGTGCCTGCCATCAGAATGGATTCCATCAGAGCGACCTGAATTTCGTACCTTTTATATAATCCGCTTTTTGTGATATTGCTTAATAATTTAGATTTTTTAAAAGTAAATTTATTAATCCCGTGCGCATTTCTTTAATTATTATGATATTTTTAGTTATTGTTCAATATGTTCTGTTTTAGTGTAAATTACAACGCACCCTCTAATCCCTCATATGCACGGTACGCGCATTAAATGCACGTAGCGGATGCTAAACCCGCCAGAGCATATGCAAATGAAAAGACGATCGATTCTGAGCACTGATTGATGTGCCTGCCATCAGAATGGATTCCATCAGAGCGACCTGAATTTCGTACCTTTTATGTAATCCGCTTTTTGTGATATTGCTTAATAATTTAGATTTTTTAAAAGTAAATTTATTAATCCCGTGCGCATTTCTTTAATTATTATGATATTTTTAGTTATTGTTCAATATGGTCTGTTTTAGTGTAAATTACATCCCACCCTCTAATCCCTCATATGCACGGTACGCGCATTAAATGCACGTAGCGGATGCTAAACCCGCCAGAGCATATGCAAATGAAAAGACGATCGCATCTGAGCACTGATTGATATGCCTGCCATCAGAATGGATTCCATCAGAGCGACCTGAATTTCGTACCTTTTATGTAATCCGCTTTTTGTGATATTGCTTAATAATTTAGTTTTAAAAGTAAATTTATTAATCCCGTGCGCATTTCTTTAATTATTATATTTTTAGTTATTGTTCAATATGTTCTGTTTTAGTGTAAATTACAAACCACCCTTTAAACCCTCATATGCACGGTACGCGCATTAAATGCACGTAGCGGATGCTAAACCCGCCAGAGCATATGCAAACGAAAAGACGATCGCATCTGAGCACTGATTGATGTGCCTGCCATCAGAATGGATTCCATCAGAGCGACCTGAATTTCGTACCTTTTATATAATCCGCTTTTTGTGATATTGCTTAATAATTTAGATTTTTTAAAAGTAAATTTATTAATCCCGTGCGCATTTCTTTAATTATTATGATATTTTTAGTTATTGTTCAATATGTTCTGTTTTAGTGTAAATTACAACGCACCCTCTAATCCCTCATATGCACGGTACGCGCATTAAATGCACGTAGCGGATGCTAAACCCGCCAGAGCATATGTAAATGAAAAGACGATCGATTCTGAGCACTGATTGATGTGCCTGCCATCAGAATGGATTCCATCAGAGCGACCTGAATTTCGTACCTTTTATGTAATCCGCTTTTTGTGATATTGCTTAATAATTTAGATTTTTTAAAAGTAAATTTATTAATCCCGTGCGCATTTCTTTAATTATTATGATATTTTTAGTTATTGTTCAATATGGTCTGTTTTAGTGTAAATTACAACCCACCCTCTAATCCCTCATATGCACGGTACGCGCATTAAATGCACGTAGCGGATGCTAAACCCGCCAGAGCAAATGCAAATGAAAAGACGATCGCATCTGAGCACTGATTGATGTGCCTGCCATCAGAATGGATTCCATCAGAGCGACCTGAATTTCGTACCTTTTATGTAATCCGCTTTTTGTGATATTGCTTAATAATTTAGTTTTAAAAGTAAATTTATTAATCCCGTGCGCATTTCTTTAATTATTATATTTTTAGTTATTGTTCAATATGTTCTGTTTTAGTGTAAATTACAAACCACCCTTTAAACACTCATATGCACGGTACGCGCATTAAATGCACGTAGCGGATGCTAAACCCGCCAGAGCATATGCAAATGAAAAGATGATCGCATCTGAGCACTGATTGATGTGCCTGCCATCAGAATGGATTCCATCAGAGCGACCTGAATTTCGTACCTTTTATGTAATCCGCTTTTTGTGATATTGCTTAATAATTTAGATTTTTTAAAAGTAAATTTATTAATCCCGTGCGCATTTCATTAATTATTATGATATTTTTAGTTATTGTTCAATATGTTCTGTTTTAGTGTAAATTACAACCCACCCTCTAATCCCTCATATGCACGGTACGCGCATTAAATGCACGTAGCGGATGCTAAACCCGCCAGAGCATATGCAAATGAAAAGACGATCGCATCTGAGCACTGATTGATGTGCCTGCCATCATAATGGATTCCATCAGAGCGACCTGAATTTCGTACCTTTTATGTAATCCGCTTTTTGTGATATTGCTTAATAATTTAGGTTTTTTAAAAGTAAATTTATTAATCCCGTGCGCATTTCTTTAATTATTACGATATTTTTAGTTATTGTTCAATATGTTCTGTTATAGTGTAAATTACAACGCACCCTCTAATCCCTCATATGCACGGTACGCGCATTAAATGCACGTAGCGGATGCTAAACCCGCCAGAGCATATGCAAATGAAAAGACGATCGATTCTGAGCACTGATTGATGTGCCTGCCATCAGAATGGATTCCATCAGAGCGACCTGAATTTCGTACCTTTTATGTAATCCGCTTTTTGTGATATTGCTTAATAATTTAGATTTTTTAAAAGTAAATTTATTAATCCCGTGCGCATTTCTTTAATTATTATGATATTTTTAGTTATTGTTCAATATGGTCTGTTTTAGTGTAAATTACAACCCACCCTCTAATCCCTCATATGCACGGTACGCGCATTAAATGCACGTAGCGGATGCTAAACCCGCCAGAGCATATGCAAATGAAAAGACGATGGATTCTGAGCACTGATTGATGTGCCTGCCATCAGAATGGATTCCATCAGAGCGACCTGAATTTCGTACCTTTTATGTAATCCGCTTTTTGTGATATTGCTTAATAATTTAGATTTTTTAAAAGTAAATTTATTAATCCCGTGCGCATTTCTTTAATTATTATATTTTTAGTTATTGTTCAATATGTTCTGTTTTAGTGTAAATTACAACCCACCCTCTAAACCCTCATATGCACGGTACCCGCATTAAATGCACGTAGCGGATGTTAAACTCGCCAGAGCATATGCAAATGAAAAGACGATCGCATCTGAGCACTGATTGATGTGCCTGCCATCAGAATGGATTCCATCAGAGCGACCTGAATTTCGTACCTTTTATGTAATCCGCTTTTTGTGATATTGCTTAATAATTTAGATTTTTTAAAAGTAAATTTATTAATCCCGTGCGCATTTCTTTAATTATTATGATATTTTTAGTTATTGTTCAATATGTTCTGTTTTAGTGTAAATTACAACCCACCCTCTAATCCCTCATATGCACGGTACGCGCATTAAATGCACGTAGCGGATGCTAAACCCGCCAGAGCATATGCAAATGAAAAGACGATCGATTCTGAGCACTGATTGATGTGCCTGCCATCAGAATGGATTCCATCAGAGCGACCTGAATTTCGTACCTTTTATGTAATCCGCTTTTTGTGATATTGCTCAAAAATTTAGTTTTTTTTAAAGTAAATTGATTAATCCCGTGCGCATTTCTTTAATTATTATGATATTTTTAGTTATTGTTCAATATGGTCTGTTTTAGTGTAAATTACAACCCACCCTCTAATCCCTCATATGCACGGTACGCGCATTAAATGCACGTAGCGGATGCTAAACCCGCCAGAGCAAATGCAAATGAAAAGACGATCGCATCTGAGCACTGATTGATGTGCCTGCCATCAGAATGGATTCCATCAGAGCGACCTGAATTTCGTACCTTTTATGTAATCCGCTTTTTGTGATATTGCTTAATAATTTAGTTTTAAAAGTAAATTTATTAATCCCGTGCGCATTTCTTTAATTATTATATTTTTAGTTATTGTTCAATATGTTCTGTTTTAGTGTAAATTACAAACCACCCTTTAAACACTCATATGCACGGTACGCGCATTAAATGCACGTAGCGGATGCTAAACCCGCCAGAGCATATGCAAATGAAAAGATGATCGCATCTGAGCACTGATTGATGTGCCTGCCATCAGAATGGATTCCATCAGAGCGACCTGAATTTCGTACCTTTTATGTAATCCGCTTTTTGTGATATTGCTTAATAATTTAGATTTTTTAAAAGTAAATTTATTAATCCCGTGCGCATTTCATTAATTATTATGATATTTTTAGTTATTGTTCAATATGTTCTGTTTTAGTGTAAATTACAACCCACCCTCTAATCCCTCATATGCACGGTACGCGCATTAAATGCACGTAGCGGATGCTAAACCCGCCAGAGCATATGCAAATGAAAAGACGATCGCATCTGAGCACTGATTGATGTGCCTGCCATCATAATGGATTCCATCAGAGCGACCTGAATTTCGTACCTTTTATGTAATCCGCTTTTTGTGATATTGCTTAATAATTTAGGTTTTTTAAAAGTAAATTTATTAATCCCGTGCGCATTTCTTTAATTATTACGATATTTTTAGTTATTGTTCAATATGTTCTGTTATAGTGTAAATTACAACGCACCCTCTAATCCCTCATATGCACGGTACGCGCATTAAATGCACGTAGCGGATGCTAAACCCGCCAGAGCATATGCAAATGAAAAGACGATCGATTCTGAGCACTGATTGATGTGCCTGCCATCAGAATGGATTCCATCAGAGCGACCTGAATTTCGTACCTTTTATGTAATCCGCTTTTTGTGATATTGCTTAATAATTTAGATTTTTTAAAAGTAAATTTATTAATCCCGTGCGCATTTCTTTAATTATTATGATATTTTTAGTTATTGTTCAATATGGTCTGTTTTAGTGTAAATTACAACCCACCCTCTAATCCCTCATATGCACGGTACGCGCATTAAATGCACGTAGCGGATGCTAAACCCGCCAGAGCATATGCAAATGAAAAGACGATGGATTCTGAGCACTGATTGATGTGCCTGCCATCAGAATGGATTCCATCAGAGCGACCTGAATTTCGTACCTTTTATGTAATCCGCTTTTTGTGATATTGCTTAATAATTTAGATTTTTTAAAAGTAAATTTATTAATCCCGTGCGCATTTCTTTAATTATTATATTTTTAGTTATTGTTCAATATGTTCTGTTTTAGTGTAAATTACAACCCACCCTCTAAACCCTCATATGCACGGTACCCGCATTAAATGCACGTAGCGGATGTTAAACTCGCCAGAGCATATGCAAATGAAAAGACGATCGCATCTGAGCACTGATTGATGTGCCTGCCATCAGAATGGATTCCATCAGAGCGACCTGAATTTCGTACCTTTTATGTAATCCGCTTTTTGTGATATTGCTTAATAATTTAGATTTTTTAAAAGTAAATTTATTAATCCCGTGCGCATTTCTTTAATTATTATGATATTTTTAGTTATTGTTCAATATGTTCTGTTTTAGTGTAAATTACAACCCACCCTCTAATCCCTCATATGCACGGTACGCGCATTAAATGCACGTAGCGGATGCTAAACCCGCCAGAGCATATGCAAATGAAAAGACGATCGCATCTGAGCACTGATTGATGTGCCTGCCATCAGAATGGATTCCATCAGAGCGACCTGAATTTCGTACCTTTTATATAATCCGCTTTTTGTGATATTGCTTAATAATTTAGATTTTTTAAAAGTAAATTTATTAATCCCGTGCGCATTTCTTTAATTATTATGATATTTTTAGTTATTGTTCAATATGTTCTGTTTTAGTGTAAATTACAACGCACCCTCTAATCCCTCATATGCACGGTACGCGCATTAAATGCACGTAGCGGATGCTAAACCCGCCAGAGCATATGCAAATGAAAAGACGATCGATTCTGAGCACTGATTGATGTGCCTGCCATCAGAATGGATTCCATCAGAGCGACCTGAATTTCGTACCTTTTATGTAATCCGCTTTTTGTGATATTGCTCAAAAATTTAGTTTTTTTTAAAGTAAATTGATTAATCCCGTGCGCATTTCTTTAATTATTATGATATTTTTAGTTAATGTTCAATATGTTCTGTTTTAGTGTAAATTACAACCCACCGTCTAATCCCTCATATGCACGGTACGCGCATTAAATGCACGTAGCGGATGCTAAACCCGCCAGAGCATATGCAAATGAAAAGACGATCGCATCTGAGCGCTGATTGATGTGCCTGCCATCAGAATGGATTCCATCAGAGCGACCTGAATTTCGTACCTTTTATGTAATCCGCTTTTCGTGATATTGCTTAATAATTTAGATTTTTTAAAAGTAAATTTATTAATCCCGTGCGCATTTCTTTAATTATTATGATATTTTTAGTTATTGTTCAATATGTTCTGTTTTAGTGTAAATTACAACCCACCCTCTAATCCCTCATATGCACGGTACGCGCATTAAATGCACGTAGCGGATGCTAAACCCGCCAGAGCATATGCAAATGAAAAGACGATCGCATCATAGCACTGATTGATGTGCCTGCCATCAGAATGGATTCCATCTGAGCGACCTGAATTTCGTACCTTTTATGTAATCCGCTTTTCGTGATATTGCTTAATAATTTAGATTTTTTAAAAGTAAATTTATTAATCCCGTGCGCATTTCTTTAATTATTATGATATTTTTAGTTATTGTTCAATATGTTCTGTTTTAGTGTAAATTACAACCCACCCTCTAATCCCTCATATGCACGGTACGCGCATTAAATGCACGTAGCGGATGCTAAACCCGCCAGAGCATATGCAAATGAAAAGACGATCGCATCTGTGCACTGATTGATGTGCCTGCCATCAGAATGGTTTCCATCAGAGCGACCTGTATTTCGTACCTTTTATGTAATCCGCTTTTTTTGATACTGCTTAATAATTTAGATTTTTTAAAAGTAAATTTATTAATCCCGTGCGCATTTCTTTAATTATTATGATATTTTTAGTTAATGTTCAATATGTTCTGTTTTAGTGTAAATTACAACCCACCGTCTAATCCCTCATATGCACGGTACGCGCATTAAATGCACGTAGCGGATGCTAAACCCGCCAGAGCATATGCAAATGAAAAGACGATCGCATCTGAGCGCTGATTGATGTGCCTGCCATCAGAATGGATTCCATCAGAGCGACCTGAATTTCGTACCTTTTATGTAATCCGCTTTTTGTGATATTGCTTAATAATTTAGATATTTTAAAAATAAATTTATTAATCCCGTGCGCATTTCTTTAATTATTAGGATATTTTTAGTTATTGTTCAATATGTTCTGTTTTAGTGTAAATTACAACCCACCCTCTAATCACTCATATGCACGGTACGCGCATTAAATGCACGTAGCGGATGCTAAACCCGCCAGAGCATATGCAAATGAAAAGACGATCGCATCTGAGCACTGATTGATGTGCCTGCCATCAGAATGGATTCCATCTGAGCAACCTGAATTTCGTACCTTTTATGTAATCCGCTTTTTGTGATATTGCTTAATAATTTAGATTTTTTAAAAGTAAATTTATTAATCCCGTGCGCATTTCTTTAATTATTATGATATTTTTAGTTATTGTTCAATATGTTCTGTTTTAGTGTAAATTACAACCCACCCTCTAAACCCTCATATGCACGGTACGCGCATTAAATGCACGTAGCGGATGCTAAACCCGCCAGAGCATATGCAAATGAAAAGACGATCGCATCTGAGCACTGATTGATGTGCCTGCCATCAGAATGGATTCCATCAGAGCGACCTGAATTTCGTACCTTTTATGTAATCCGCTTTTTGTGATATTGCTTAATAATTTAGGTTTTTTAAAAGTAAATTTATTAATCCCGTGCGCATTTCTTTAATTATTACGATATTTTTAGTTATTGTTCAATATGTTCTGTTTTAGTGTAAATTACAACGCACCCTCTAATCCCTCATATGCACGAAACGCGCATTAAATGCACGTAGCGGATGCTAAACCCGCCAGAGCATATGCAAATGAAAAGACGATCGATTCTGAGCACTGATTGATGTGCCTGCCATCAGAATGGATTCCATCAGAGCGACCTGAATTTCGTACCTTTTATGTAATCCGCTTTTTGTGATATTGCTTAATAATTTAGATTTTTTAAAAGTAAATTTATTAATCCCGTGCGCATTTCTTTAATTATTATATTTTTAGTTATTGTTCAATATGTTCTGTTTTAGTGTAAATTACAACCCACCCTCTAAACCCTCATATGCACGGTACCCGCATTAAATGCACGTAGCGGATGTTAAACTCGCCAGAGCATATGCAAATGAAAAGACGATCGCATCTGAGCACTGATTGATGTGCCTGCCATCAGAATGGATTCCATCAGAGCGACCTGAATTTCGTACCTTTTATGTAATCCGCTTTTTGTGATATTGCTTAATAATTTAGATTTTTTAAAAGTAAATTTATTAATCCCGTGCGCATTTCTTTAATTATTATGATATTTTTAGTTATTGTTCAATATTTTCTGTTTTAGTGTAAATTACAACCCACCCTCTAATCCCTCATATGCACGGTACGCGCATTAAATGCACGTAGCGGATGCTAAACCCGCCAGAGCATATGCAAATGAAAAGACGATCGATTCTGAGCACTGATTGATGTGCCTGCCATCAGAATGGATTCCATCAGAGCGACCTGAATTTCGTACCTTTTATGTAATCCGCTTTTTGTGATATTGCTTAATAATTTAGATTTTTTAAAAGTAAATTTATTAATCCCGTGCGCATTTCTTTAATTATTATGATATTTTTAGTTATTGTTCAATATGGTCTGTTTTAGTGTAAATTACAACCCACCCTCTAATCACTCATATGCACGGTACGCGCATTAAATGCACGTAGCGGATGCTAAACCCGCCAGAGCATATGCAAAAGAAAAGACGATCGATTCTGAGCACTGATTGATGTGCCTGCCATCAGAATGGATTCCATCAGAGCGACCTGAATTTCGTACCTTTTATGTAATCCGCTTTTTGTGATATTGCTTAATAATTTAGATTTTTTAAAAGTAAATTTATTAATCCCGTGCGCATTTCTTTAATTATTATATTTTTAGTTATTGTTCAATATGTTCTGTTTTAGTGTAAATTACAACCCACCCTCTAAACCCTCATATGCACGGTACCCGCATTAAATGCACGTAGCGGATGTTAAACTCGCCAGAGCATATGCAAATGAAAAGACGATCGCATCTGAGCACTGATTGATGTGCCTGCCATCAGAATGGATTCCATCAGAGCGACCTGAATTTCGTACCTTTTATGTAATCCGCTTTTTGTGATATTGCTTAATAATTTAGATTTTTTTAAAGTAAATTTATTAATCCCGTGCGCATTTCTTTAATTATTATGATATTTGTAGTTATTGTTCAATATGTTCTGTTTTAGTGTAAATTACAACCCACCCTCTAATCCCTCATATGCACGGTACGCGCATTAAATGCACGTAGCGGATGCTAAACCCGCCAGAGCATATGCAAATGAAAAGACGATCGCATCTGAGCACTGATTGATGTGCCTGCCATCAGAATGGATTCCATCAGAGCGACCTGAATTTCGTACCTTTTATATAATCCGCTTTTTGTGATATTGCTTAATAATTTAGATTTTTTAAAAGTAAATTTATTAATCCCGTGCGCATTTCTTTAATTATTATGATATTTTTAGTTATTGTTCAATATGTTCTGTTTTAGTGTAAATTACAACGCACCCTCTAATCCCTCATATGCACGGTACGCGCATTAAATGCACGTAGCGGATGCTAAACCCGCCAGAGCATATGCAAATGAAAAAACGATCGATTCTGAGCACTGATTGATGTGCCTGCCATCAGAATGGATTCCATCAGAGCGACCTGAATTTCGTACCTTTTATGTAATCCGCTTTTTGTGATATTGCTTAATAATTTAGATTTTTTAAAAGTAAATTTATTAATCCCGTGCGCATTTCTTTAATTATTATGATATTTTTAGTTATTGTTCAATATGGTCTGTTTTAGTGTAAATTACAACCCACCCTCTAATCCCTCATATGCACGGTACGCGCATTAAATGCACGTAGCGGATGCTAAACCCGCCAGAGCATATGCAAATGAAAAGACGATCGCATCTGAGCACTGATTGATATGCCTGCCATCAGAATGGATTCCATCAGAGCGACCTGAATTTCGTACCTTTTATGTAATCCGCTTTTTGTGATATTGCTTAATAATTTAGATTTTTTAAAAGTAAATTTATTAATCCCGTGCGCATTTCTTTAATTATTATATTTTTAGTTATTGTTCAATATGTTCTGTTTTAGTGTAAATTACAACCCACCCTCTAAACCCCCATATGCACGGTACCCGCATTAAATGCACGTAGCGGATGTTAAACTCGCCAGAGCATATGCAAATGAAAAGACGATCGCATCTGAGCACTGATTGATGTGCCTGCCATCAGAATGGATTCCATCAGAGCTACCTGAATTTCGTACCTTTTATGTAATCCGCTTTTTGTGATATTGCTTAATAATTTAGATTTTTTAAAAGTAAATTTATTAATCCCGTGCGCATTTCTTTAATTATTTTATTTTTAGTTATTGTTCAATATGTTCTGTTTTAGTGTAAATTACAACCCACCCTCTAAACCCTCATATGCACGGTACCCGCATTAAATGCACGTAGCGGATGTTAAACTCGCCAGAGCATATGCAAATGAAAAGACGATCGCATCTGAGCACTGATTGATGTGCCTGCCATCAGAATGGATTCCATCAGAGCGACCTGAATTTCGTACCTTTTATGTAATCCGCTTTTTGTGATATTGCTTAATAATTTAGATTTTTTAAAAGTAAATTTATTAATCCCGTGCGCATTTCTTTAATTATTATGATATTTTTAGTTATGTTCAATATTTTCTGTTTTAGTGTAAATTACAACCCACCCTCTAATCCCTCATATGCACGGTACGCGCATTAAATGCACGTAGCGGATGCTAAACCCGCCAGAGCATATGCAAATGAAAAGACGATCGCATCTGAGCACTGATTGATGTGCCTGCCATCAGAATGGATTCCATCAGAGCGACCTGAATTTCGTACCTTTTATGTAATCCGCTTTTTGTGATATTGCTTAATAATTTAGATTTTTTAAAAGTAAATTTATTAATCCCGTGCGCATTTCTTTAATTATTATGATATTTTTAGTTATTGTTCAATATGGTCTGTTTTAGTGTAAATTACAACCCACCCTCTAATCCCTCATATGCACGGTACGCGCATTAAATGCACGTAGCGGATGCTAAACCCGCCAGAGCATATGCAAATGAAAAGACGATCGCATCTGAGCACTGATTGATATGCCTGCCATCAGAATGGATTCCATCAGAGCGACCTGAATTTCGTACCTTTTATGTAATCCGCTTTTTGTGATATTGCTTAATAATTTAGATTTTTTAAAAGTAAATTTATTAATCCCGTGCGCATTTCTTTAATTATTATATTTTTAGTTATTGTTCAATATGTTCTGTTTTAGTGTAAATTACAACCCACCCTCTAAACCCCCATATGCACGGTACCCGCATTAAATGCACGTAGCGGATGTTAAACTCGCCAGAGCATATGCAAATGAAAAGACGATCGCATCTGAGCACTGATTGATGTGCCTGCCATCAGAATGGATTCCATCAGAGCTACCTGAATTTCGTACCTTTTATGTAATCCGCTTTTTGTGATATTGCTTAATAATTTAGATTTTTTAAAAGTAAATTTATTAATCCCGTGCGCATTTCTTTAATTATTTTATTTTTAGTTATTGTTCAATATGTTCTGTTTTAGTGTAAATTACAACCCACCCTCTAAACCCTCATATGCACGGTACCCGCATTAAATGCACGTAGCGGATGTTAAACTCGCCAGAGCATATGCAAATGAAAAGACGATCGCATCTGAGCACTGATTGATGTGCCTGCCATCAGAATGGATTCCATCAGAGCGACCTGAATTTCGTACCTTTTATGTAATCCGCTTTTTGTGATATTGCTTAATAATTTAGATTTTTTAAAAGTAAATTTATTAATCCCGTGCGCATTTCTTTAATTATTATGATATTTTTAGTTATGTTCAATATTTTCTGTTTTAGTGTAAATTACAACCCACCCTCTAATCCCTCATATGCACGGTACGCGCATTAAATGCACGTAGCGGATGCTAAACCCGCAAGAGCATATGCAAATGAAAAGACGATCGCATCTGAGCACTGATTGATCTGCCTGCCATCAGAATGGATTCCATCAGAGCGACCTGAATTTCGTACCTTTTATGTAATCCGCTTTTTGTGATATTGCTTAATAATTTAGATTTTTTAAAAGTAAATTTATTAATCCCGTGCGCATTTCTTTAATTATTATGATATTTTTAGTTATTGTTCAATATGTTCTCTTTTAGTGTAAATTACAACCCACCCTCTAATCCCTCATATGCACGGTACGCGCATTAAATGCACGTAGCGGATGCTAAACCCGCCAGAGCATATGCAAATGAAAAGACGATCGCATCTGAGCACTGATTGATGTGCCTGCCATCAGAATGGATTCCATCAGAGCGACCTGAATTTCGTACCTTTTATGTAATCCGCTTTTTGTGATATTGCTTAATAATTTAGATTTTTTAAAAGTAAATTTATTAATCCCGTGCGCATTTCTTTAATTATTATGATATTTTTAGTTATTGTTCAATATGTTCTGTTTTAGTGTAAATTACAACCCACCCTCTAAACCCTCATATGCACGGTACGCGCATTAAATGCACGTAGCGGATGCTAAACCCGCCAGAGCATATGCAAATGAAAAGACGATCGCATCTGAGCACTGATTGATGTGCCTGCCATCAGAATGGATTCCATCAGAGCGACCTGAATTTCGTACCTTTTATGTAATCCGCTTTTTGTGATATTGCTTAATAATTTAGATTTTTTAAAAGTAAATTTATTAATCCCGTGCGCATTTCTTTAATTATTATGATATTTTTAGTTATTGTTCAATATGTTCTGTTTTAGTGTAAATTACAACCCACCCTCTAATCCCTCATATGCACGGTACGCGCATTAAATGCACGTAGCGGATGCTAAACCCGCCAGAGCATATGCAAATGAAAAGACGATCGCATCTGAGCGCTGATTGATGTGCCTGCCATCATAATGGATTCCATCAGAGCGACCTGAATTTCGTACCTTTTATGTAATCCGCTTTTTGTGATATTGCTTAATAATTTAGGTTTTTTAAAAGTAAATTTATTAATCCCGTGCTCATTTCTTTAATTATTACGATATTTTTAGTTATTGTTCAATATGTTCTGTTTTAGTGTAAATTACAACGCACCCTCTAATCCCTCATATGCACGGTACGCGCATTAAATGCACGTAGCGGATGCTAAACCCGCCAGAGCATATGCAAATGAAAAGACGATCGCATCTGAGCACTGATTGATATGCCTGCCATCAGAATGGATTCCATCAGAGCGACCTGAATTTCGTACCTTTTATGTAATCCGCTTTTTGTGATATTGCTTAATAATTTAGATTTTTTAAAAGTAAATTTATTAATCCCGTGCGCATTTCTTTAATTATTATATTTTTAGTTATTGTTCAATATGTTCTGTTTTAGTGTAAATTACAACCCACCCTCTAAACCCCCATATGCACGGTACCCGCATTAAATGCACGTAGCGGATGTTAAACTCGCCAGAGCATATGCAAATGAAAAGACGATCGCATCTGAGCACTGATTGATGTGCCTGCCATCAGAATGGATTCCATCAGAGCTACCTGAATTTCGTACCTTTTATGTAATCCGCTTTTTGTGATATTGCTTAATAATTTAGATTTTTTAAAAGAAAATTTATTAATCCCGTGCGCATTTCTTTAATTATTTTATTTTTAGTTATTGTTCAATATGTTCTGTTTTAGTGTAAATTACAACCCACCCACTAAACCCTCATATGCACGGTACCCGCATTAAATGCACGTAGCGGATGTTAAACTCGCCAGAGCATATGCAAATGAAAAGACGATCGCATCTGAGCACTGATTGATGTGCCTGCCATCAGAATGGATTCCATCAGAGCGACCTGAATTTCGTACCTTTTATGTAATCCGCTTTTTGTGATATTGCTTAATAATTTAGATTTTTTAAAAGTAAATTTATTAATCCCGTGCGCATTTCTTTAATTATTATGATATTTTTAGTTATGTTCAATATTTTCTGTTTTAGTGTAAATTACAACCCACCCTCTAATCCCTCATATGCACGGTACGCGCATTAAATGCACGTAGCGGATGCTAAACCCGCCAGAGCATATGCAAATGAAAAGACGATCGCATCTGAGCACTGATTGATGTGCCTGCCATCAGAATGGATTCCATCAGAGCGACCTGAATTTCGTACCTTTTATGTAATCCGCTTTTTGTGATATTGCTTAATAATTTAGATTTTTTAAAAGTAAATTTATTAATCCCGTGCGCATTTCTTTAATTAATATGATATTTTTAGTTATTGTTCAATATGGTCTGTTTTAGTGTAAATTACAACCCACCCTCTAATCCCTCATATGCACGGTACGCGCATTAAATGCACGTAGCGGATGCTAAACCCGCCAGAGCATATGCAAATGAAAAGACGATCGCATCTGAGCACTGATTGATATGCCTGCCATCAGAATGGATTCCATCAGAGCGACCTGAATTTCGTACCTTTTATGTAATCCGCTTTTTGTGATATTGCTTAATAATTTAGATTTTTTAAAAGTAAATTTATTAATCCCGTGCGCATTTCTTTAATTATTATATTTTTAGTTATTGTTCAATATGTTCTGTTTTAGTGTAAATTACAACCCACCCTCTAAACCCCCATATGCACGGTACCCGCATTAAATGCACGTAGCGGATGTTAAACTCGCCAGAGCATATGCAAATGAAAAGACGATCGCATCTGAGCACTGATTGATGTGCCTGCCATCAGAATGGATTCCATCAGAGCTACCTGAATTTCGTACCTTTTATGTAATCCGCTTTTTGTGATATTGCTTAATAATTTAGATTTTTTAAAAGTAAATTTATTAATCCCGTGCGCATTTCTTTAATTATTTTATTTTTAGTTATTGTTCAATATGTTCTGTTTTAGTGTAAATTACAACCCACCCTCTAAACCCTCATATGCACGGTACCCGCATTAAATGCACGTAGCGGATGTTAAACTCGCCAGAGCATATGCAAATGAAAAGACGATCGCATCTGAGCACTGATTGATGTGCCTGCCATCAGAATGGATTCCATCAGAGCGACCTGAATTTCGTACCTTTTATGTAATCCGCTTTTTGTGATATTGCTTAATAATTTAGATTTTTTAAAAGTAAATTTATTAATCCCGTGCGCATTTCTTTAATTATTATGATATTTTTAGTTATGTTCAATATTTTCTGTTTTAGTGTAAATTACAACCCACCCTCTAATCCCTCATATGCACGGTACGCGCATTAAATGCACGTAGCGGATGCTAAACCCGCAAGAGCATATGCAAATGAAAAGACGATCGCATCTGAGCACTGATTGATCTGCCTGCCATCAGAATGGATTCCATCAGAGGGACCTGAATTTCGTACCTTTTATGTAATCCGCTTTTTGTGATATTGCTTAATAATTTAGATTTTTTAAAAGTAAATTTATTAATCCCGTGCGCATTTCTTTAATTATTATGATATTTTTAGTTATTGTTCAATATGTTCTCTTTTAGTGTAAATTACAACCCACCCTCTAATCCCTCATATGCACGGTACGCGCATTAAATGCACGTAGCGGATGCTAAACCCGCCAGAGCATATGCAAATGAAAAGACGATCGCATCTGAGCACTGATTGATGTGCCTGCCATCAGAATGGATTCCATCAGAGCGACCTGAATTTCGTACCTTTTATGTAATCCGCTTTTTGTGATATTGCTTAATAATTTAGATTTTTTAAAAGTAAATTTATTAATCCCGTGCGCATTTCTTTAATTATTATGATATTTTTAGTTATTGTTCAATATGTTCTGTTTTAGTGTAAATTACAACCCACCCTCTAAACCCTCATATGCACGGTACGCGCATTAAATGCACGTAGCGGATGCTAAACCCGCCAGAGCATATGCAAATAAAAAGACGATCGCATCTGAGCACTGATTGATGTGCCTGCCATCAGAATGGATTCCATCAGAGCGACCTGAATTTCGTACCTTTTATGTAATCCGCTTTTTGTGATATTGCTTAATAATTTAGATTTTTTAAAAGTAAATTTATTAATCCCGTGCGCATTTCTTTAATTATTATGATATTTTTAGTTATTGTTCAATATGTTCTGTTTTAGTGTAAATTACAACCCACCCTCTAATCCCTCATATGCACGGTACGCGCATTAAATGCACGTAGCGGATGCTAAACCCGCCAGAGCATATGCAAATGAAAAGACGATCGCATCTGAGCGCTGATTGATGTGCCTGCCATCATAATGGATTCCATCAGAGCGACCTGAATTTCGTACCTTTTATGTAATCCGCTTTTTGTGATATTGCTTAATAATTTAGGTTTTTTAAAAGTAAATTTATTAATCCCGTGCTCATTTCTTTAATTATTACGATATTTTTAGTTATTGTTCAATATGTTCTGTTTTAGTGTAAATTACAACGCACCCTCTAATCCCTCATATGCACGGTACGCGCATTAAATGCACGTAGCGGATGCTAAACCCGCCAGAGCATATGCAAATGAAAAGACGATCGCATCTGAGCACTGATTGATATGCCTGCCATCAGAATGGATTCCATCAGAGCGACCTGAATTTCGTACCTTTTATGTAATCCGCTTTTTGTGATATTGCTTAATAATTTAGATTTTTTAAAAGTAAATTTATTAATCCCGTGCGCATTTCTTTAATTATTATATTTTTAGTTATTGTTCAATATGTTCTGTTTTAGTGTAAATTACAACCCACCCTCTAAACCCCCATATGCACGGTACCCGCATTAAATGCACGTAGCGGATGTTAAACTCGCCAGAGCATATGCAAATGAAAAGACGATCGCATCTGAGCACTGATTGATGTGCCTGCCATCAGAATGGATTCCATCAGAGCTACCTGAATTTCGTACCTTTTATGTAATCCGCTTTTTGTGATATTGCTTAATAATTTAGATTTTTTAAAAGAAAATTTATTAATCCCGTGCGCATTTCTTTAATTATTTTATTTTTAGTTATTGTTCAATATGTTCTGTTTTAGTGTAAATTACAACCCACCCTCTAAACCCTCATATGCACGGTACCCGCATTAAATGCACGTAGCGGATGTTAAACTCGCCAGAGCATATGCAAATGAAAAGACGATCGCATCTGAGCACTGATTGATGTGCCTGCCATCAGAATGGATTCCATCAGAGCGACCTGAATTTCGTACCTTTTATGTAATCCGCTTTTTGTGATATTGCTTAATAATTTAGATTTTTTAAAAGTAAATTTATTAATCCCGTGCGCATTTCTTTAATTATTATGATATTTTTAGTTATGTTCAATATTTTCTGTTTTAGTGTAAATTACAACCCACCCTCTAATCCCTCATATGCACGGTACGCGCATTAAATGCACGTAGCGGATGCTAAACCCGCCAGAGCATATGCAAATGAAAAGACGATCGCATCTGAGCACTGATTGATGTGCCTGCCATCAGAATGGATTCCATCAGAGCGACCTGAATTTCGTACCTTTTATGTAATCCGCTTTTTGTGATATTGCTTAATAATTTAGATTTTTTAAAAGTAAATTTATTAATCCCGTGCGCATTTCTTTAATTATTATGATATTTTTAGTTATTGTTCAATATGGTCTGTTTTAGTGTAAATTACAACCCACCCTCTAATCCCTCATATGCACGGTACGCGCATTAAATGCACGTAGCGGATGCTAAACCCGCCAGAGCATATGCAAATGAAAAGACGATCGCATCTGAGCACTGATTGATATGCCTGCCATCAGAATGGATTCCATCAGAGCGACCTGAATTTCGTACCTTTTATGTAATCCGCTTTTTGTGATATTGCTTAATAATTTAGATTTTTTAAAAGTAAATTTATTAATCCCGTGCGCATTTCTTTAATTATTATATTTTTAGTTATTGTTCAATATGTTCTGTTTTAGTGTAAATTACAACCCACCCTCTAAACCCCCATATGCACGGTACCCGCATTAAATGCACGTAGCGGATGTTAAACTCGCCAGAGCATATGCAAATGAAAAGACGATCGCATCTGAGCACTGATTGATGTGCCTGCCATCAGAATGGATTCCATCAGAGCTACCTGAATTTCGTACCTTTTATGTAATCCGCTTTTTGTGATATTGCTTAATAATTTAGATTTTTTAAAAGTAAATTTATTAATCCCGTGCGCATTTCTTTAATTATTTTATTTTTAGTTATTGTTCAATATGTTCTGTTTTAGTGTAAATTACAACCCACCCTCTAAACCCTCATATGCACGGTACCCGCATTAAATGCACGTAGCGGATGTTAAACTCGCCAGAGCATATGCAAATGAAAAGACGATCGCATCTGAGCACTGATTGATGTGCCTGCCATCAGAATGGATTCCATCAGAGCGACCTGAATTTCGTACCTTTTATGTAATCCGCTTTTTGTGATATTGCTTAATAATTTAGATTTTTTAAAAGTAAATTTATTAATCCCGTGCGCATTTCTTTAATTATTATGATATTTTTAGTTATGTTCAATATTTTCTGTTTTAGTGTAAATTACAACCCACCCTCTAATCCCTCATATGCACGGTACGCGCATTAAATGCACGTAGCGGATGCTAAACCCGCAAGAGCATATGCAAATGAAAAGACGATCGCATCTGAGCACTGATTGATCTGCCTGCCATCAGAATGGATTCCATCAGAGCGACCTGAATTTCGTACCTTTTATGTAATCCGCTTTTTGTGATATTGCTTAATAATTTAGATTTTTTAAAAGTAAATTTATTAATCCCGTGCGCATTTCTTTAATTATTATGATATTTTTAGTTATTGTTCAATATGTTCTGTTTTAGTGTAAATTACAACCCACCCTCTAAACCCTCATATGCACGGTACGCGCATTAAATGCACGTAGCGGATGCTAAACCCGCCAGAGCATATGCAAATGAAAAGACGATCGCATCTGAGCACTGATTGATGTGCCTGCCATCAGAATGGATTCCATCAGAGCGACCTGAATTTCGTACCTTTTATGTAATCCGCTTTTTGTGATATTGCTTAATAATTTAGATTTTTTAAAAGTAAATTTATTAATCCCGTGCGCATTTCTTTAATTATTATGATATTTTTAGTTATTGTTCAATATGTTCTGTTTTAGTGTAAATTACAACCCACCCTCTAATCCCTCATATGCACGGTACGCGCATTAAATGCACGTAGCGGATGCTAAACCCGCCAGAGCATATGCAAATGAAAAGACGATCGCATCTGAGCGCTGATTGATGTGCCTGCCATCATAATGGATTCCATCAGAGCGACCTGAATTTCGTACCTTTTATGTAATCCGCTTTTTGTGATATTGCTTAATAATTTAGGTTTTTTAAAAGTAAATTTATTAATCCCGTGCTCATTTCTTTAATTATTACGATATTTTTAGTTATTGTTCAATATGTTCTGTTTTAGTGTAAATTACAACGCACCCTCTAATCCCTCATATGCACGGTACGCGCATTAAATGCACGTAGCGGATGCTAAACCCACCAGAGCATATGCAAATGAAAAGACGATCGATTCTGAGCACTGATTGATGTGCCTGCCATCAGAATGGATTCCATCAGAGCGACCTGAATTTCGTACCTTTTATGTAATCCGCTTTTTGTGATATTGCTTAATAATTTAGATTTTTTAAAAGTAAATTTATTAATCCCGTGCGCATTTCTTTAATTATTATGATATTTTTAGTTATTGTTCAATATGGTCTGTTTTAGTGTAAATTACAACCCACCCTCTAATCCCTCATATGCGCGGTACGCGCATTAAATGCACGTAGCGGATGCTAAACCCGCCAGAGCATATGCAAATGAAAAGACGATCGATTCTGAGCACTGATTGATGTGCCTGCCATCAGAATGTATTCCACCAGAGCGACCTGAATTTCGTACCTTTTATGTAATCCGCTTTTTGTGATATTGCTTAATAATTTAGATTTTTTAAAAGTAAATTTATTAATCCCGTGCGCATTTCTTTAATTATTATATTTTTAGTTATTGTTCAATATGTTCTGTTTTAGTGTAAATTACAACCCACCCTCTAAACCCTCATATGCACGGTACCCGCATTAAATGCACGTAGCGGATGTTAAACTCGCCAGAGCATATGCAAATGAAAAGACGATCGCATCTGAGCACTGATTGATGTGCCTGCCATCAGAATGGATTCCATCAGAGCGACCTGAATTTCGTACCTTTTATGTAATCCGCTTTATGTGATATTGCTTAATAATTTAGATTATTTAAAAGTAAATTTATTAATCCCGTGCGCATTTCTTTAATTATTATGATATTTTTAGTTATTGTTCAATATGTTCTGTTTTAGTGTAAATTACAACCCACCCTCTAATCCCTCATATGCACGGTACGCGCATTAAATGCACGTAGCGGATGCTAAACCCGCCAGAGCATATGCAAATGAAAAGACGATCGCATCTGAGCACTGATTGATGTGCCTGCCATCAGAATGGATTCCATCAGAGCGACCTGAATTTCGTACCTTTTATATAATCCGCTTTTTGTGATATTGCTTAATAATTTAGATTTTTTAAAAGTAAATTTATTAATCCCGTGCGCATTTCTTTAATTATTATGATATTTTTAGTTATTGTTCAATATGTTCTGTTTTAGTGTAAATTACAACGCACCCTCTAATCCCTCATATGCACGGTACGCGCATTAAATGCACGTAGCGGATGCTAAACCCGCCAGAGCATATGCAAATGAAAAGACGATCGATTCTGAGCACTGATTGATGTGCCTGCCATCAGAATGGATTCCATCAGAGCGACCTGAATTTCGTACCTTTTATGTAATCCGCTTTTTGTGATATTGCTTAATAATTTAGTTTTTTTTAATGTAAATTGATTAATCCCGTGCGCATTTCTTTAATTATTATGATATTTTTAGTTAATGTTCAATATGTTCTGTTTTAGTGTAAATTACAACCCACCGTCTAATCCCTCATATGCACGGTACGCGCATTAAATGCACGTAGCGGATGCTAAACCCGCCAGAGCATATGCAAATGAAAAGACGATCGCATCTGATCGCTGATTGATGTGCCTGCCATCAGAATGGATTCCATCAGAGCGACCTGAATTTCGTACCTTTTATGTAATCCGCTTTTCGTGATATTGCTTAATAATTTAGATTTTTTAAAAGTAAATTTATTAATCCCGTGCGCATTTCTTTAATTATTATGATATTTTTAGTTATTGTTCAATATGTTCTGTTTTAGTGTAAATTACAACCCACCCTCTAATCCCTCATATGCACGGTACGCGCATTAAATGCACGTAGCGGATGCTAAACCCGCCAGAGCATATGCAAATGAAAAGACGATCGCATCATAGCACTGATTGATGTGCCTGCCATCAGAATGGATTCCATCTGAGCGACCTGAATTTCGTACCTTTTATGTAATCCGCTTTTCGTGATATTGCTTAATAATTTAGATTTTTTAAAAGTAAATTTATTAATCCCGTGCGCATTTCTTTAATTATTATGATATTTTTAGTTATTGTTCAATATGTTCTGTTTTAGTGTAAATTACAACCCACCCTCTAATCCCTCATATGCACGGTACGCGCATTAAATGCACGTAGCGGATGCTAAACCGCCAGAGCATATGCAAATGAAAAGACGATCGCATCTGTGCACTGATTGATGTGCCTGCCATCAGAATGGTTTCCATCAGAGCGACCTGTATTTCGTACCTTTTATGTAATCCGCTTTTTTTGATACTGCTTAATAATTTAGATTTTTTAAAAGTAAATTTATTAATCCCGTGCGCATTTCTTTAATTATTATGATATTTTTAGTTAATGTTCAATATGTTCTGTTTTAGTGTAAATTACAACCCACCGTCTAATCCCTCATATGCACGGTACGCGCATTAAATGCACTTAGCGGATGCTAAACCCGCCAGAGCATATGCAAATGAAAAGACGATCGCATCTGAGCGCTGATTGATGTGCCTGCCATCAGAATGGATTCCATCAGAGCGACCTGAATTTCGTACCTTTTATGTAATCCGCTTTTTGTGATATTGCTTAATAATTTAGATATTTTAAAAATAAATTTATTAATCCCGTGCGCATTTCTTTAATTATTAGGATATTTTTAGTTATTGTTCAATATGTTCTGTTTTAGTGTAAATTACAACCCACCCTCTAATCACTCATATGCACGGTACGCGCATTAAATGCACGTAGCGGATGCTAAACACGCCAGAGCATATGCAAATGAAAAGACGATCGCATCTGAGCACTGATTGATGTGCCTGCCATCAGAATGGATTCCATCTGAGCAACCTGAATTTCGTACCTTTTATGTAATCCGCTTTTTGTGATATTGCTTAATAATTTAGATTTTTTAAAAGTAAATTTATTAATCCCGTGCGCATTTCTTTAATTATTATGATATTTTTAGTTATTGTTCAATATGTTCTGTTTTAGTGTAAATTACAACCCACCCTCTAAACCCTCATATGCACGGTACGCGCATTAAATGCACGTAGCGGATGCTAAACCCGCCAGAGCATATGCAAATGAAAAGACGATCGCATCTGAGCGCTGATTGATGTGCCTGCCATCAGAATGGATTCCATCAGAGCGACCTGAATTTCGTACCTTTTATGTAATCCGCTTTTCGTGATATTGCTTAATAATTTAGGTTTTTTAAAAGTAAATTTATTAATCCCGTGCGCATTTCTTTAATTATTATGATATTTTTAGTTATTGTTCAATATGTTCTGTTTTAGTGTAAATTACAACCCACCCTCTAATCCCTCATATGCACGGTACGCGCATTAAATGCACGTAGCGGATGCTAAACCCGCCAGAGCATATGCAAATGAAAAGACGATCGCATCTGAGCACTGATTGATGTGCCTGCCATCAGAATGGATTCCATCAGAGCGACCTGAATTTCGTACCTTTTATATAATCCGCTTTTTGTGATATTGCTTAATAATTTAGATTTTTTAAAAGTAAATTTATTAATCCCGTGCGCATTTCTTTAATTATTATATTTTTAGTTATTGTTCAATATGTTCTGTTTTAGTGTAAATTACAACCCACCCTCTAAACCCCCATATGCACGGTACCCGCATTAAATGCACGTAGCGGATGTTAAACTCGCCAGAGCATATGCAAATGAAAAGACGATCGCATCTGAGCACTGATTGATGTGCCTGCCATCAGAATGGATTCCATCAGAGCTACCTGAATTTCGTACCTTTTATGTAATCCGCTTTTTGTGATATTGCTTAATAATTTAGATTTTTTAAAAGTAAATTTATTAATCCCGTGCGCATTTCTTTAATTATTATGATATTTTTAGTTATTGTTCAATATTTTCTGTTTTAGTGTAAATTACAACCCACCCTCTAATCCCTCATATGCACGGTTCGCGCATTAAATGCACGTAGCGGATGCTAAACCCGCAAGAGCATATGCAAATGAAAAGACGATCGCATCTGAGCACTGATTGATCTGCCTGCCATCAGAATGGATTCCATCAGAGCGACCTGAATTTCGTACCTTTTATGTAATCCGCTTTTTGTGATATTGCTTAATAATTTAGATTTTTTAAAAGTAAATTTATTAATCCCGTGCGCATTTCTTTAATTATTATGATATTTTTAGTTATTGTTCAATATGTTCTCTTTTAGTGTAAATTACAACCCACCCTCTAATCCCTCATATGCACGGTACGCGCATTAAATGCACGTAGCGGATGCTAAACCCGCCAGAGCATATGCAAATGAAAAGACGATCGCAGCTGAGCACTGATTGATGTGCCTGCCATCAGAATGGATTCCATCAGAGCGACCTGAATTTCGTACCTTTTATGTAATCCGCTTTTTGTGATATTGCTTAATAATTTAGATTTTTTAAAAGTAAATTTATTAATCCCGTGCGCATTTCTTTAATTATTATGATATTTTTAGTTATTGTTCAATATGTTCTGTTTTAGTGTAAATTACAACCCACCCTCTAAACCCTCATATGCACGGTACGCGCATTAAATGCACGTAGCGGATGCTAAACCCGCCAGAGCATATGCAAATGAAAAGACGATCGCATCTGAGCACTGATTGATGTGCCTGCCATCAGAATGGATTCCATCAGAGCGACCTGAATTTCGTACCTTTTATGTAATCCGCTTTTTGTGATATTGCTTAATAATTTAGATTTTTTAAAAGTAAATTTATTAATCCCGTGCGCATTTCTTTAATTATTATGATATTTTTAGTTATTGTTCAATATGTTCTGTTTTAGTGTAAATTACAACCCACCCTCTAATCCCTCATATGCACGGTACGCGCATTAAATGCACGTAGCGGATGCTAAACCCGCCAGAGCATATGCAAATGAAAAGACGATCGCATCTGAGCGCTGATTGATGTGCCTGCCATCATAATGGATTCCATCAGAGCGACCTGAATTTCGTACCTTTTATGTAATCCGCTTTTTGTGATATTGCTTAATAATTTAGGTTTTTTAAAAGTAAATTTATTAATCCCGTGCTCATTTCTTTAATTATTACGATATTTTTAGTTATTGTTCAATATGTTCTGTTTTAGTGTAAATTACAACGCACCCTCTAATCCCTCATATGCACGGTACGCGCATTAAATGCACGTAGCGGATGCTAAACCCGCCAGAGCATATGCAAATGAAAAGACGATCGATTCTGAGCACTGATTGATGTGCCTGCCATCAGAATGGATTCCATCAGAGCGACCTGAATTTCGTACCTTTTATGTAATCCGCTTTTTGTGATATTGCTTAATAATTTAGATTTTTTAAAAGTAAATTTATTAATCCCGTGCGCATTTCTTTAATTATTATGATATTTTTAGTTATTGTTCAATATGGTCTGTTTTAGTGTAAATTACAACCCACCCTCTAATCCCTCATATGCGCGGTACGCGCATTAAATGCACGTAGCGGATGCTAAACCCGCCAGAGCATATGCAAATGAAAAGACGATCGATTCTGAGCACTGATTGATGTGCCTGCCATCAGAATGGATTCCACCAGAGCGACCTGAATTTCGTACCTTTTATGTAATCCGCTTTTTGTGATATTGCTTAATAATTTAGATTTTTTAAAAGTAAATTTATTAATCCCGTGCGCATTTCTTTAATTATTATATTTTTAGTTATTGTTCAATATGTTCTGTTTTAGTGTAAATTACAACCCACCCTCTAAACCCTCATATGCACGGTACCCGCATTAAATGCACGTAGCGGATGTTAAACTCGCCAGAGCATATGCAAATGAAAAGACGATCGCATCTGAGCACTGATTGATGTGCCTGCCATCAGAATGGATTCCATCAGAGCGACCTGAATTTCGTACCTTTTATGTAATCCGCTTTATGTGATATTGCTTAATAATTTAGATTATTTAAAAGTAAATTTATTAATCCCGTGCGCATTTCTTTAATTATTATGATATTTTTAGTTAATGTTCAATATGTTCTGTTTTAGTGTAAATTACAACCCACCGTCTAATCCCTCATATGCACGGTACGCGCATTAAATGCACGTAGCGGATGCTAAACCCGCCAGAGCATATGCAAATGAAAAGACGATCGCATCTGAGCGCTGATTGATGTGCCTGCCATCAGAATGGATTCCATCAGAGCGACCTGAATTTCGTACCTTTTATGTAATCCGCTTTTTGTGATATTGCTTAATAATTTAGATATTTTAAAAATAAATTTATTAATCCCGTGCGCATTTCTTTAATTATTAGGATATTTTTAGTTATTGTTCAATATGTTCTGTTTTAGTGTAAATTACAACCCACCCTCTAATCACTCATATGCACGGTACGCGCATTAAATGCACGTAGCGGATGCTAAACACGCCAGAGCATATGCAAATGAAAAGACGATCGCATCTGAGCACTGATTGATGTGCCTGCCATCAGAATGGATTCCATCTGAGCAACCTGAATTTCGTACCTTTTATGTAATCCGCTTTTTGTGATATTGCTTAATAATTTAGATTTTTTAAAAGTAAATTTATTAATCCCGTGCGCATTTCTTTAATTATTATGATATTTTTAGTTATTGTTCAATATGTTCTGTTTTAGTGTAAATTACAACCCACCCTCTAAACCCTCATATGCACGGTACGCGCATTAAATGCACGTAGCGGATGCTAAACCCGCCAGAGCATATGCAAATGAAAAGACGATCGCATCTGAGCGCTGATTGATGTGCCTGCCATCAGAATGGATTCCATCAGAGCGACCTGAATTTCGTACCTTTTATGTAATCCGCTTTTCGTGATATTGCTTAATAATTTAGGTTTTTTAAAAGTAAATTTATTAATCCCGTGCGCATTTCTTTAATTATTACGATATTTTTAGTTATTGTTCAATATGTTCTGTTTTAGTGTAAATTACAACGCACCCTCTAATCCCTCATATGCACGGTACGCGCATTAAATGCACGTAGCGGATGCTAAACCCGCCAGAGCATATGCAAATGAAAAGACGATCGATTCTGAGCACTGATTGATGTGCCTGCCATCAGAATGGATTCCATCAGAGCGACCTGAATTTCGTACCTTTTATGTAATCCGCTTTTTGTGATATTGCTTAATAATTTAGATTTTTTAAAAGTAAATTTATTAATCCCGTGCGCATTTCTTTAATTATTATGATATTTTTAGTTATTGTTCAATATGGTCTGTTTTAGTGTAAATTACAACCCACCCTCTAATCCCTCATATGCACGGTACGCGCATTAAATGCACGTAGCGGATGCTAAACCCGCCAGAGCATATGCAAATGAAAAGACGATCGATTCTGAGCACTGATTGATGTGCCTGCCATCAGAATGGATTCCATCAGAGCGACCTGAATTTCGTACCTTTTATGTAATCCGCTTTTTGTGATATTGCTTAATAATTTAGATTTTTTAAAAGTAAATTTATTAATCCCGTGCGCATTTCTTTAATTATTATATTTTTAGTTATTGTTCAATATGTTCTGTTTTAGTGTAAATTACAACCCACCCTCTAAACCCTCATATGCACGGTACCCGCATTAAATGCACGTAGCGGATGTTAAACTCGCCAGAGCATATGCAAATGAAAAGACGATCGCATCTGAGCACTGATTGATGTGCCTGCCATCAGAATGGATTCCATCAGAGCGACCTGAATTTCGTACCTTTTATGTAATCCGCTTTTTGTGATATTGCTTAATAATTTAGATTTTTTAAAAGTAAATTTATTAATCCCGTGCGCATTTCTTTAATTATTATGATATTTTTAGTTATTGTTCAATATGTTCTGTTTTAGTGTAAATTACAACCCACCCTCTAATCCCTCATATGCACGGTACGCGCATTAAATGCACGTAGCGGATGCTAAACCCGCCAGAGCATATGCAAATGAAAAGACGATCGCATCTGAGCACTGATTGATGTGCCTGCCATCAGAATGGATTCCATCAGAGCGACCTGAATTTCGTACCTTTTATATAATCCGCTTTTTGTGATATTGCTTAATAATTTAGATTTTTTAAAAGTAAATTTATTAATCCCGTGCGCATTTCTTTAATTATTATGATATTTTTAGTTATTGTTCAATATGTTCTGTTTTAGTGTAAATTACAACGCACCCTCTAATCCCTCATATGCACGGTACGCGCATTAAATGCACGTAGCGGATGCTAAACCCGCCAGAGCATATGCAAATGAAAAGACGATCGATTCTGAGCACTGATTGATGTGCCTGCCATCAGAATGGATTCCATCAGAGCGACCTGAATTTCGTACCTTTTATGTAATCCGCTTTTTGTGATATTGCTTAATAATTTAGTTTTTTTTTAAAGTAAATTGATTAATCCCGTGCGCATTTCTTTAATTATTATGATATTTTTAGTTAATGTTCAATATGTTCTGTTTTAGTGTAAATTACAACCCACCGTCTAATCCCTCATATGCACGGTACGCGCATTAAATGCACGTAGCGGATGCTAAACCCGCCAGAGCATATGCAAATGAAAAGACGATCGCATCTGAGCGCTGATTGATGTGCCTGCCATCAGAATGGATTCCATCAGAGCGACCTGAATTTCGTACCTTTTATGTAATCCGCTTTTCGTGATATTGCTTAATAATTTAGATTTTTTAAAAGTAAATTTATTAATCCCGTGCGCATTTCTTTAATTATTATGATATTTTTAGTTATTGTTCAATATGTTCTGTTTTAGTGTAAATTACAACCCACCCTCTAATCCCTCATATGCACGGTACGCGCATTAAATGCACGTAGCGGATGCTAAACCCGCCAGAGCATATGCAAATGAAAAGACGATCGCATCATAGCACTGATTGATGTGTCTGCCATCAGAATGGATTCCATCTGAGCGACCTGAATTTCGTACCTTTTATGTAATCCGCTTTTCGTGATATTGCTTAATAATTTAGATTTTTTAAAAGTAAATTTATTAATCCCGTGCGCATTTCTTTAATTATTATGATATTTTTAGTTATTGTTCAATATGTTCTGTTTTAGTGTAAATTACAACCCACCCTCTAATCCCTCATATGCACGGTACGCTCATTAAATGCACGTAGCGGATGCGAAACCCGCCAGAGCATATGCAAATGAAAAGACGATCGCATCTGTGCACTGATTGATGTGCCTGCCATCAGAATGGTTTCCATCAGAGCGACCTGTATTTCGTACCTTTTATGTAATCCGCTTTTTTTGATACTGCTTAATAATTTAGATTTTTTAAAAGTAAATTTATTAATCCCGTGCGCATTTCTTTAATTATTATGATATTTTTAGTTAATGTTCAATATGTTCTGTTTTAGTGTAAATTACAACCCACCCTCTAATCTCTCATATGCACGGTACGCGCATTAAATGCACGTAGCGGATGCTAAACCCGCCAGAGCATATGCAAATGAAAAGACGATCGCATCTGAGCACTGATTGATGTGCCTGCCATCAGAATGGATTCCATCTGAGCAACCTGAATTTCGTACCTTTTATGTAATCCGCTTTTTGTGATTTTGCTTAATAATTTAGATTTTTTAAAAGTAAATTTATTAATCCCGTGCGCATTTCTTTAATTATTATGATATTTTTAGTTATTGTTCAATATGTTCTGTTTTAGTGTAAATTACAACCCACCGTCTAATCCCTCATATGCACGGAACGCGCATTAAATGCACGTAGCGGATGCTAAACCCGCCAGAGCATATGCAAATGAAAAGACGATCGCATCTGAGCGCTGATTGATGTGCCTGCCATCAGAATGGATTCCATCAGAGCGACCTGAATTTCGTACCTTTTATGTAATCCGCTTTTCGTGATATTGCTTAATAATTTAGATTTTTTAAAAGTAAATTTATTAATCCCGTGCGCATTTCTTTAATTATTATGATATTTTTAGTTATTGTTCAATATGTTCTGTTTTAGTGTAAATTACAACCCACCCTCTAATCACTCATATGCACGGTACGCGCATTAAATGCACGTAGCGGATGCTAAACCCGCCAGAGCGTATGCAAATGAAAAGACGATCGCATCTGAGCACTGATTGATGTGCCTGCCATCAGAATGGATTCCATCTGAGCAACCTGAATTTCGTACCTTTTATGTAATCCGCTTTTTGTGATATTGCTTAATAATTTAGATTTTTTAAAAGTAAATTTATTAATCCCGTGCGCATTTCTTTAATTATTATGATATTTTTAGTTATTGTTCAATATGTTCTGTTTTAGTGTAAATTACAACCCACCCTCTAAACCCTCATATGCACGGTACGCGCATTAAATGCACGTAGCGGATGCTAAACCCGCCAGAGCATATGCAAATGAAAAGACGATCGCATCTGAGCGCTGATTGATGTGCCTGCCATCAGAATGGATTCCATCAGAGCGACCTGAATTTCGTACCTTTTATGTAATCCGCTTTTCGTGATATTGCTTAATAATTTAGATTTTTTAAAAGTAAATTTATTAATCCCGTGCGCATTTCTTTAATTATTATGATATTTTTAGTTATTGTTCAATATGTTCTGTTTTAGTGTAAATTACAACGCACCCTCTAATCCCTTATATGCACGGTACGCGCATTAAATGCACGTAGCGGATGCTAAACCCGCCAGAGCATATGCAAATGAAAAGACGATCGATTCTGAGCACTGATTGATGTGCCTGCCATCAGAATGGATTCCATCAGAGCGACCTGAATTTCGTACCTTTTATGTAATCCGCTTTTTGTGATATTGCTTAATAATTTAGATTTTTTAAAAGTAAATTTATTAATCCCGTGCGCATTTCTTTAATTATTATGATATTTTTAGTTATTGTTCAATATGTTCTGTTTTAGTGTAAATTACAACCCACCCTCTAAACCCTCATATGCACGGTACGCGCATTAAATGCACGTAGCGGATGCTAAACCCGCCAGAGCATATGCAAATGAAAAGACGATCGCATCAGAGCACTGATTGATGTGCCTGCCATCAGAATGGATTCCATCAGAGCGACCTGAATTTCGTACCTTTTATATAATCCGCTTTTTGTGATATTGCTTAATAATTTAGATTTTTTAAAAGTAAATTTATTAATCCCGTGCGCATTTCTTTAATTATTATGATATTTTTAGTTATTGTTCAATATGTTCTGTTTTAGTGTAAATTACAACGCACCCTCTAATCCCTTATATGCACGGTACGCGCATTAAATGCACGTAGTGGATGCTAAACCCGCCAGAGCATATGCAAATGAAAAGACGATCGCATCTGAGCACTGATTGATGTGCCTGCCATCAGAATGGATTCCATCAGAGCGACCTGAATTTCGTACCTTTTATATAATCCGCTTTTTGTGATATTGCTTAATAATTTAGATTTTTTAAAAGTAAATTTATTAATCCCGTGCGCATTTCTTTAATTATTATGATATTTTTAGTTATTGTTCAATATGTTCTGTTTTAGTGTAAATTACAACGCACCCTCTAATCCCTTATATGCACGGTACGCGCATTAAATGCACGTAGTGGATGCTAAACCCGCCAGAGCATATGCAAATGAAAAGACGATCGATTCTGAGCACTGATTGATGTGCCTGCCATCAGAATGGATTCCATCAGAGCGACCTGAATTTCGTACCTTTTATATAATCCGCTTTTTGTGATATTGCTTAATAATTTAGATTTTTTAAAAGTAAATTTATTAATCCCGTGCGCATTTCTTTAATTATTATGATATTTTTAGTTATTGTTCAATATGTTCTCTTTTAGTGTAAATTACAACGCACCCTCTAATCCCTTATATGCACGGTACGCGCATTAAATGCACGTAGCGGATGCTAAACCCGCCAGAGCATATGCAAATGAAAAGACGATCGATTCTGAGCACTGATTGATGTGCCTGCCATCAGAATGGATTCCATCAGAGCGACCTGAATTTCGTACCTTTTATGTAATCCGCTTTTTGTGATATTGCTTAATAATTTAGATTTTTTAAAAGTAAATTTATTAATCCCGTGCGCATTTCTTTAATTATTATGATATTTTTAGTTATTGTTCAATATGTTCTGTTTTAGTGTAAATTACAACCCACCCTCTAAACCCCCATATGCACGGTACCCGCATTAAATGCACGTAGCGGATGTTAAACTCGCCAGAGCATATGCAAATGAAAAGACGATTGCATCTGAGCACTGATTGATGTGCCTGCCATCAGAATGGATTCCATCAGAGCGACCTGAATTTCGTACCTTTTATGTAATCCGCTTTTTGTGATATTGCTTAATAATTTAGATTTTTTAAAAGTAAATTTATTAATCCCGTGCGCATTTCTTTAATTATTATGATATTTTTAGTTATTGTTCAATATGTTCTGTTTTAGTGTAAATTACAACCCACCCTCTAATCCCTCATATGCACGGTACGCGCATTAATTCACGTAGCGGATGCTAAACCCGCCAGAGCATATGCAAATGAAAAGACGATCGATTCTGAGCACTGATTGATGTGCCTGCCATCAGAATGGATTCCATCTGAGCGACCTGAATTTCGTACCTTTTATGTAATCCGCTTTTCGTGATATTGCTTAATAATTTAGATTTTTTAAAAGTAAATTTATTAATCCCGTGCGCATTTCTTTAATTATTATGATATTTTTAGTTATTGTTCAATATTTTCTGTTTTAGTGTAAATTACAACCCACCCTCTAATCCCTCATATGCACGGTACGCGCATTAAATGCACGTAGCGGATGCTAAACCCGCCAGAGCATATGCAAATGAAAAGACGTTCGCATCTGAGCACTGATTGATGTGCCTGCCATCAGAATGGATTCCATCAGAGCGACCTGAATTTCGTACCTTTTATGTAATCCGCTTTTTGTGATATTGCTTAATAATTTAGATTTTTTAAAAGTAAATTTTTTAATCCCTTGCGCATTTCTTTAATTATTATGATATTTTTAGTTATTGTTCAATATGTTCTGTTTTAGTGTAAATTACAACCCACCCTCTAATCCCTCATATGTACGGTACGCGCATTAAATGCACGTAGCGGATGCTAAACCCGCCGGAGCATATGCAAATGAAAAGACGATCGCATCATAGCACTGATTGATGTGCCTGCCATCAGAATGGATTCCATCTGAGCGACCTGAATTTCGTACCTTTTATGTAATCCGCTTTTCGTGATATTGCTTAATAATTTAGATTTTTTAAAAGTAAATTTATTAATCCCGTGCGCATTTCTTTAATTATTATGATATTTTTAGTTATTGTTCAATATGTTCTGTTTTAGTGTAAATTACAACCCACCCTCTAATCCCTCATATGCACGGTACGCGCATTAAATGCACGTAGCGGATGCTAAACCCGCCAGAGCATATGCAAATGAAAAGACGATCGCATCTGTGCACTGATTGATGTGCCTGCCATCAGAATGGTTTCCATCAGAGCGACCTGTATTTCGTACCTTTTATGTAATTCGCTTTTTTTGATACTGCTTAATAATTTAGATTTTTTTAAAGTAAATTTATTAATCCCGTGCGCATTTCTTTAATTATTATGATATTTTTATTTAATGTTCAATATGTTCTGTTTTAGTGTAAATTACAACCCACCGTCTAATCCCTCATATGCACGGTACGCGCATTAAATGCACGTAGCGGATGCTAAACCCGCCAGAGCATATGCAAATGAAAAGACGATCGCATCTGAGCGCTGATTGATGTGCCTGCCATCAGAATGGATTCCATCAGAGCGACCTGAATTTCGTACCTTTTATGTAATCCGCTTTTTGTGATATTGCTTAATAATTTAGATATTTTAAAAATAAATTTATTAATCCCGTGCGCATTTCTTTAATTATTAGGATATTTTTAGTTATTGTTCAATATGTTCTGTTTTAGTGTAAATTACAACCCACCCTCTAATCACTCATATGCACGGTACGCGCATTAAATGCACGTAGCGGATGCTAAACCCGCCAGAGCAGATGCAAATGAAAAGACGATCGCATCTGAGCACTGATTGATGTGCCTGCCATCAGAATGGATTCCATCTGAGCAACCTGAATTTCGTACCTTTTATGTAATCCGCTTTTTGTGATATTGCTTAATAATTTAGATTTTTTAAAAGTAAATTTATTAATCCCGTGCGCATTTCTTTAATTATTATGATATTTTTAGTTATTGTTCAATATGTTCTGTTTTAGTGTAAATTACAACCCACCCTCTAAACCCTCATATGCACGGTACGCGCATTAAATGCACGTAGCGGATGCTAAACCCGCCAGAGCATATGCAAATGAAAAGACGATCGCATCTGAGCACTGATTGATGTGCCTGCCATCAGAATGGATTCCATCAGAGCGACCTGAATTTCGTACCTTTTATGTAATCCGCTTTTTGTGATATTGCTTAATAATTTAGATTTTTTAAAAGTAAATTTATTAATCCCGTGCGCATTTCTTTAATTATTATGATATTTTTAGTTATTGTTCAATATGTTCTGTTTTAGTGTAAATTACAACCCACCCTCTAATCCCTCATATGCACGGTACGCGCATTAAATGCACGTAGCGGATGCTAAACCCGCCAGAGCATATGCAAATGAAAAGACGATCGCATCTGAGCACTGATTGATGTGCCTGCCATCATAATGGATTCCATCAGAGCGATCTGAATTTCGTACCTTTTATGTAATCCGCTTTTTGTGATATTGCTTAATAATTTAGGTTTTTTAAAAGTAAATTTATTAATCCCGTGCGCATTTCTTTAATTATTACGATATTTTTAGTTATTGTTCAATATGTTCTGTTTTAGTGTAAATTACAACGCACCCTCTAATCCCTCATATGCACGGTACGCGCATTAAATGCACGTAGCGGATGCTAAACCCGCCAGAGCATATGCAAATGAAAAGACGATCGATTCTGAGCACTGATTGATGTGCCTGCCATCAGAATGGATTCCATCAGAGCGACCTGAATTTCGTACCTTTTATGTAATCCGCTTTTTGTGATATTGCTTAATAATTTAGATTTTTTAAAAGTAAATTTATTAATCCCGTGCGCATTTCTTTAATTATTATATTTTTAGTTATTGTTCAATATGTTCTGTTTTAGTGTAAATTACAACCCACCCTCTAAACCCTCATATGCACGGTACCCGCATTAAATGCACGTAGCGGATGTTAAACTCGCCAGAGCATATGCAAATGAAAAGACGATCGCATCTGAGCACTGATTGATGTGCCTGCCATCAGAATGGATTCCATCAGAGCGACCTGAATTTCGTACCTTTTATGTAATCCGCTTTTTGTGATATTGCTTAATAATTTAGATTTTTTAAAAGTAAATTTATTAATCCCGTGCGCATTTCTTTAATTATTATGATATTTTTAGTTATTGTTCAATATTTTCTGTTTTAGTGTAAATTACAACCCACCCTCTAATCCCTCATATGCACGGTACGCGCATTAAATGCACGTAGCGGATGCTAAACCCGCCAGAGCATATGCAAATGAAAAGACGATCGCATCTGAGCACTGATTGATGTGCCTGCCATCATAATGGATTCCATCAGAGCGACCTGAATTTCGTACCTTTTATGTAATCCGCTTTTTGTGATATTGCTTAATAATTTAGGTTTTTTAAAAGTAAATTTATTAATCCCGTGCGCATTTCTTTAATTATTACGATATTTTTAGTTATTGTTCAATATGTTCTGTTTTAGTGTAAATTACAACGCACCCTCTAATCCCTCATATGCACGGTACGCGCATTAAATGCACGTAGCGGATGCTAAACCCGCCAGAGCATATGCAAATGAAAAGACGATCGCATCTGAGCACTGATTGATGTGCCTACCATCAGAATGGATTCCATCAGAGCGACCTGAATTTCGTACCTTTTATGTAATCCGCTTTTTGTGATATTGCTTAATAATTTAGATTTTTTAAAAGTAAATTTATTAATCCCGTGCGCATTTCTTTAATTATTATGATATTTTTAGTTATTTTTCAATATGGTCTCTTTTAGTGTAAATTACAACCCACCCTCTAATCCCTCATATGCACGGTACGCGCATTAAATGCACGTAGCGGATGCTAAACCCGCCAGAGCATATGCAAATGAAAAGACGATCGCATCTGAGCACTGATTGGTGTGCCTGCCATCAGAATGGATTCCATCAGAGCGACCTGAATTTCGTACCTTTTATATAATCCGTTTCTTGTGATATTGCTTAATAATTTAGATTTTTTAAAAGTAAATTTATTAATCCCGTGCGCATTTCTTTAATTATTATGATATTTTTAGTTATTGTTCAATATGTTCTGTTTTAGTGTAAATTACAACCCACCCTCTAATCCCTCATATGCACGGTACGCGCATTAAATGCACGTAGCGGATGCTAAACCCGCCAGAGCATATGCAAATGAAAAGACGATCGCATCTGAGCACTGTTTGATGTGCCTGCCATCAGAATGGATTCCATCAGAGCGACCTGAATTTCGTACCTTTTATGTAATCCGCCTTTTGTGATGTTGCTTAATAATTTAGATTTTTTAAAAGTAAATTTATTAATCCCGTGCGCATTTCTTTAATTATTATGATATTTTTAGTTATTGTTCAATATGTTCTGTTTTAGTGTAAATTACAACCCACCCTCTAAACCCTCATATGCACGGTACGCGCATTAAATGCACGTAGCGGATGCTAAACCCGCCAGAGCATATGCAAATGAAAAGACGATCGCATCTGAGCACTGATTGATGTGCCTGCCATCAGAATGGATTCCATCAGAGCGACCTGAATTTCGTACCTTTTATGTAATCCGCTTTTTGTGATATTGCTTAATAATTTAGATTTTTTAAAAGTAAATTTATTAATCCCGTGCGCATTACTTTAATTATTATGATATTTTTAGTTATTGTTCAATATGTTCTGTTTTAGTGTAAATTACAACCCACCCTCTAATCCCTCATATGCACGGTACGCGCATTAAATGCACGTAGCGGATGCTAAACCCGCCAGAGCATATGCAAATGAAAAGACGATCGCATCTGAGCACTGATTGATGTGCCTGCCATCAGAATGGATTCCATCAGAGCGACCTGAATTTCGTACCTTTTATGTAATCCGCTTTTTGTGATATTGCTTAATAATTTAGATTTTTCAAAAGTAAATTTATTAATCCCGTGCGCATTTCTTTAATTATTACGATATTTTTAGTTATTGTTCAATATGTTCTGCTTTAGTGTAAATTACAACCCACCCTCTAAACCCTCATATGCACGGTACGCGCATTAAATGCACGTAGCGGATGCTATACCCGCCAGAGCATATGCAAATGAAAAGACGATCGCATCTGAGCACTGATTGATGTGCCTGCCATCAGAATGGATTCCATCAGAGCGACCTGAATTTCGTACCTTTTATGTAATCCGCTTTTTGTGATATTGCTTAATAATTTAGATTTTTTAAAAGTAAATTTATTAATCCCGTGCGCATTACTTTAATTATTATGATATTTTTAGTTATTGTTCAATATGTTCTGTTTTAGTGTAAATTACAACCCACCCTCTAATCCCTCATATGCACGGTACGCGCATTAAATGCACGTAGCGGATGCTAAACCCGCCAGAGCATATGCAAATGAAAAGACGTTCGCATCTGAGCACTGATTGATGTGCCTGCCATCAGAATGGATTCCATCAGAGCGACCTGAATTTCGTACCTTTTATGTAATCCGCTTTTTGTGATATTGCTTAATAATTTAGATTTTTTAAAAGTAAATTTTTTAATCCCTTGCGCATTTCTTTAATTATTATGATATTTTTAGTTATTGTTCAATATGTTCTGTTTTAGTGTAAATTACAACCCACCCTCTAATCCCTCATATGTACGGTACGCGCATTAAATGCACGTAGCGGATGCTAAACCCGCCGGAGCATATGCAAATGAAAAGACGATCGCATCATAGCACTGATTGATGTGCCTGCCATCAGAATGGATTCCATCTGAGCGACCTGAATTTCGTACCTTTTATGTAATCCGCTTTTCGTGATATTGCTTAATAATTTAGATTTTTTAAAAGTAAATTTATTAATCCCGTGCGCATTTCTTTAATTATTATGATATTTTTAGTTATTGTTTAATATGTTCTGTTTTAGTGTAAATTACAACCCACCCTCTAATCCCTCATATGCACGGTACGCGCATTAAATGCACGTAGCGGATGCTAAACCCGCCAGAGCATATGCAAATGAAAAGACGATCGCATCTGTGCACTGATTGATGTGCCTGCCATCAGAATGGTTTCCATCAGAGCGACCTGTATTTCGTACCTTTTATGTAATCCGCTTTTTTTGATACTGCTTAATAATTTAGATTTTTTTAAAGTAAATTTATTAATCCCGTGCGCATTTCTTTAATTATTATGATATTTTTAGTTAATGTTCAATATGTTCTGTTTTAGTGTAAATTACAACCCACCGTCTAATCCCTCATATGCACGGTACGCGCATTAAATGCACGTAGCGGATGCTAAACCCGCCAGAGCATATGCAAATGAAAAGACGATCGCATCTGAGCGCTGATTGATGTGCCTGCCATCAGAATGGATTCCATCAGAGCGACCTGAATTTCGTACCTTTTATGTAATCCGCTTTTTGTGATATTGCTTAATAATTTAGATTTTTTAAAAGTAAATTTATTAATCCCGTGCGCATTTCTTTAATTATTATATTTTTAGTTATTGTTCAATATGTTCTGTTTTAGTGTAAATTACAACCCACCCTCTAAACCCCCATATGCACGGTACCCGCATTAAATGCACGTAGCGGATGTTAAACTCGCCAGAGCATATGCAAATGAAAAGACGATCGCATCTGAGCACTGATTGATGTGCCTGCCATCAGAATGGATTCCATCAGAGCTACCTGAATTTCGTACCTTTTATGTAATCCGCTTTTTGTGATATTGCTTAATAATTTAGATTTTTTAAAAGAAAATTTATTAATCCCGTGCGCATTTCTTTAATTATTTTATTTTTAGTTATTGTTCAATATGTTCTGTTTTAGTGTAAATTACAACCCACCCTCTAAACCCTCATATGCACGGTACCCGCATTAAATGCACGTAGCGGATGTTAAACTCGCCAGAGCATATGCAAATGAAAAGACGATCGCATCTGAGCACTGATTGATGTGCCTGCCATCAGAATGGATTCCATCAGAGCGACCTGAATTTCGTACCTTTTATGTAATCCGCTTTTTGTGATATTGCTTAATAATTTAGATTTTTTAAAAGTAAATTTATTAATCCCGTGCGCATTTCTTTAATTATTATGATATTTTTAGTTATGTTCAATATTTTCTGTTTTAGTGTAAATTACAACCCACCCTCTAATCCCTCATATGCACGGTACGCGCATTAAATGCACGTAGCGGATGCTAAACCCGCCAGAGCATATGCAAATGAAAAGACGATCGCATCTGAGCACTGATTGATGTGCCTGCCATCAGAATGGATTCCATCAGAGCGACCTGAATTTCGTACCTTTTATGTAATCCGCTTTTTGTGATATTGCTTAATAATTTAGATTTTTTAAAAGTAAATTTATTAATCCCGTGCGCATTTCTTTAATTATTATGATATTTTTAGTTATTGTTCAATATGTTCTGTTTTAGTGTAAATTACAACCCACCCTCTAATCCCTCATATGCACGGTACGCGCATTAAATGCACGTAGCGGATGCTAAACCCGCCAGAGCATATGCAAATGAAAAGACGATCGCATCTGAGCACTGATTGATATGCCTGCCATCAGAATGGATTCCATCAGAGCGACCTGAATTTCGTACCTTTTATGTAATCCGCTTTTTGTGATATTGCTTAATAATTTAGATTTTTTAAAAGTAAATTTATTAATCCCGTGCGCATTTCTTTAATTATTATATTTTTAGTTATTGTTCAATATGTTCTGTTTTAGTGTAAATTACAACCCACCCTCTAAACCCCCATATGCACGGTACCCGCATTAAATGCACGTAGCGGATGTTAAACTCGCCAGAGCATATGCAAATGAAAAGACGATCGCATCTGAGCACTGATTGATGTGCCTGCCATCAGAATGGATTCCATCAGAGCTACCTGAATTTCGTACCTTTTATGTAATCCGCTTTTTGTGATATTGCTTAATAATTTAGATTTTTTAAAAGTAAATTTATTAATCCCGTGCGCATTTCTTTAATTATTTTATTTTTAGTTATTGTTCAATATGTTCTGTTTTAGTGTAAATTACAACCCACCCTCTAAACCCTCATATGCACGGTACCCGCATTAAATGCACGTAGCGGATGTTAAACTCGCCAGAGCATATGCAAATGAAAAGACGATCGCATCTGAGCACTGATTGATGTGCCTGCCATCAGAATGGATTCCATCAGAGCGACCTGAATTTCGTACCTTTTATGTAATCCGCTTTTTGTGATATTGCTTAATAATTTAGATTTTTTAAAAGTAAATTTATTAATCCCGTGCGCATTTCTTTAATTATTATGATATTTTTAGTTATGTTCAATATTTTCTGTTTTAGTGTAAATTACAACCCACCCTCTAATCCCTCATATGCACGGTACGCGCATTAAATGCACGTAGCGGATGCTAAACCCGCAAGAGCATATGCAAATGAAAAGACGATCGCATCTGAGCACTGATTGATCTGCCTGCCATCAGAATGGATTCCATCAGAGCGACCTGAATTTCGTACCTTTTATGTAATCCGCTTTTTGTGATATTGCTTAATAATTTAGATTTTTTAAAAGTAAATTTATTAATCCCGTGCGCATTTCTTTAATTATTATGATATTTTTAGTTATTGTTCAATATGTTCTCTTTTAGTGTAAATTACAACCCACCCTCTAATCCCTCATATGCACGGTACGCGCATTAAATGCACGTAGCGGATGCTAAACCCGCCAGAGCATATGCAAATGAAAAGACGATCGCATCTGAGCACTGATTGATGTGCCTGCCATCAGAATGGATTCCATCAGAGCGACCTGAATTTCGTACCTTTTATGTAATCCGCTTTTTGTGATATTGCTTAATAATTTAGATTTTTTAAAAGTAAATTTATTAATCCCGTGCGCATTTCTTTAATTATTATGATATTTTTAGTTATTGTTCAATATGTTCTGTTTTAGTGTAAATTACAACCCACCCTCTAAACCCTCATATGCACGGTACGCGCATTAAATGCACGTAGCGGATGCTAAACCCGCCAGAGCATATGCAAATGAAAAGACGATCGCATCTGAGCACTGATTGATGTGCCTGCCATCAGAATGGATTCCATCAGAGCGACCTGAATTTCGTACCTTTTATGTAATCCGCTTTTTGTGATATTGCTTAATAATTTAGATTTTTTAAAAGTAAATTTATTAATCCCGTGCGCATTTCTTTAATTATTATGATATTTTTAGTTATTGTTCAATATGTTCTGTTTTAGTGTAAATTACAACCCACCCTCTAATCCCTCATATGCACGGTACGCGCATTAAATGCACGTAGCGGATGCTAAACCCGCCAGAGCATATGCAAATGAAAAGACGATCGCATCTGAGCACTGATTGATATGCCTGCCATCAGAATGGATTCCATCAGAGCGACCTGAATTTCGTACCTTTTATGTAATCCGCTTTTTGTGATATTGCTTAATAATTTAGATTTTTTAAAAGAAAATTTATTAATCCCGTGCGCATTTCTTTAATTATTTTATTTTTAGTTATTGTTCAATATGTTCTGTTTTAGTGTAAATTACAACCCACCCTCTAAACCCTCATATGCACGGTACCCGCATTAAATGCACGTAGCGGATGCTAAACCCGCCAGAGCATATGCAAATGAAAAGACGATCGCATCTGAGCACTGATTGATGTGCCTGCCATCAGAATGGATTCCATCAGAGCGACCTGAATTTCGTACCTTTTATGTAATCCGCTTTTTGTGATATTGCTTAATAATTTAGATTTTTTAAAAGTAAATTTATTAATCCCGTGCGCATATCTTTAATTATTATGATATTTTTAGTTATTGTTCAATATGTTCTGTTTTAGTGTAAATTACAACCCACCCTCTAAACCCCCATATGCACGGTACCCGCATTAAATGCACGTAGCGGATGTTAAACTCGCCAGAGCATATGCAAATGAAAAGACGATCGCATCTGAGCACTGATTGATGTGCCTGCCATCAGAATGGATTCCATCAGAGCTACCTGAATTTCGTACCTTTTATGTAATCCGCTTTTTGTGATATTGCTTAATAATTTAGATTTTTTAAAAGTAAATTTATTAATCCCGTGCGCATTTCTTTAATTATTTTATTTTTAGTTATTGTTCAATATGTTCTGTTTTAGTGTAAATTACAACCCACCCTGTAAACCCTCATATGCACGGTACCCGCATTAAATGCACGTAGCGGATGTTAAACTCGCCAGAGCATATGCAAATGAAAAGACGATCGCATCTGAGCACTGATTGATGTGCCTGCCATCAGAATGGATTCCATCAGAGCGACCTGAATTTCGTACCTTTTATGTAATCCGCTTTTTGTGATATTGCTTAATAATTTAGATTTTTTAAAAGTAAATTTATTAATCCCGTGCGCATTTCTTTAATTATTATGATATTTTTAGTTATGTTCAATATTTTCTGTTTTAGTGTAAATTACAACCCACCCTCTAATCCCTCATATGCACGGTACGCGCATTAAATGCACGTAGCGGATGCTAAACCCGCAAGAGCATATGCAAATGAAAAGACGATCGCATCTGAGCACTGATTGATCTGCCTGCCATCAGAATGGATTCCATCAGAGCGACCTGAATTTCGTACCTTTTATGTAATCCGCTTTTTGTGATATTGCTTAATAATTTAGATTTTTTAAAAGTAAATTTATTAATCCCGTGCGCATTTCTTTAATTATTATGATATTTTTAGTTATTGTTCAATATGTTCTGTTTTAGTGTAAATTACAACCCACCCTCTAAACCCTCATATGCACGGTACGCGCATTAAATGCACGTAGCGGATGCTAAACCCGCCAGAGCATATGCAAATGAAAAGACGATCGCATCTGAGCACTGATTGATGTGCCTGCCATCAGAATGGATTCCATCAGAGCGACCTGAATTTCGTACCTTTTATGTAATCCGCTTTTTGTGATATTGCTTAATAATTTAGATTTTTTAAAAGTAAATTTATTAATCCCGTGCGCATTTCTTTAATTATTATGATATTTTTAGTTATTGTTCAATATGTTCTGTTTTAGTGTAAATTACAACCCACCCTCTAATCCCTCATATGCACGGTACGCGCATTAAATGCACGTAGCGGATGCTAAACCCGCCAGAGCATATGCAAATGAAAAGACGATCGCATCTGAGCGCTGATTGATGTGCCTGCCATCATAATGGATTCCATCAGAGCGACCTGAATTTCGTACCTTTTATGTAATCCGCTTTTTGTGATATTGCTTAATAATTTAGGTTTTTTAAAAGTAAATTTATTAATCCCGTGCTCATTTCTTTAATTATTACGATATTTTTAGTTATTATTCAATATGTTCTGTTTTAGTGTAAATTACAACGCACCCTCTAATCCCTCATATGCACGGTACGCGCATTAAATGCACGTAGCGGATGCTAAACCCGCCAGAGCATATGCAAATGAAAAGACGATCGATTCTGAGCACTGATTGATGTGCCTGCCATCAGAATGGATTCCATCAGAGCGACCTGAATTTCGTACCTTTTATGTAATCCGCTTTTTGTGATATTGCTTAATAATTTAGATTTTTTAAAAGTAAATTTATTAATCCCGTGCGCATTTCTTTAATTATTATGATATTTTTAGTTATTGTTCAATATGGTCTGTTTTAGTGTAAATTACAACCCACCCTCTAATCCCTCATATGCGCGGTACGCGCATTAAATGCACGTAGCGGATGCTAAACCCGCCAGAGCATATGCAAATGAAAAGACGATCGATTCTGAGCACTGATTGATGTGCCTGCCATCAGAATGGATTCCACCAGAGCGACCTGAATTTCGTACCTTTTATGTAATCCGCTTTTTGTGATATTGCTTAATAATTTAGATTTTTTAAAAGTAAATTTATTAATCCCGTGCGCATTTCTTTAATTATTATATTTTTAGTTATTGTTCAATATGTTCTGTTTTAGTGTAAATTACAACCCACCCTCTAAACCCTCATATGCACGGTACCCGCATTAAATGCACGTAGCGGATGTTAAACTCGCCAGAGCATATGCAAATGAAAAGACGATCGCATCTGAGCACTGATTGATGTGCCTGCCATCAGAATGGATTCCATCAGAGCGACCTGAATTTCGTACCTTTTATGTAATCCGCTTTATGTGATATTGCTTAATAATTTAGATTATTTAAAAGTAAATTTATTAATCCCGTGCGCATTTCTTTAATTATTATGATATTTTTAGTTATTGTTCAATATGTTCTGTTTTAGTGTAAATTACAACCCACCCTCTAATCCCTCATATGCACGGTACGCGCATTAAATGCACGTAGCGGATGCTAAACCCGCCAGAGCATATGCAAATGAAAAGACGATCGCATCTGAGCACTGATTGATGTGCCTGCCATCAGAATGGATTCCATCAGAGCGACCTGAATTTCGTACCTTTTATATAATCCGCTTTTTGTGATATTGCTTAATAATTTAGATTTTTTAAAAGTAAATTTATTAATCCCGTGCGCATTTCTTTAATTATTATGATATTTTTAGTTATTGTTCAATATGTTCTGTTTTAGTGTAAATTACAACGCACCCTCTAATCCCTCATATGCACGGTACGCGCATTAAATGCACGTAGCGGATGCTAAACCCGCCAGAGCATATGCAAATGAAAAGACGATCGATTCTGAGCACTGATTGATGTGCCTGCCATCAGAATGGATTCCATCAGAGCGACCTGAATTTCGTACCTTTTATGTAATCCGCTTTTTGTGATATTGCTTAATAATTTAGTTTTTTTTAATGTAAATTGATTAATCCCGTGCGCATTTCTTTAATTATTATGATATTTTTAGTTAATGTTCAATATGTTCTGTTTTAGTGTAAATTACAACCCACCGTCTAATCCCTCATATGCACGGTACGCGCATTAAATGCACGTAGCGGATGCTAAACCCGCCAGAGCATATGCAAATGAAAAGACGATCGCATCTGATCGCTGATTGATGTGCCTGCCATCAGAATGGATTCCATCAGAGCGACCTGAATTTCGTACCTTTTATGTAATCCGCTTTTCGTGATATTGCTTAATAATTTAGATTTTTTAAAAGTAAATTTATTAATCCCGTGCGCATTTCTTTAATTATTATGATATTTTTAGTTATTGTTCAATATGTTCTGTTTTAGTGTAAATTACAACCCACCCTCTAATCCCTCATATGCACGGTACGCGCATTAAATGCACGTAGCGGATGCTAAACCCGCCAGAGCATATGCAAATGAAAAGACGATCGCATCATAGCACTGATTGATGTGCCCTGCCATCAGAATGGATTCCATCTGAGCGACCTGAATTTCGTACCTTTTATGTAATCCGCTTTTCGTGATATTGCTTAATAATTTAGATTTTTTAAAAGTAAATTTATTAATCCCGTGCGCATTTCTTTAATTATTATGATATTTTTAGTTATTGTTCAATATGTTCTGTTTTAGTGTAAATTACAACCCACCCTCTAATCCCTCATATGCACGGTACGCGCATTAAATGCACGTAGCGGATGCTAACCGCCAGAGCATATGCAAATGAAAAGACGATCGCATCTGTGCACTGATTGATGTGCCTGCCATCAGAATGGTTTCCATCAGAGCGACCTGTATTTCGTACCTTTTATGTAATCCGCTTTTTTGATACTGCTTAATAATTTAGATTTTTTAAAAGTAAATTTATTAATCCCGTGCGCATTTCTTTAATTATTATGATATTTTTAGTTAATGTTCAATATGTTCTGTTTTAGTGTAAATTACAACCCACCGTCTAATCCCTCATATGCACGGTACGCGCATTAAATGCACGTAGCGGATGCTAAACCCGCCAGAGCATATGCAAATGAAAAGACGATCGCATCTGAGCGCTGATTGATGTGCCTGCCATCAGAATGGATTCCATCAGAGCGACCTGAATTTCGTACCTTTTATGTAATCCGCTTTTTGTGATATTGCTTAATAATTTAGATATTTTAAAAATAAATTTATTAATCCCGTGCGCATTTCTTTAATTATTAGGATATTTTTAGTTATTTGTTCAATATGTTCTGTTTTAGTGTAAATTACAACCCACCCTCTAATCACTCATATGCACGGTACGCGCATTAAATGCACGTAGCGGATGCTAAACACGCCAGAGCATATGCAAATGAAAAGACGATCGCATCTGAGCACTGATTGATGTGCCTGCCATCAGAATGGATTCCATCTGAGCAACCTGAATTTCGTACCTTTTATGTAATCCGCTTTTTGTGATATTGCTTAATAATTTAGATTTTTTAAAAGTAAATTTATTAATCCCGTGCGCATTTCTTTAATTATTATGATATTTTTAGTTATTGTTCAATATGTTCTGTTTTAGTGTAAATTAACAACCCACCCTCTAAACCCTCATATGCCACGGTACGCGCATTAAATGCACGTAGCGGATGCTAAACCCGCCAGAGCATATGCAAATGAAAAGACGATCGCATCTGAGCGCTGATTGATGTGCCTGCCATCAGAATGGATTCCATCAGAGCGACCTGAATTTCGTACCTTTTATGTAATCCGCTTTTCGTGATATTGCTTAATAATTTAGGTTTTTTAAAAGTAAATTTATTAATCCCGTGCGCATTTCTTTAATTATTATGATATTTTTAGTTATTGTTCAATATGTTCTGTTTTAGTGTAAATTACAACCCACCCTCTAATCCCTCATATGCACGGTACGCGCATTAAATGCACGTAGCGGATGCTAAACCCGCCAGAGCATATGCAAATGAAAAGACGATCGCATCTGAGCACTGATTGATGTGCCTGCCATCAGAATGGATTCCATCAGAGCGACCTGAATTTCGTACCTTTTATATAATCCGCTTTTTGTGATATTGCTTAATAATTTAGATTTTTTAAAAGTAAATTTATTAATCCCGTGCGCATTTCTTTAATTATTATATTTTTAGTTATTGTTCAATATGTTCTGTTTTAGTGTAAATTACAACCCACCCTCTAAACCCCCATATGCACGGTACCCGCATTAAATGCACGTAGCGGATGTTAAACTCGCCAGAGCATATGCAAATGAAAAGACGATCGCATCTGAGCACTGATTGATGTGCCTGCCATCAGAATGGATTCCATCAGAGCTACCTGAATTTCGTACCTTTTATGTAATCCGCTTTTTGTGATATTGCTTAATAATTTAGATTTTTTAAAAGTAAATTTATTAATCCCGTGCGCATTTCTTTAATTATTTTATTTTTAGTTATTGTTCAATATGTTCTGTTTTAGTGTAAATTACAACCCACCCTCTAAACCCTCATATGCACGGTACCCGCATTAAATGCACGTAGCGGATGTTAAACTCGCCAGAGCATATGCAAATGAAAAGACGATCGCATCTGAGCACTGATTGATGTGCCTGCCATCAGAATGGATTCCATCAGAGCGACCTGAATTTCGTACCTTTTATGTAATCCGCTTTTTGTGATATTGCTTAATAATTTAGATTTTTTAAAAGTAAATTTATTAATCCCGTGCGCATTTCTTTAATTATTATGATATTTTTAGTTATTGTTCAATATTTTCTGTTTTAGTGTAAATTACAACCCACCCTCTAATCCCTCATATGCACGGTTCGCGCATTAAATGCACGTAGCGGATGCTAAACCCGCAAGAGCATATGCAAATGAAAAGACGATCGCATCTGAGCACTGATTGATCTGCCTGCCATCAGAATGGATTCCATCAGAGCGACCTGAATTTCGTACCTTTTATGTAATCCGCTTTTTGTGATATTGCTTAATAATTTAGATTTTTTAAAAGTAAATTTATTAATCCCGTGCGCATTTCTTTAATTATTATGATATTTTTAGTTATTGTTCAATATGTTCTCTTTTAGTGTAAATTACAACCCACCCTCTAATCCCTCATATGCACGGTACGCGCATTAAATGCACGTAGCGGATGCTAAACCCGCCAGAGCATATGCAAATGAAAAGACGATCGCATCTGAGCACTGATTGATGTGCCTGCCATCAGAATGGATTCCATCAGAGCGACCTGAATTTCGTACCTTTTATGTAATCCGCTTTTTGTGATATTGCTTAATAATTTAGATTTTTTAAAAGTAAATTTATTAATCCCGTGCGCATTTCTTTAATTATTATGATATTTTTAGTTATTGTTCAATATGTTCTGTTTTAGTGTAAATTACAACCCACCCTCTAATCCCTCATATGCACGGTACGCGCATTAAATGCACGTAGCGGATGCTAAACCCGCCAGAGCATATGCAAATGAAAAGACGATCGCATCTGAGCGCTGATTGATGTGCCTGCCATCATAATGGATTCCATCAGAGCGACCTGAATTTCGTACCTTTTATGTAATCCGCTTTTTGTGATATTGCTTAATAATTTAGGTTTTTTAAAAGTAAATTTATTAATCCCGTGCTCATTTCTTTAATTATTACGATATTTTTAGTTATTGTTCAATATGTTCTGTTTTAGTGTAAATTACAACGCACCCTCTAATCCCTCATATGCACGGTACGCGCATTAAATGCACGTAGCGGATGCTAAACCCGCCAGAGCATATGCAAATGAAAAGACGATCGATTCTGAGCACTGATTGATGTGCCTGCCATCAGAATGGATTCCATCAGAGCGACCTGAATTTCGTACCTTTTATGTAATCCGCTTTTTGTGATATTGCTTAATAATTTAGATTTTTTAAAAGTAAATTTATTAATCCCGTGCGCATTTCTTTAATTATTATGATATTTTTAGTTATTGTTCAATATGGTCTGTTTTAGTGTAAATTACAACCCACCCTCTAATCCCTCATATGCGCGGTACGCGCATTAAATGCACGTAGCGGATGCTAAACCCGCCAGAGCATATGCAAATGAAAAGACGATCGATTCTGAGCACTGATTGATGTGCCTGCCATCAGAATGGATTCCACCAGAGCGACCTGAATTTCGTACCTTTTATGTAATCCGCTTTTTGTGATATTGCTTAATAATTTAGATTTTTTAAAAGTAAATTTATTAATCCCGTGCGCATTTCTTTAATTATTATATTTTTAGTTATTGTTCAATATGTTCTGTTTTAGTGTAAATTACAACCCACCCTCTAAACCCTCATATGCACGGTACCCGCATTAAATGCACGTAGCGGATGTTAAACTCGCCAGAGCATATGCAAATGAAAAGACGATCGCATCTGAGCACTGATTGATGTGCCTGCCATCAGAATGGATTCCATCAGAGCGACCTGAATTTCGTACCTTTTATGTAATCCGCTTTATGTGATATTGCTTAATAATTTAGATTATTTAAAAGTAAATTTATTAATCCCGTGCGCATTTCTTTAATTATTATGATATTTTTAGTTAATGTTCAATATGTTCTGTTTTAGTGTAAATTACAACCCACCGTCTAATCCCTCATATGCACGGTACGCGCATTAAATGCACGTAGCGGATGCTAAACCCGCCAGAGCATATGCAAATGAAAAGACGATCGCATCTGAGCGCTGATTGATGTGCCTGCCATCAGAATGGATTCCATCAGAGCGACCTGAATTTCGTACCTTTTATGTAATCCGCTTTTTGTGATATTGCTTAATAATTTAGATATTTTAAAAATAAATTTATTAATCCCGTGCGCATTTCTTTAATTATTAGGATATTTTTAGTTATTGTTCAATATGTTCTGTTTTAGTGTAAATTACAACCCACCCTCTAATCACTCATATGCACGGTACGCGCATTAAATGCACGTAGCGGATGCTAAACACGCCAGAGCATATGCAAATGAAAAGACGATCGCATCTGAGCACTGATTGATGTGCCTGCCATCAGAATGGATTCCATCTGAGCAACCTGAATTTCGTACCTTTTATGTAATCCGCTTTTTGTGATATTGCTTAATAATTTAGATTTTTTAAAAGTAAATTTATTAATCCCGTGCGCATTTCTTTAATTATTATGATATTTTTAGTTATTGTTCAATATGTTCTGTTTTAGTGTAAATTACAACCCACCCTCTAAACCCTCATATGCACGGTACGCGCATTAAATGCACGTAGCGGATGCTAAACCCGCCAGAGCATATGCAAATGAAAAGACGATCGCATCTGAGCGCTGATTGATGTGCCTGCCATCAGAATGGATTCCATCAGAGCGACCTGAATTTCGTACCTTTTATGTAATCCGCTTTTCGTGATATTGCTTAATAATTTAGGTTTTTTAAAAGTAAATTTATTAATCCCGTGCGCATTTCTTTAATTATTACGATATTTTTAGTTATTGTTCAATATGTTCTGTTTTAGTGTAAATTACAACGCACCCTCTAATCCCTCATATGCACGGTACGCGCATTAAATGCACGTAGCGGATGCTAAACCCGCCAGAGCATATGCAAATGAAAAGACGATCGATTCTGAGCACTGATTGATGTGCCTGCCATCAGAATGGATTCCATCAGAGCGACCTGAATTTCGTACCTTTTATGTAATCCGCTTTTTGTGATATTGCTTAATAATTTAGATTTTTTAAAAGTAAATTTATTAATCCCGTGCGCATTTCTTTAATTATTATGATATTTTTAGTTATTGTTCAATATGGTCTGTTTTAGTGTAAATTACAACCCACCCTCTAATCCCTCATATGCACGGTACGCGCATTAAATGCACGTAGCGGATGCTAAACCCGCCAGAGCATATGCAAATGAAAAGACGATCGATTCTGAGCACTGATTGATGTGCCTGCCATCAGAATGGATTCCATCAGAGCGACCTGAATTTCGTACCTTTTATGTAATCCGCTTTTTGTGATATTGCTTAATAATTTAGATTTTTTAAAAGTAAATTTATTAATCCCGTGCGCATTTCTTTAATTATTATATTTTTAGTTATTGTTCAATATGTTCTGTTTTAGTGTAAATTACAACCCACCCTCTAAACCCTCATATGCACGGTACCCGCATTAAATGCACGTAGCGGATGTTAAACTCGCCAGAGCATATGCAAATGAAAAGACGATCGCATCTGAGCACTGATTGATGTGCCTGCCATCAGAATGGATTCCATCAGAGCGACCTGAATTTCGTACCTTTTATGTAATCCGCTTTTTGTGATATTGCTTAATAATTTAGATTTTTTAAAAGTAAATTTATTAATCCCGTGCGCATTTCTTTAATTATTATGATATTTTTAGTTATTGTTCAATATGTTCTGTTTTAGTGTAAATTACAACCCACCCTCTAATCCCTCATATGCACGGTACGCGCATTAAATGCACGTAGCGGATGCTAAACCCGCCAGAGCATATGCAAATGAAAAGACGATCGCATCTGAGCACTGATTGATGTGCCTGCCATCAGAATGGATTCCATCAGAGCGACCTGAATTTCGTACCTTTTATATAATCCGCTTTTTGTGATATTGCTTAATAATTTAGATTTTTTAAAAGTAAATTTATTAATCCCGTGCGCATTTCTTTAATTATTATGATATTTTTAGTTATTGTTCAATATGTTCTGTTTTAGTGTAAATTACAACGCACCCTCTAATCCCTCATATGCACGGTACGCGCATTAAATGCACGTAGCGGATGCTAAACCCGCCAGAGCATATGCAAATGAAAAGACGATCGATTCTGAGCACTGATTGATGTGCCTGCCATCAGAATGGATTCCATCAGAGCGACCTGAATTTCGTACCTTTTATGTAATCCGCTTTTTGTGATATTGCTTAATAATTTAGTTTTTTTTTAAAGTAAATTGATTAATCCCGTGCGCATTTCTTTAATTATTATGATATTTTTAGTTAATGTTCAATATGTTCTGTTTTAGTGTAAATTACAACCCACCGTCTAATCCCTCATATGCACGGTACGCGCATTAAATGCACGTAGCGGATGCTAAACCCGCCAGAGCATATGCAAATGAAAAGACGATCGCATCTGAGCGCTGATTGATGTGCCTGCCATCAGAATGGATTCCATCAGAGCGACCTGAATTTCGTACCTTTTATGTAATCCGCTTTTCGTGATATTGCTTAATAATTTAGATTTTTTAAAAGTAAATTTATTAATCCCGTGCGCATTTCTTTAATTATTATGATATTTTTAGTTATTGTTCAATATGTTCTGTTTTAGTGTAAATTACAACCCACCCTCTAATCCCTCATATGCACGGTACGCGCATTAAATGCACGTAGCGGATGCTAAACCCGCCAGAGCATATGCAAATGAAAAGACGATCGCATCTGAGCACTGATTGATGTGCCTGCCATCATAATGGATTCCATCAGAGCGATCTGAATTTCGTACCTTTTATGTAATCCGCTTTTTGTGATATTGCTTAATAATTTAGGTTTTTTAAAAGTAAATTTATTAATCCCGTGCGCATTTCTTTAATTATTACGATATTTTTAGTTATTGTTCAATATGTTCTGTTTTAGTGTAAATTACAACGCACCCTCTAATCCCTCATATGCACGGTACGCGCATTAAATGCACGTAGCGGATGCTAAACCCGCCAGAGCATATGCAAATGAAAAGACGATCGATTCTGAGCACTGATTGATGTGCCTGCCATCAGAATGGATTCCATCAGAGCGACCTGAATTTCGTACCTTTTATGTAATCCGCTTTTTGTGATATTGCTTAATAATTTAGATTTTTTAAAAGTAAATTTATTAATCCCGTGCGCATTTCTTTAATTATTATATTTTTAGTTATTGTTCAATATGTTCTGTTTTAGTGTAAATTACAACCCACCCTCTAAACCCTCATATGCACGGTACCCGCATTAAATGCACGTAGCGGATGTTAAACTCGCCAGAGCATATGCAAATGAAAAGACGATCGCATCTGAGCACTGATTGATGTGCCTGCCATCAGAATGGATTCCATCAGAGCGACCTGAATTTCGTACCTTTTATGTAATCCGCTTTTTGTGATATTGCTTAATAATTTAGATTTTTTAAAAGTAAATTTATTAATCCCGTGCGCATTTCTTTAATTATTATGATATTTTTAGTTATTGTTCAATATTTTCTGTTTTAGTGTAAATTACAACCCACCCTCTAATCCCTCATATGCACGGTACGCGCATTAAATGCACGTAGCGGATGCTAAACCCGCCAGAGCATATGCAAATGAAAAGACGATCGCATCTGAGCACTGATTGATCTGCCTGCCATCAGAATGGATTCCATCAGAGCGACCTGAATTTCGTACCTTTTATGTAATCCGCTTTTTGTGATATTGCTTAATAATTTAGATATTTTAAAAATAAATTTATTAATCCCGTGCGCATTTCTTTAATTATTAGGATATTTTTAGTTATTGTTCAATATGTTCTGTTTTAGTGTAAATTACAACCCACCCTCTAATCCCTCATATGCACGGTACGCGCATTAAATGCACGTAGCGGATGCTAAACCCGCCAGAGCATATGCAAATGAAAAGACGATCGCATCTGAGCACTGATTGATGTGCCTGCCATCATAATGGATTCCATCAGAGCGACCTGAATTTCGTACCTTTTATGTAATCCGCTTTTTGTGATATTGCTTAATAATTTAGGTTTTTTAAAAGTAAATTTATTAATCCCGTGCGCATTTCTTTAATTATTACGATATTTTTAGTTATTGTTCAATATGTTCTGTTTTAGTGTAAATTACAACGCACCCTCTAATCCCTCATATGCACGGTACGCGCATTAAATGCACGTAGCGGATGCTAAACCCGCCAGAGCATATGCAAATGAAAAGACGATCGCATCTGAGCACTGATTGATGTGCCTACCATCAGAATGGATTCCATCAGAGCGACCTGAATTTCGTACCTTTTATGTAATCCGCTTTTTGTGATATTGCTTAATAATTTAGATTTTTTAAAAGTAAATTTATTAATCCCGTGCGCATTTCTTTAATTATTATGATATTTTTAGTTATTTTTCAATATGGTCTCTTTTAGTGTAAATTACAACCCACCCTCTAATCCCTCATATGCACGGTACGCGCATTAAATGCACGTAGCGGATGCTAAACCCGCCAGAGCATATGCAAATGAAAAGACGATCGCATCTGAGCACTGATTGGTGTGCCTGCCATCAGAATGGATTCCATCAGAGCGACCTGAATTTCGTACCTTTTATATAATCCGTTTCTTGTGATATTGCTTAATAATTTAGATTTTTTAAAAGTAAATTTATTAATCCCGTGCGCATTTCTTTAATTATTATGATATTTTTAGTTATTGTTCAATATGTTCTGTTTTAGTGTAAATTACAACCCACCCTCTAATCCCTCATATGCACGGTACGCGCATTAAATGCACGTAGCGGATGCTAAACCCGCCAGAGCATATGCAAATGAAAAGACGATCGCATCTGAGCACTGTTTGATGTGCCTGCCATCAGAATGGATTCCATCAGAGCGACCTGAATTTCGTACCTTTTATGTAATCCGCCTTTTGTGATGTTGCTTAATAATTTAGATTTTTTAAAAGTAAATTTATTAATCCCGTGCGCATTTCTTTAATTATTATGATATTTTTAGTTATTGTTCAATATGTTCTGTTTTAGTGTAAATTACAACCCACCCTCTAAACCCTCATATGCACGGTACGCGCATTAAATGCACGTAGCGGATGCTAAACCCGCCAGAGCATATGCAAATGAAAAGACGATCGCATCTGAGCACTGATTGATGTGCCTGCCATCAGAATGGATTCCATCAGAGCGACCTGAATTTCGTACCTTTTATGTAATCCGCTTTTTGTGATATTGCTTAATAATTTAGATTTTTTAAAAGTAAATTTATTAATCCCGTGCGCATTACTTTAATTATTATGATATTTTTAGTTATTGTTCAATATGTTCTGTTTTAGTGTAAATTACAACCCACCCTCTAATCCCTCATATGCACGGTACGCGCATTAAATGCACGTAGCGGATGCTAAACCCGCCAGAGCATATGCAAATGAAAAGACGATCGCATCTGAGCACTGATTGATGTGCCTGCCATCAGAATGGATTCCATCAGAGCGACCTGAATTTCGTACCTTTTATGTAATCCGCTTTTTGTGATATTGCTTAATAATTTAGATTTTTCAAAAGTAAATTTATTAATCCCGTGCGCATTTCTTTAATTATTACGATATTTTTAGTTATTGTTCAATATGTTCTGCTTTAGTGTAAATTACAACCCACCCTCTAAACCCTCATATGCACGGTACGCGCATTAAATGCACGTAGCGGATGCTATACCCGCCAGAGCATATGCAAATGAAAAGACGATCGCATCTGAGCACTGATTGATGTGCCTGCCATCAGAATGGATTCCATCAGAGCGACCTGAATTTCGTACCTTTTATGTAATCCGCTTTTTGTGATATTGCTTAATAATTTAGATTTTTTAAAAGTAAATTTATTAATCCCGTGCGCATTACTTTAATTATTATGATATTTTTAGTTATTGTTCAATATGTTCTGTTTTAGTGTAAATTACAACCCACCCTCTAATCCCTCATATGCACGGTACGCGCATTAAATGCACGTAGCGGATGCTAAACCCGCCAGAGCATATGCAAATGAAAAGACGTTCGCATCTGAGCACTGATTGATGTGCCTGCCATCAGAATGGATTCCATCAGAGCGACCTGAATTTCGTACCTTTTATGTAATCCGCTTTTTGTGATATTGCTTAATAATTTAGATTTTTTAAAAGTAAATTTTTTAATCCCTTGCGCATTTCTTTAATTATTATGATATTTTTAGTTATTGTTCAATATGTTCTGTTTTAGTGTAAATTACAACCCACCCTCTAATCCCTCATATGTACGGTACGCGCATTAAATGCACGTAGCGGATGCTAAACCCGCCGGAGCATATGCAAATGAAAAGACGATCGCATCATAGCACTGATTGATGTGCCTGCCATCAGAATGGATTCCATCTGAGCGACCTGAATTTCGTACCTTTTATGTAATCCGCTTTTCGTGATATTGCTTAATAATTTAGATTTTTTAAAAGTAAATTTATTAATCCCGTGCGCATTTCTTTAATTATTATGATATTTTTAGTTATTGTTTAATATGTTCTGTTTTAGTGTAAATTACAACCCACCCTCTAATCCCTCATATGCACGGTACGCGCATTAAATGCACGTAGCGGATGCTAAACCCGCCAGAGCATATGCAAATGAAAAGACGATCGCATCTGTGCACTGATTGATGTGCCTGCCATCAGAATGGTTTCCATCAGAGCGACCTGTATTTCGTACCTTTTATGTAATCCGCTTTTTTTGATACTGCTTAATAATTTAGATTTTTTTAAAGTAAATTTATTAATCCCGTGCGCATTTCTTTAATTATTATGATATTTTTAGTTAATGTTCAATATGTTCTGTTTTAGTGTAAATTACAACCCACCGTCTAATCCCTCATATGCACGGTACGCGCATTAAATGCACGTAGCGGATGCTAAACCCGCCAGAGCATATGCAAATGAAAAGACGATCGCATCTGAGCGCTGATTGATGTGCCTGCCATCAGAATGGATTCCATCAGAGCGACCTGAATTTCGTACCTTTTATGTAATCCGCTTTTTGTGATATTGCTTAATAATTTAGATATTTTAAAAATAAATTTATTAATCCCGTGCGCATTTCTTTAATTATTAGGATATTTTTAGTTATTGTTCAATATGTTCTGTTTTAGTGTAAATTACAACCCACCCTCTAATCACTCATATGCACGGTACGCGCATTAAATGCACGTAGCGGATGCTAAACCCGCCAGAGCAGATGCAAATGAAAAGACGATCGCATCTGAGCACTGATTGATGTGCCTGCCATCAGAATGGATTCCATCTGAGCAACCTGAATTTCGTACCTTTTATGTAATCCGCTTTTTGTGATATTGCTTAATAATTTAGATTTTTTAAAAGTAAATTTATTAATCCCGTGCGCATTTCTTTAATTATTATGATATTTTTAGTTATTGTTCAATATGTTCTGTTTTAGTGTAAATTACAACCCACCCTCTAAACCCTCATATGCACGGTACGCGCATTAAATGCACGTAGCGGATGCTAAACCCGCCAGAGCATATGCAAATGAAAAGACGATCGCATCTGAGCACTGATTGATGTGCCTGCCATCAGAATGGATTCCATCAGAGCGACCTGAATTTCGTACCTTTTATGTAATCCGCTTTTTGTGATATTGCTTAATAATTTAGATTTTTTAAAAGTAAATTTATTAATCCCGTGCGCATTTCTTTAATTATTATGATATTTTTAGTTATTGTTCAATATGTTCTGTTTTAGTGTAAATTACAACCCACCCTCTAATCCCTCATATGCACGGTACGCGCATTAAATGCACGTAGCGGATGCTAAACCCGCCAGAGCATATGCAAATGAAAAGACGATCGCATCTGAGCACTGATTGATGTGCCTGCCATCATAATGGATTCCATCAGAGCGATCTGAATTTCGTACCTTTTATGTAATCCGCTTTTTGTGATATTGCTTAATAATTTAGATTTTTTAAAAGTAAATTTATTAATCCCGTGCGCATTTCTTTAATTATTATGATATTTTTAGTTATTGTTCAATATTTTCTGTTTTAGTGTAAATTACAACCCACCCTCTAATCCCTCATATGCACGGTACGCGCATTAAATGCACGTAGCGGATGCTAAACCCGCCAGAGCATATGCAAATGAAAAGACGATCGCATCTGAGCACTGATTGATCTGCCTGCCATCAGAATGGATTCCATCAGAGCGACCTGAATTTCGTACCTTTTATGTAATCCGCTTTTTGTGATATTGCTTAATAATTTAGATATTTTAAAAATAAATTTATTAATCCCGTGCGCATTTCTTTAATTATTAGGATATTTTTAGTTATTGTTCAATATGTTCTGTTTTAGTGTAAATTACAACCCACCCTCTAATCCCTCATATGCACGGTACGCGCATTAAATGCACGTAGCGGATGCTAAACCCGCCAGAGCATATGCAAATGAAAAGACGATCGCATCTGAGCACTGATTGATGTGCCTGCCATCATAATGGATTCCATCAGAGCGACCTGAATTTCGTACCTTTTATGTAATCCGCTTTTTGTGATATTGCTTAATAATTTAGGTTTTTTAAAAGTAAATTTATTAATCCCGTGCGCATTTCTTTAATTATTACGATATTTTTAGTTATTGTTCAATATGTTCTGTTTTAGTGTAAATTACAACGCACCCTCTAATCCCTCATATGCACGGTACGCACGGTACGCGCATTAAATGCACGTAGCGGATGCTAAACCCGCCAGAGCATATGCAAATGAAAAGACGATCGCATCTGAGCACTGATTGATGTGCCTACCATCAGAATGGATTCCATCAGAGCGACCTGAATTTCGTACCTTTTATGTAATCCGCTTTTTGTGATATTGCTTAATAATTTAGATTTTTTAAAAGTAAATTTATTAATCCCGTGCGCATTTCTTTAATTATTATGATATTTTTAGTTATTTTTCAATATGGTCTCTTTTAGTGTAAATTACAACCCACCCTCTAATCCCTCATATGCACGGTACGCGCATTAAATGCACGTAGCGGATGCTAAACCCGCCAGAGCATATGCAAATGAAAAGACGATCGCATCTGAGCACTGATTGGTGTGCCTGCCATCAGAATGGATTCCATCAGAGCGACCTGAATTTCGTACCTTTTATATAATCCGTTTCTTGTGATATTGCTTAATAATTTAGATTTTTTAAAAGTAAATTTATTAATCCCGTGCGCATTTCTTTAATTATTATGATATTTTTAGTTATTGTTCAATATGTTCTGTTTTAGTGTAAATTACAACCCACCCTCTAATCCCTCATATGCACGGTACGCGCATTAAATGCACGTAGCGGATGCTAAACCCGCCAGAGCATATGCAAATGAAAAGACGATCGCATCTGAGCACTGTTTGATGTGCCTGCCATCAGAATGGATTCCATCAGAGCGACCTGAATTTCGTACCTTTTATGTAATCCGCCTTTTGTGATGTTGCTTAATAATTTAGATTTTTTAAAAGTAAATTTATTAATCCCGTGCGCATTTCTTTAATTATTATGATATTTTTAGTTATTGTTCAATATGGTCTGTTTTAGTGTAAATTACAACCCACCCTCTAATCCCTCATATGCGCGGTACGCGCATTAAATGCACGTAGCGGATGCTAAACCCGCCAGAGCATATGCAAATGAAAAGACGATCGATTCTGAGCACTGATTGATGTGCCTGCCATCAGAATGGATTCCATCAGAGCGACCTGAATTTCGTACCTTTTATGTAATCCGCTTTTTGTGATATTGCTTAATAATTTAGTTTTTTTTAATGTAAATTGATTAATCCCGTGCGCATTTCTTTAATTATTATGATATTTTTAGTTAATGTTCAATATGTTCTGTTTTAGTGTAAATTACAACCCACCGTCTAATCCCTCATATGCACGGTACGCGCATTAAATGCACGTAGCGGATGCTAAACCCGCCAGAGCATATGCAAATGAAAAGACGATCGCATCTGATCGCTGATTGATGTGCCTGCCATCAGAATGGATTCCATCAGAGCGACCTGAATTTCGTACCTTTTATGTAATCCGCTTTTCGTGATATTGCTTAATAATTTAGATTTTTTAAAAGTAAATTTATTAATCCCGTGCGCATTTCTTTAATTATTATGATATTTTTAGTTATTGTTCAATATGTTCTGTTTTAGTGTAAATTACAACCCACCCTCTAATCCCTCATATGCACGGTACGCGCATTAAATGCACGTAGCGGATGCTAAACCCGCCAGAGCATATGCAAATGAAAAGACGATCGCATCATAGCACTGATTGATGTGCCTGCCATCAGAATGGATTCCATCTGAGCGACCTGAATTTCGTACCTTTTATGTAATCCGCTTTTCGTGATATTGCTTAATAATTTAGATTTTTTAAAAGTAAATTTATTAATCCCGTGCGCATTTCTTTAATTATTATGATATTTTTAGTTATTGTTCAATATGTTCTGTTTTAGTGTAAATTACAACCCACCCTCTAATCCCTCATATGCACGGTACGCGCATTAAATGCACGTAGCGGATGCTAAACCGCCAGAGCATATGCAAATGAAAAGACGATCGCATCTGTGCACTGATTGATGTGCCTGCCATCAGAATGGTTTCCATCAGAGCGACCTGTATTTCGTACCTTTTATGTAATCCGCTTTTTTTGATACTGCTTAATAATTTAGATTTTTTAAAAGTAAATTTATTAATCCCGTGCGCATTTCTTTAATTATTATGATATTTTTAGTTAATGTTCAATATGTTCTGTTTTAGTGTAAATTACAACCCACCGTCTAATCCCTCATATGCACGGTACGCGCATTAAATGCACGTAGCGGATGCTAAACCCGCCAGAGCATATGCAAATGAAAAGACGATCGCATCTGAGCGCTGATTGATGTGCCTGCCATCAGAATGGATTCCATCAGAGCGACCTGAATTTCGTACCTTTTATGTAATCCGCTTTTTGTGATATTGCTTAATAATTTAGATATTTTAAAAATAAATTTATTAATCCCGTGCGCATTTCTTTAATTATTAGGATATTTTTAGTTATTGTTCAATATGTTCTGTTTTAGTGTAAATTACAACCCACCCTCTAATCACTCATATGCACGGTACGCGCATTAAATGCACGTAGCGGATGCTAAACACGCCAGAGCATATGCAAATGAAAAGACGATCGCATCTGAGCACTGATTGATGTGCCTGCCATCAGAATGGATTCCATCTGAGCAACCTGAATTTCGTACCTTTTATGTAATCCGCTTTTTGTGATATTGCTTAATAATTTAGATTTTTTAAAAGTAAATTTATTAATCCCGTGCGCATTTCTTTAATTATTATGATATTTTTAGTTATTGTTCAATATGTTCTGTTTTAGTGTAAATTACAACCCACCCTCTAAACCCTCATATGCACGGTACGCGCATTAAATGCACGTAGCGGATGCTAAACCCGCCAGAGCATATGCAAATGAAAAGACGATCGCATCTGAGCGCTGATTGATGTGCCTGCCATCAGAATGGATTCCATCAGAGCGACCTGAATTTCGTACCTTTTATGTAATCCGCTTTTCGTGATATTGCTTAATAATTTAGGTTTTTTAAAAGTAAATTTATTAATCCCGTGCGCATTTCTTTAATTATTATGATATTTTTAGTTATTGTTCAATATGTTCTGTTTTAGTGTAAATTACAACCCACCCTCTAATCCCTCATATGCACGGTACGCGCATTAAATGCACGTAGCGGATGCTAAACCCGCCAGAGCATATGCAAATGAAAAGACGATCGCATCTGAGCACTGATTGATGTGCCTGCCATCAGAATGGATTCCATCAGAGCGACCTGAATTTCGTACCTTTTATATAATCCGCTTTTTGTGATATTGCTTAATAATTTAGATTTTTTAAAAGTAAATTTATTAATCCCGTGCGCATTTCTTTAATTATTATATTTTTAGTTATTGTTCAATATGTTCTGTTTTAGTGTAAATTACAACCCACCCTCTAAACCCCCATATGCACGGTACCCGCATTAAATGCACGTAGCGGATGTTAAACTCGCCAGAGCATATGCAAATGAAAAGACGATCGCATCTGAGCACTGATTGATGTGCCTGCCATCAGAATGGATTCCATCAGAGCTACCTGAATTTCGTACCTTTTATGTAATCCGCTTTTTGTGATATTGCTTAATAATTTAGATTTTTTAAAAGTAAATTTATTAATCCCGTGCGCATTTCTTTAATTATTTTATTTTTAGTTATTGTTCAATATGTTCTGTTTTAGTGTAAATTACAACCCACCCTCTAAACCCTCATATGCACGGTACCCGCATTAAATGCACGTAGCGGATGTTAAACTCGCCAGAGCATATGCAAATGAAAAGACGATCGCATCTGAGCACTGATTGATGTGCCTGCCATCAGAATGGATTCCATCAGAGCGACCTGAATTTCGTACCTTTTATGTAATCCGCTTTTTGTGATATTGCTTAATAATTTAGATTTTTTAAAAGTAAATTTATTAATCCCGTGCGCATTTCTTTAATTATTATGATATTTTTAGTTATTGTTCAATATTTTCTGTTTTAGTGTAAATTACAACCCACCCTCTAATCCCTCATATGCACGGTTCGCGCATTAAATGCACGTAGCGGATGCTAAACCCGCAAGAGCATATGCAAATGAAAAGACGATCGCATCTGAGCACTGATTGATCTGCCTGCCATCAGAATGGATTCCATCAGAGCGACCTGAATTTCGTACCTTTTATGTAATCCGCTTTTTGTGATATTGCTTAATAATTTAGATTTTTTAAAAGTAAATTTATTAATCCCGTGCGCATTTCTTTAATTATTATGATATTTTTAGTTATTGTTCAATATGTTCTCTTTTAGTGTAAATTACAACCCACCCTCTAATCCCTCATATGCACGGTACGCGCATTAAATGCACGTAGCGGATGCTAAACCCGCCAGAGCATATGCAAATGAAAAGACGATCGCATCTGAGCACTGATTGATGTGCCTGCCATCAGAATGGATTCCATCAGAGCGACCTGAATTTCGTACCTTTTATGTAATCCGCTTTTTGTGATATTGCTTAATAATTTAGATTTTTTAAAAGTAAATTTATTAATCCCGTGCGCATTTCTTTAATTATTATGATATTTTTAGTTATTGTTCAATATGTTCTGTTTTAGTGTAAATTACAACCCACCCTCTAATCCCTCATATGCACGGTACGCGCATTAAATGCACGTAGCGGATGCTAAACCCGCCAGAGCATATGCAAATGAAAAGACGATCGCATCTGAGCGCTGATTGATGTGCCTGCCATCATAATGGATTCCATCAGAGCGACCTGAATTTCGTACCTTTTATGTAATCCGCTTTTTGTGATATTGCTTAATAATTTAGGTTTTTTAAAAGTAAATTTATTAATCCCGTGCTCATTTCTTTAATTATTACGATATTTTTAGTTATTGTTCAATATGTTCTGTTTTAGTGTAAATTACAACGCACCCTCTAATCCCTCATATGCACGGTACGCGCATTAAATGCACGTAGCGGATGCTAAACCCGCCAGAGCATATGCAAATGAAAAGACGATCGATTCTGAGCACTGATTGATGTGCCTGCCATCAGAATGGATTCCATCAGAGCGACCTGAATTTCGTACCTTTTATGTAATCCGCTTTTTGTGATATTGCTTAATAATTTAGATTTTTTAAAAGTAAATTTATTAATCCCGTGCGCATTTCTTTAATTATTATGATATTTTTAGTTATTGTTCAATATGGTCTGTTTTAGTGTAAATTACAACCCACCCTCTAATCCCTCATATGCGCGGTACGCGCATTAAATGCACGTAGCGGATGCTAAACCCGCCAGAGCATATGCAAATGAAAAGACGATCGATTCTGAGCACTGATTGATGTGCCTGCCATCAGAATGGATTCCACCAGAGCGACCTGAATTTCGTACCTTTTATGTAATCCGCTTTTTGTGATATTGCTTAATAATTTAGATTTTTTAAAAGTAAATTTATTAATCCCGTGCGCATTTCTTTAATTATTATATTTTTAGTTATTGTTCAATATGTTCTGTTTTAGTGTAAATTACAACCCACCCTCTAAACCCTCATATGCACGGTACCCGCATTAAATGCACGTAGCGGATGTTAAACTCGCCAGAGCATATGCAAATGAAAAGACGATCGCATCTGAGCACTGATTGATGTGCCTGCCATCAGAATGGATTCCATCAGAGCGACCTGAATTTCGTACCTTTTATGTAATCCGCTTTATGTGATATTGCTTAATAATTTAGATTATTTAAAAGTAAATTTATTAATCCCGTGCGCATTTCTTTAATTATTATGATATTTTTAGTTAATGTTCAATATGTTCTGTTTTAGTGTAAATTACAACCCACCGTCTAATCCCTCATATGCACGGTACGCGCATTAAATGCACGTAGCGGATGCTAAACCCGCCAGAGCATATGCAAATGAAAAGACGATCGCATCTGAGCGCTGATTGATGTGCCTGCCATCAGAATGGATTCCATCAGAGCGACCTGAATTTCGTACCTTTTATGTAATCCGCTTTTTGTGATATTGCTTAATAATTTAGATATTTTAAAAATAAATTTATTAATCCCGTGCGCATTTCTTTAATTATTAGGATATTTTTAGTTATTGTTCAATATGTTCTGTTTTAGTGTAAATTACAACCCACCCTCTAATCACTCATATGCACGGTACGCGCATTAAATGCACGTAGCGGATGCTAAACACGCCAGAGCATATGCAAATGAAAAGACGATCGCATCTGAGCACTGATTGATGTGCCTGCCATCAGAATGGATTCCATCTGAGCAACCTGAATTTCGTACCTTTTATGTAATCCGCTTTTTGTGATATTGCTTAATAATTTAGATTTTTTAAAAGTAAATTTATTAATCCCGTGCGCATTTCTTTAATTATTATGATATTTTTAGTTATTGTTCAATATGTTCTGTTTTAGTGTAAATTACAACCCACCCTCTAAACCCTCATATGCACGGTACGCGCATTAAATGCACGTAGCGGATGCTAAACCCGCCAGAGCATATGCAAATGAAAAGACGATCGCATCTGAGCGCTGATTGATGTGCCTGCCATCAGAATGGATTCCATCAGAGCGACCTGAATTTCGTACCTTTTATGTAATCCGCTTTTCGTGATATTGCTTAATAATTTAGGTTTTTTAAAAGTAAATTTATTAATCCCGTGCGCATTTCTTTAATTATTACGATATTTTTAGTTATTGTTCAATATGTTCTGTTTTAGTGTAAATTACAACGCACCCTCTAATCCCTCATATGCACGGTACGCGCATTAAATGCACGTAGCGGATGCTAAACCCGCCAGAGCATATGCAAATGAAAAGACGATCGATTCTGAGCACTGATTGATGTGCCTGCCATCAGAATGGATTCCATCAGAGCGACCTGAATTTCGTACCTTTTATGTAATCCGCTTTTTGTGATATTGCTTAATAATTTAGATTTTTTAAAAGTAAATTTATTAATCCCGTGCGCATTTCTTTAATTATTATGATATTTTTAGTTATTGTTCAATATGGTCTGTTTTAGTGTAAATTACAACCCACCCTCTAATCCCTCATATGCACGGTACGCGCATTAAATGCACGTAGCGGATGCTAAACCCGCCAGAGCATATGCAAATGAAAAGACGATCGATTCTGAGCACTGATTGATGTGCCTGCCATCAGAATGGATTCCATCAGAGCGACCTGAATTTCGTACCTTTTATGTAATCCGCTTTTTGTGATATTGCTTAATAATTTAGATTTTTTAAAAGTAAATTTATTAATCCCGTGCGCATTTCTTTAATTATTATATTTTTAGTTATTGTTCAATATGTTCTGTTTTAGTGTAAATTACAACCCACCCTCTAAACCCTCATATGCACGGTACCCGCATTAAATGCACGTAGCGGATGTTAAACTCGCCAGAGCATATGCAAATGAAAAGACGATCGCATCTGAGCACTGATTGATGTGCCTGCCATCAGAATGGATTCCATCAGAGCGACCTGAATTTCGTACCTTTTATGTAATCCGCTTTTTGTGATATTGCTTAATAATTTAGATTTTTTAAAAGTAAATTTATTAATCCCGTGCGCATTTCTTTAATTATTATGATATTTTTAGTTATTGTTCAATATGTTCTGTTTTAGTGTAAATTACAACCCACCCTCTAATCCCTCATATGCACGGTACGCGCATTAAATGCACGTAGCGGATGCTAAACCCGCCAGAGCATATGCAAATGAAAAGACGATCGCATCTGAGCACTGATTGATGTGCCTGCCATCAGAATGGATTCCATCAGAGCGACCTGAATTTCGTACCTTTTATATAATCCGCTTTTTGTGATATTGCTTAATAATTTAGATTTTTTAAAAGTAAATTTATTAATCCCGTGCGCATTTCTTTAATTATTATGATATTTTTAGTTATTGTTCAATATGTTCTGTTTTAGTGTAAATTACAACGCACCCTCTAATCCCTCATATGCACGGTACGCGCATTAAATGCACGTAGCGGATGCTAAACCCGCCAGAGCATATGCAAATGAAAAGACGATCGATTCTGAGCACTGATTGATGTGCCTGCCATCAGAATGGATTCCATCAGAGCGACCTGAATTTCGTACCTTTTATGTAATCCGCTTTTTGTGATATTGCTTAATAATTTAGTTTTTTTTTAAAGTAAATTGATTAATCCCGTGCGCATTTCTTTAATTATTATGATATTTTTAGTTAATGTTCAATATGTTCTGTTTTAGTGTAAATTACAACCCACCGTCTAATCCCTCATATGCACGGTACGCGCATTAAATGCACGTAGCGGATGCTAAACCCGCCAGAGCATATGCAAATGAAAAGACGATCGCATCTGAGCGCTGATTGATGTGCCTGCCATCAGAATGGATTCCATCAGAGCGACCTGAATTTCGTACCTTTTATGTAATCCGCTTTTCGTGATATTGCTTAATAATTTAGATTTTTTAAAAGTAAATTTATTAATCCCGTGCGCATTTCTTTAATTATTATGATATTTTTAGTTATTGTTCAATATGTTCTGTTTTAGTGTAAATTACAACCCACCCTCTAATCCCTCATATGCACGGTACGCGCATTAAATGCACGTAGCGGATGCTAAACCCGCCAGAGCATATGCAAATGAAAAGACGATCGCATCTGAGCACTGATTGATGTGCCTGCCATCATAATGGATTCCATCAGAGCGATCTGAATTTCGTACCTTTTATGTAATCCGCTTTTTGTGATATTGCTTAATAATTTAGGTTTTTTAAAAGTAAATTTATTAATCCCGTGCGCATTTCTTTAATTATTACGATATTTTTAGTTATTGTTCAATATGTTCTGTTTTAGTGTAAATTACAACGCACCCTCTAATCCCTCATATGCACGGTACGCGCATTAAATGCACGTAGCGGATGCTAAACCCGCCAGAGCATATGCAAATGAAAAGACGATCGATTCTGAGCACTGATTGATGTGCCTGCCATCAGAATGGATTCCATCAGAGCGACCTGAATTTCGTACCTTTTATGTAATCCGCTTTTTGTGATATTGCTTAATAATTTAGATTTTTTAAAAGTAAATTTATTAATCCCGTGCGCATTTCTTTAATTATTATATTTTTAGTTATTGTTCAATATGTTCTGTTTTAGTGTAAATTACAACCCACCCTCTAAACCCTCATATGCACGGTACCCGCATTAAATGCACGTAGCGGATGTTAAACTCGCCAGAGCATATGCAAATGAAAAGACGATCGCATCTGAGCACTGATTGATGTGCCTGCCATCAGAATGGATTCCATCAGAGCGACCTGAATTTCGTACCTTTTATGTAATCCGCTTTTTGTGATATTGCTTAATAATTTAGATTTTTTAAAAGTAAATTTATTAATCCCGTGCGCATTTCTTTAATTATTATGATATTTTTAGTTATTGTTCAATATTTTCTGTTTTAGTGTAAATTACAACCCACCCTCTAATCCCTCATATGCACGGTACGCGCATTAAATGCACGTAGCGGATGCTAAACCCGCCAGAGCATATGCAAATGAAAAGACGATCGCATCTGAGCACTGATTGATCTGCCTGCCATCAGAATGGATTCCATCAGAGCGACCTGAATTTCGTACCTTTTATGTAATCCGCTTTTTGTGATATTGCTTAATAATTTAGATATTTTAAAAATAAATTTATTAATCCCGTGCGCATTTCTTTAATTATTAGGATATTTTTAGTTATTGTTCAATATGTTCTGTTTTAGTGTAAATTACAACCCACCCTCTAATCCCTCATATGCACGGTACGCGCATTAAATGCACGTAGCGGATGCTAAACCCGCCAGAGCATATGCAAATGAAAAGACGATCGCATCTGAGCACTGATTGATGTGCCTGCCATCATAATGGATTCCATCAGAGCGACCTGAATTTCGTACCTTTTATGTAATCCGCTTTTTGTGATATTGCTTAATAATTTAGGTTTTTTAAAAGTAAATTTATTAATCCCGTGCGCATTTCTTTAATTATTACGATATTTTTAGTTATTGTTCAATATGTTCTGTTTTAGTGTAAATTACAACGCACCCTCTAATCCCTCATATGCACGGTACGCGCATTAAATGCACGTAGCGGATGCTAAACCCGCCAGAGCATATGCAAATGAAAAGACGATCGCATCTGAGCACTGATTGATGTGCCTACCATCAGAATGGATTCCATCAGAGCGACCTGAATTTCGTACCTTTTATGTAATCCGCTTTTTGTGATATTGCTTAATAATTTAGATTTTTTAAAAGTAAATTTATTAATCCCGTGCGCATTTCTTTAATTATTATGATATTTTTAGTTATTTTTCAATATGGTCTCTTTTAGTGTAAATTACAACCCACCCTCTAATCCCTCATATGCACGGTACGCGCATTAAATGCACGTAGCGGATGCTAAACCCGCCAGAGCATATGCAAATGAAAAGACGATCGCATCTGAGCACTGATTGGTGTGCCTGCCATCAGAATGGATTCCATCAGAGCGACCTGAATTTCGTACCTTTTATATAATCCGTTTCTTGTGATATTGCTTAATAATTTAGATTTTTTAAAAGTAAATTTATTAATCCCGTGCGCATTTCTTTAATTATTATGATATTTTTAGTTATTGTTCAATATGTTCTGTTTTAGTGTAAATTACAACCCACCCTCTAATCCCTCATATGCACGGTACGCGCATTAAATGCACGTAGCGGATGCTAAACCCGCCAGAGCATATGCAAATGAAAAGACGATCGCATCTGAGCACTGTTTGATGTGCCTGCCATCAGAATGGATTCCATCAGAGCGACCTGAATTTCGTACCTTTTATGTAATCCGCCTTTTGTGATGTTGCTTAATAATTTAGATTTTTTAAAAGTAAATTTATTAATCCCGTGCGCATTTCTTTAATTATTATGATATTTTTAGTTATTGTTCAATATGTTCTGTTTTAGTGTAAATTACAACCCACCCTCTAAACCCTCATATGCACGGTACGCGCATTAAATGCACGTAGCGGATGCTAAACCCGCCAGAGCATATGCAAATGAAAAGACGATCGCATCTGAGCACTGATTGATGTGCCTGCCATCAGAATGGATTCCATCAGAGCGACCTGAATTTCGTACCTTTTATGTAATCCGCTTTTTGTGATATTGCTTAATAATTTAGATTTTTTAAAAGTAAATTTATTAATCCCGTGCGCATTACTTTAATTATTATGATATTTTTAGTTATTGTTCAATATGTTCTGTTTTAGTGTAAATTACAACCCACCCTCTAATCCCTCATATGCACGGTACGCGCATTAAATGCACGTAGCGGATGCTAAACCCGCCAGAGCATATGCAAATGAAAAGACGATCGCATCTGAGCACTGATTGATGTGCCTGCCATCAGAATGGATTCCATCAGAGCGACCTGAATTTCGTACCTTTTATGTAATCCGCTTTTTGTGATATTGCTTAATAATTTAGATTTTTCAAAAGTAAATTTATTAATCCCGTGCGCATTTCTTTAATTATTACGATATTTTTAGTTATTGTTCAATATGTTCTGCTTTAGTGTAAATTACAACCCACCCTCTAAACCCTCATATGCACGGTACGCGCATTAAATGCACGTAGCGGATGCTATACCCGCCAGAGCATATGCAAATGAAAAGACGATCGCATCTGAGCACTGATTGATGTGCCTGCCATCAGAATGGATTCCATCAGAGCGACCTGAATTTCGTACCTTTTATGTAATCCGCTTTTTGTGATATTGCTAATTAATTTAGATTTTTTAAAAGTAAATTTATTAATCCCGTGCGCATTACTTTAATTATTATGATATTTTTAGTTATTGTTCAATATGTTCTGTTTTAGTGTAAATTACAACCCACCCTCTAATCCCTCATATGCACGGTACGCGCATTAAATGCACGTAGCGGATGCTAAACCCGCCAGAGCATATGCAAATGAAAAGACGTTCGCATCTGAGCACTGATTGATGTGCCTGCCATCAGAATGGATTCCATCAGAGCGACCTGAATTTCGTACCTTTTATGTAATCCTCTTTTTGTGATATTGCTTAATAATTTAGATTTTTTAAAAGTAAATTTTTTAATCCCTTGCGCATTTCTTTAATTATTATGATATTTTTAGTTATTGTTCAATATGTTCTGTTTTAGTGTAAATTACAACCCACCCTCTAATCCCTCATATGTACGGTACGCGCATTAAATGCACGTAGCGGATGCTAAACCCGCCGGAGCATATGCAAATGAAAAGACGATCGCATCATAGCACTGATTGATGTGCCTGCCATCAGAATGGATTCCATCTGAGCGACCTGAATTTCGTACCTTTTATGTAATCCGCTTTTCGTGATATTGCTTAATAATTTAGATTTTTTAAAAGTAAATTTATTAATCCCGTGCGCATTTCTTTAATTATTATGATATTTTTAGTTATTGTTTAATATGTTCTGTTTTAGTGTAAATTACAACCCACCCTCTAATCCCTCATATGCACGGTACGCGCATTAAATGCACGTAGCGGATGCTAAACCCGCCAGAGCATATGCAAATGAAAAGACGATCGCATCTGTGCACTGATTGATGTGCCTGCCATCAGAATGGTTTCCATCAGAGCGACCTGTATTTCGTACCTTTTATGTAATCCGCTTTTTTTGATACTGCTTAATAATTTAGATTTTTTTAAAGTAAATTTATTAATCCCGTGCGCATTTCTTTAATTATTATGATATTTTTAGTTAATGTTCAATATGTTCTGTTTTAGTGTAAATTACAACCCACCGTCTAATCCCTCATATGCACGGTACGCGCATTAAATGCACGTAGCGGATGCTAAACCCGCCAGAGCATATGCAAATGAAAAGACGATCGCATCTGAGCGCTGATTGATGTGCCTGCCATCAGAATGGATTCCATCAGAGCGACCTGAATTTCGTACCTTTTATGTAATCCGCTTTTTGTGATATTGCTTAATAATTTAGATATTTTAAAAATAAATTTATTAATCCCGTGCGCATTTCTTTAATTATTAGGATATTTTTAGTTATTGTTCAATATGTTCTGTTTTAGTGTAAATTACAACCCACCCTCTAATCACTCATATGCACGGTACGCGCATTAAATGCACGTAGCGGATGCTAAACCCGCCAGAGCAGATGCAAATGAAAAGACGATCGCATCTGAGCACTGATTGATGTGCCTGCCATCAGAATGGATTCCATCTGAGCAACCTGAATTTCGTACCTTTTATGTAATCCGCTTTTTGTGATATTGCTTAATAATTTAGATTTTTTAAAAGTAAATTTATTAATCCCGTGCGCATTTCTTTAATTATTATGATATTTTTAGTTATTGTTCAATATGTTCTGTTTTAGTGTAAATTACAACCCACCCTCTAAACCCTCATATGCACGGTACGCGCATTAAATGCACGTAGCGGATGCTAAACCCGCCAGAGCATATGCAAATGAAAAGACGATCGCATCTGAGCACTGATTGATGTGCCTGCCATCAGAATGGATTCCATCAGAGCGACCTGAATTTCGTACCTTTTATGTAATCCGCTTTTTGTGATATTGCTTAATAATTTAGATTTTTTAAAAGTAAATTTATTAATCCCGTGCGCATTTCTTTAATTATTATGATATTTTTAGTTATTGTTCAATATGTTCTGTTTTAGTGTAAATTACAACCCACCCTCTAATCCCTCATATGCACGGTACGCGCATTAAATGCACGTAGCGGATGCTAAACCCGCCAGAGCATATGCAAATGAAAAGACGATCGCATCTGAGCACTGATTGATGTGCCTGCCATCATAATGGATTCCATCAGAGCGATCTGAATTTCGTACCTTTTATGTAATCCGCTTTTTGTGATATTGCTTAATAATTTAGATTTTTTAAAAGTAAATTTATTAATCCCGTGCGCATTTCTTTAATTATTATGATATTTTTAGTTATTGTTCAATATTTTCTGTTTTAGTGTAAATTACAACCCACCCTCTAATCCCTCATATGCACGGTACGCGCATTAAATGCACGTAGCGGATGCTAAACCCGCCAGAGCATATGCAAATGAAAAGACGATCGCATCTGAGCACTGATTGATCTGCCTGCCATCAGAATGGATTCCATCAGAGCGACCTGAATTTCGTACCTTTTATGTAATCCGCTTTTTGTGATATTGCTTAATAATTTAGATATTTTAAAAATAAATTTATTAATCCCGTGCGCATTTCTTTAATTATTAGGATATTTTTAGTTATTGTTCAATATGTTCTGTTTTAGTGTAAATTACAACCCACCCTCTAATCCCTCATATGCACGGTACGCGCATTAAATGCACGTAGCGGATGCTAAACCCGCCAGAGCATATGCAAATGAAAAGACGATCGCATCTGAGCACTGATTGATGTGCCTGCCATCATAATGGATTCCATCAGAGCGACCTGAATTTCGTACCTTTTATGTAATCCGCTTTTTGTGATATTGCTTAATAATTTAGGTTTTTTAAAAGTAAATTTATTAATCCCGTGCGCATTTCTTTAATTATTACGATATTTTTAGTTATTGTTCAATATGTTCTGTTTTAGTGTAAATTACAACGCACCCTCTAATCCCTCATATGCACGGTACGCACGGTACGCGCATTAAATGCACGTAGCGGATGCTAAACCCGCCAGAGCATATGCAAATGAAAAGACGATCGCATCTGAGCACTGATTGATGTGCCTACCATCAGAATGGATTCCATCAGAGCGACCTGAATTTCGTACCTTTTATGTAATCCGCTTTTTGTGATATTGCTTAATAATTTAGATTTTTTAAAAGTAAATTTATTAATCCCGTGCGCATTTCTTTAATTATTATGATATTTTTAGTTATTTTTCAATATGGTCTCTTTTAGTGTAAATTACAACCCACCCTCTAATCCCTCATATGCACGGTACGCGCATTAAATGCACGTAGCGGATGCTAAACCCGCCAGAGCATATGCAAATGAAAAGACGATCGCATCTGAGCACTGATTGGTGTGCCTGCCATCAGAATGGATTCCATCAGAGCGACCTGAATTTCGTACCTTTTATATAATCCGTTTCTTGTGATATTGCTTAATAATTTAGATTTTTTAAAAGTAAATTTATTAATCCCGTGCGCATTTCTTTAATTATTATGATATTTTTAGTTATTGTTCAATATGTTCTGTTTTAGTGTAAATTACAACCCACCCTCTAATCCCTCATATGCACGGTACGCGCATTAAATGCACGTAGCGGATGCTAAACCCGCCAGAGCATATGCAAATGAAAAGACGATCGCATCTGAGCACTGTTTGATGTGCCTGCCATCAGAATGGATTCCATCAGAGCGACCTGAATTTCGTACCTTTTATGTAATCCGCCTTTTGTGATGTTGCTTAATAATTTAGATTTTTTAAAAGTAAATTTATTAATCCCGTGCGCATTTCTTTAATTATTATGATATTTTTAGTTATTGTTCAATATGGTCTGTTTTAGTGTAAATTACAACCCACCCTCTAATCCCTCATATGCGCGGTACGCGCATTAAATGCACGTAGCGGATGCTAAACCCGCCAGAGCATATGCAAATGAAAAGACGATCGATTCTGAGCACTGATTGATGTGCCTGCCATCAGAATGGATTCCACCAGAGCGACCTGAATTTCGTACCTTTTATGTAATCCGCTTTTTGTGATATTGCTTAATAATTTAGATTTTTTAAAAGTAAATTTATTAATCCCGTGCGCATTTCTTTAATTATTATATTTTTAGTTATTGTTCAATATGTTCTGTTTTAGTGTAAATTACAACCCACCCTCTAAACCCTCATATGCACGGTACCCGCATTAAATGCACGTAGCGGATGTTAAACTCGCCAGAGCATATGCAAATGAAAAGACGATCGCATCTGAGCACTGATTGATGTGCCTGCCATCAGAATGGATTCCATCAGAGCGACCTGAATTTCGTACCTTTTATGTAATCCGCTTTATGTGATATTGCTTAATAATTTAGATTATTTAAAAGTAAATTTATTAATCCCGTGCGCATTTCTTTAATTATTATGATATTTTTAGTTAATGTTCAATATGTTCTGTTTTAGTGTAAATTACAACCCACCGTCTAATCCCTCATATGCACGGTACGCGCATTAAATGCACGTAGCGGATGCTAAACCCGCCAGAGCATATGCAAATGAAAAGACGATCGCATCTGAGCGCTGATTGATGTGCCTGCCATCAGAATGGATTCCATCAGAGCGACCTGAATTTCGTACCTTTTATGTAATCCGCTTTTTGTGATATTGCTTAATAATTTAGATATTTTAAAAATAAATTTATTAATCCCGTGCGCATTTCTTTAATTATTAGGATATTTTTAGTTATTGTTCAATATGTTCTGTTTTAGTGTAAATTACAACCCACCCTCTAATCACTCATATGCACGGTACGCGCATTAAATGCACGTAGCGGATGCTAAACACGCCAGAGCATATGCAAATGAAAAGACGATCGCATCTGAGCACTGATTGATGTGCCTGCCATCAGAATGGATTCCATCTGAGCAACCTGAATTTCGTACCTTTTATGTAATCCGCTTTTTGTGATATTGCTTAATAATTTAGATTTTTTAAAAGTAAATTTATTAATCCCGTGCGCATTTCTTTAATTATTATGATATTTTTAGTTATTGTTCAATATGTTCTGTTTTAGTGTAAATTACAACCCACCCTCTAAACCCTCATATGCACGGTACGCGCATTAAATGCACGTAGCGGATGCTAAACCCGCCAGAGCATATGCAAATGAAAAGACGATCGCATCTGAGCGCTGATTGATGTGCCTGCCATCAGAATGGATTCCATCAGAGCGACCTGAATTTCGTACCTTTTATGTAATCCGCTTTTCGTGATATTGCTTAATAATTTAGGTTTTTTAAAAGTAAATTTATTAATCCCGTGCGCATTTCTTTAATTATTACGATATTTTTAGTTATTGTTCAATATGTTCTGTTTTAGTGTAAATTACAACGCACCCTCTAATCCCTCATATGCACGGTACGCGCATTAAATGCACGTAGCGGATGCTAAACCCGCCAGAGCATATGCAAATGAAAAGACGATCGATTCTGAGCACTGATTGATGTGCCTGCCATCAGAATGGATTCCATCAGAGCGACCTGAATTTCGTACCTTTTATGTAATCCGCTTTTTGTGATATTGCTTAATAATTTAGATTTTTTAAAAGTAAATTTATTAATCCCGTGCGCATTTCTTTAATTATTATGATATTTTTAGTTATTGTTCAATATGGTCTGTTTTAGTGTAAATTACAACCCACCCTCTAATCCCTCATATGCACGGTACGCGCATTAAATGCACGTAGCGGATGCTGAACCCGCCAGAGCATATGCAAATGAAAAGACGATCGATTCTGAGCACTGATTGATGTGCCTGCCATCAGAATGGATTCCATCAGAGCGACCTGAATTTCGTACCTTTTATGTAATCCGCTTTTTGTGATATTGCTTAATAATTTAGATTTTTTAAAAGTAAATTTATTAATCCCGTGCGCATTTCTTTAATTATTATATTTTTAGTTATTGTTCAATATGTTCTGTTTTAGTGTAAATTACAACCCACCCTCTAAACCCTCATATGCACGGTACCCGCATTAAATGCACGTAGCGGATGTTAAACTCGCCAGAGCATATGCAAATGAAAAGACGATCGCATCTGAGCACTGATTGATGTGCCTGCCATCAGAATGGATTCCATCAGAGCGACCTGAATTTCGTACCTTTTATGTAATCCGCTTTTTGTGATATTGCTTAATAATTTAGATTTTTTAAAAGTAAATTTATTAATCCCGTGCGCATTTCTTTAATTATTATGATATTTTTAGTTATTGTTCAATATGTTCTGTTTTAGTGTAAATTACAACCCACCCTCTAATCCCTCATATGCACGGTACGCGCATTAAATGCACGTAGCGGATGCTAAACCCGCCAGAGCATATGCAAATGAAAAGACGATCGCATCTGAGCACTGATTGATGTGCCTGCCATCAGAATGGATTCCATCAGAGCGACCTGAATTTCGTACCTTTTATATAATCCGCTTTTTGTGATATTGCTTAATAATTTAGATTTTTTAAAAGTAAATTTATTAATCCCGTGCGCATTTCTTTAATTATTATGATATTTTTAGTTATTGTTCAATATGTTCTGTTTTAGTGTAAATTACAACGCACCCTCTAATCCCTCATATGCACGGTACGCGCATTAAATGCACGTAGCGGATGCTAAACCCGCCAGAGCATATGCAAATGAAAAGACGATCGATTCTGAGCACTGATTGATGTGCCTGCCATCAGAATGGATTCCATCAGAGCGACCTGAATTTCGTACCTTTTATGTAATCCGCTTTTTGTGATATTGCTTAATAATTTAGTTTTTTTTTAAAGTAAATTGATTAATCCCGTGCGCATTTCTTTAATTATTATGATATTTTTAGTTAATGTTCAATATGTTCTGTTTTAGTGTAAATTACAACCCACCGTCTAATCCCTCATATGCACGGTACGCGCATTAAATGCACGTAGCGGATGCTAAACCCGCCAGAGCATATGCAAATGAAAAGACGATCGCATCTGAGCGCTGATTGATGTGCCTGCCATCAGAATGGATTCCATCAGAGCGACCTGAATTTCGTACCTTTTATGTAATCCGCTTTTCGTGATATTGCTTAATAATTTAGATTTTTTAAAAGTAAATTTATTAATCCCGTGCGCATTTCTTTAATTATTATGATATTTTTAGTTATTGTTCAATATGTTCTGTTTTAGTGTAAATTACAACCCACCCTCTAATCCCTCATATGCACGGTACGCGCATTAAATGCACGTAGCGGATGCTAAACCCGCCAGAGCATATGCAAATGAAAAGACGATCGCATCTGAGCACTGATTGATGTGCCTGCCATCATAATGGATTCCATCAGAGCGATCTGAATTTCGTACCTTTTATGTAATCCGCTTTTTGTGATATTGCTTAATAATTTAGGTTTTTTAAAAGTAAATTTATTAATCCCGTGCGCATTTCTTTAATTATTACGATATTTTTAGTTATTGTTCAATATGTTCTGTTTTAGTGTAAATTACAACGCACCCTCTAATCCCTCATATGCACGGTACGCGCATTAAATGCACGTAGCGGATGCTAAACCCGCCAGAGCATATGCAAATGAAAAGACGATCGATTCTGAGCACTGATTGATGTGCCTGCCATCAGAATGGATTCCATCAGAGCGACCTGAATTTCGTACCTTTTATGTAATCCGCTTTTTGTGATATTGCTTAATAATTTAGATTTTTTAAAAGTAAATTTATTAATCCCGTGCGCATTTCTTTAATTATTATATTTTTAGTTATTGTTCAATATGTTCTGTTTTAGTGTAAATTACAACCCACCCTCTAAACCCTCATATGCACGGTACCCGCATTAAATGCACGTAGCGGATGTTAAACTCGCCAGAGCATATGCAAATGAAAAGACGATCGCATCTGAGCACTGATTGATGTGCCTGCCATCAGAATGGATTCCATCAGAGCGACCTGAATTTCGTACCTTTTATGTAATCCGCTTTTTGTGATATTGCTTAATAATTTAGATTTTTTAAAAGTAAATTTATTAATCCCGTGCGCATTTCTTTAATTATTATGATATTTTTAGTTATTGTTCAATATTTTCTGTTTTAGTGTAAATTACAACCCACCCTCTAATCCCTCATATGCACGGTACGCGCATTAAATGCACGTAGCGGATGCTAAACCCGCCAGAGCATATGCAAATGAAAAGACGATCGCATCTGAGCACTGATTGATCTGCCTGCCATCAGAATGGATTCCATCAGAGCGACCTGAATTTCGTACCTTTTATGTAATCCGCTTTTTGTGATATTGCTTAATAATTTAGATATTTTAAAAATAAATTTATTAATCCCGTGCGCATTTCTTTAATTATTAGGATATTTTTAGTTATTGTTCAATATGTTCTGTTTTAGTGTAAATTACAACCCACCCTCTAATCCCTCATATGCACGGTACGCGCATTAAATGCACGTAGCGGATGCTAAACCCGCCAGAGCATATGCAAATGAAAAGACGATCGCATCTGAGCACTGATTGATGTGCCTGCCATCATAATGGATTCCATCAGAGCGACCTGAATTTCGTACCTTTTATGTAATCCGCTTTTTGTGATATTGCTTAATAATTTAGGTTTTTTAAAAGTAAATTTATTAATCCCGTGCGCATTTCTTTAATTATTACGATATTTTTAGTTATTGTTCAATATGTTCTGTTTTAGTGTAAATTACAACGCACCCTCTAATCCCTCATATGCACGGTACGCGCATTAAATGCACGTAGCGGATGCTAAACCCGCCAGAGCATATGCAAATGAAAAGACGATCGCATCTGAGCACTGATTGATGTGCCTACCATCAGAATGGATTCCATCAGAGCGACCTGAATTTCGTACCTTTTATGTAATCCGCTTTTTGTGATATTGCTTAATAATTTAGATTTTTTAAAAGTAAATTTATTAATCCCGTGCGCATTTCTTTAATTATTATGATATTTTTAGTTATTTTTCAATATGGTCTCTTTTAGTGTAAATTACAACCCACCCTCTAATCCCTCATATGCACGGTACGCGCATTAAATGCACGTAGCGGATGCTAAACCCGCCAGAGCATATGCAAATGAAAAGACGATCGCATCTGAGCACTGATTGGTGTGCCTGCCATCAGAATGGATTCCATCAGAGCGACCTGAATTTCGTACCTTTTATATAATCCGTTTCTTGTGATATTGCTTAATAATTTAGATTTTTTAAAAGTAAATTTATTAATCCCGTGCGCATTTCTTTAATTATTATGATATTTTTAGTTATTGTTCAATATGTTCTGTTTTAGTGTAAATTACAACCCACCCTCTAATCCCTCATATGCACGGTACGCGCATTAAATGCACGTAGCGGATGCTAAACCCGCCAGAGCATATGCAAATGAAAAGACGATCGCATCTGAGCACTGTTTGATGTGCCTGCCATCAGAATGGATTCCATCAGAGCGACCTGAATTTCGTACCTTTTATGTAATCCGCCTTTTGTGATGTTGCTTAATAATTTAGATTTTTTAAAAGTAAATTTATTAATCCCGTGCGCATTTCTTTAATTATTATGATATTTTTAGTTATTGTTCAATATGTTCTGTTTTAGTGTAAATTACAACCCACCCTCTAAACCCTCATATGCACGGTACGCGCATTAAATGCACGTAGCGGATGCTAAACCCGCCAGAGCATATGCAAATGAAAAGACGATCGCATCTGAGCACTGATTGATGTGCCTGCCATCAGAATGGATTCCATCAGAGCGACCTGAATTTCGTACCTTTTATGTAATCCGCTTTTTGTGATATTGCTTAATAATTTAGATTTTTCAAAAGTAAATTTATTAATCCCGTGCGCATTTCTTTAATTATTACGATATTTTTAGTTATTGTTCAATATGTTCTGCTTTAGTGTAAATTACAACCCACCCTCTAAACCCTCATATGCACGGTACGCGCATTAAATGCACGTAGCGGATGCTATACCCGCCAGAGCATATGCAAATGAAAAGACGATCGCATCTGAGCACTGATTGATGTGCCTGCCATCAGAATGGATTCCATCAGAGCGACCTGAATTTCGTACCTTTTATGTAATCCGCTTTTTGTGATATTGCTTAATAATTTAGATTTTTTAAAAGTAAATTTATTAATCCCGTGCGCATTACTTTAATTATTATGATATTTTTAGTTATTGTTCAATATGTTCTGTTTTAGTGTAAATTACAACCCACCCTCTAATCCCTCATATGCACGGTACGCGCATTAAATGCACGTAGCGGATGCTAAACCCGCCAGAGCATATGCAAATGAAAAGACGTTCGCATCTGAGCACTGATTGATGTGCCTGCCATCAGAATGGATTCCATCAGAGCGACCTGAATTTCGTACCTTTTATGTAATCCGCTTTTTGTGATATTGCTTAATAATTTAGATTTTTTAAAAGTAAATTTTTTAATCCCTTGCGCATTTCTTTAATTATTATGATATTTTTAGTTATTGTTCAATATGTTCTGTTTTAGTGTAAATTACAACCCACCCTCTAATCCCTCATATGTACGGTACGCGCATTAAATGCACGTAGCGGATGCTAAACCCGCCGGAGCATATGCAAATGAAAAGACGATCGCATCATAGCACTGATTGATGTGCCTGCCATCAGAATGGATTCCATCTGAGCGACCTGAATTTCGTACCTTTTATGTAATCCGCTTTTCGTGATATTGCTTAATAATTTAGATTTTTTAAAAGTAAATTTATTAATCCCGTGCGCATTTCTTTAATTATTATGATATTTTTAGTTATTGTTTAATATGTTCTGTTTTAGTGTAAATTACAACCCACCCTCTAATCCCTCATATGCACGGTACGCGCATTAAATGCACGTAGCGGATGCTAAACCCGCCAGAGCATATGCAAATGAAAAGACGATCGCATCTGTGCACTGATTGATGTGCCTGCCATCAGAATGGTTTCCATCAGAGCGACCTGTATTTCGTACCTTTTATGTAATCCGCTTTTTTTGATACTGCTTAATAATTTAGATTTTTTTAAAGTAAATTTATTAATCCCGTGCGCATTTCTTTAATTATTATGATATTTTTAGTTAATGTTCAATATGTTCTGTTTTAGTGTAAATTACAACCCACCGTCTAATCCCTCATATGCACGGTACGCGCATTAAATGCACGTAGCGGATGCTAAACCCGCCAGAGCATATGCAAATGAAAAGACGATCGCATCTGAGCGCTGATTGATGTGCCTGCCATCAGAATGGATTCCATCAGAGCGACCTGAATTTCGTACCTTTTATGTAATCCGCTTTTTGTGATATTGCTTAATAATTTAGATATTTTAAAAATAAATTTATTAATCCCGTGCGCATTTCTTTAATTATTAGGATATTTTTAGTTATTGTTCAATATGTTCTGTTTTAGTGTAAATTACAACCCACCCTCTAATCACTCATATGCACGGTACGCGCATTAAATGCACGTAGCGGATGCTAAACCCGCCAGAGCAGATGCAAATGAAAAGACGATCGCATCTGAGCACTGATTGATGTGCCTGCCATCAGAATGGATTCCATCTGAGCAACCTGAATTTCGTACCTTTTATGTAATCCGCTTTTTGTGATATTGCTTAATAATTTAGATTTTTTAAAAGTAAATTTATTAATCCCGTGCGCATTTCTTTAATTATTATGATATTTTTAGTTATTGTTCAATATGTTCTGTTTTAGTGTAAATTACAACCCACCCTCTAAACCCTCATATGCACGGTACGCGCATTAAATGCACGTAGCGGATGCTAAACCCGCCAGAGCATATGCAAATGAAAAGACGATCGCATCTGAGCACTGATTGATGTGCCTGCCATCAGAATGGATTCCATCAGAGCGACCTGAATTTCGTACCTTTTATGTAATCCGCTTTTTGTGATATTGCTTAATAATTTAGATTTTTTAAAAGTAAATTTATTAATCCCGTGCGCATTTCTTTAATTATTATGATATTTTTAGTTATTGTTCAATATGTTCTGTTTTAGTGTAAATTACAACCCACCCTCTAATCCCTCATATGCACGGTACGCGCATTAAATGCACGTAGCGGATGCTAAACCCGCCAGAGCATATGCAAAAGAAAAGACGATCGCATCTGAGCACTGATTGATGTGCCTGCCATCATAATGGATTCCATCAGAGCGATCTGAATTTCGTACCTTTTATGTAATCCGCTTTTTGTGATATTGCTTAATAATTTAGATTTTTTAAAAGTAAATTTATTAATCCCGTGCGCATTTCTTTAATTATTATGATATTTTTAGTTATTGTTCAATATTTTCTGTTTTAGTGTAAATTACAACCCACCCTCTAATCCCTCATATGCACGGTACGCGCATTAAATGCACGTAGCGGATGCTAAACCCGCCAGAGCATATGCAAATGAAAAGACGATCGCATCTGAGCACTGATTGATCTGCCTGCCATCAGAATGGATTCCATCAGAGCGACCTGAATTTCGTACCTTTTATGTAATCCGCTTTTTGTGATATTGCTTAATAATTTAGATATTTTAAAAATAAATTTATTAATCCCGTGCGCATTTCTTTAATTATTAGGATATTTTTAGTTATTGTTCAATATGTTCTGTTTTAGTGTAAATTACAACCCACCCTCTAATCCCTCATATGCACGGTACGCGCATTAAATGCACGTAGCGGATGCTAAACCCGCCAGAGCATATGCAAATGAAAAGACGATCGCATCTGAGCACTGATTGATGTGCCTGCCATCATAATGGATTCCATCAGAGCGACCTGAATTTCGTACCTTTTATGTAATCCGCTTTTTGTGATATTGCTTAATAATTTAGGTTTTTTAAAAGTAAATTTATTAATCCCGTGCGCATTTCTTTAATTATTACGATATTTTTAGTTATTGTTCAATATGTTCTGTTTTAGTGTAAATTACAACGCACCCTCTAATCCCTCATATGCACGGTACGCACGGTACGCGCATTAAATGCACGTAGCGGATGCTAAACCCGCCAGAGCATATGCAAATGAAAAGACGATCGCATCTGAGCACTGATTGATGTGCCTACCATCAGAATGGATTCCATCAGAGCGACCTGAATTTCGTACCTTTTATGTAATCCGCTTTTTGTGATATTGCTTAATAATTTAGATTTTTTAAAAGTAAATTTATTAATCCCGTGCGCATTTCTTTAATTATTATGATATTTTTAGTTATTTTTCAATATGGTCTCTTTTAGTGTAAATTACAACCCACCCTCTAATCCCTCATATGCACGGTACGCGCATTAAATGCACGTAGCGGATGCTAAACCCGCCAGAGCATATGCAAATGAAAAGACGATCGCATCTGAGCACTGATTGGTGTGCCTGCCATCAGAATGGATTCCATCAGAGCGACCTGAATTTCGTACCTTTTATATAATCCGTTTCTTGTGATATTGCTTAATAATTTAGATTTTTTAAAAGTAAATTTATTAATCCCGTGCGCATTTCTTTAATTATTATGATATTTTTAGTTATTGTTCAATATGTTCTGTTTTAGTGTAAATTACAACCCACCCTCTAATCCCTCATATGCACGGTACGCGCATTAAATGCACGTAGCGGATGCTAAACCCGCCAGAGCATATGCAAATGAAAAGACGATCGCATCTGAGCACTGTTTGATGTGCCTGCCATCAGAATGGATTCCATCAGAGCGACCTGAATTTCGTACCTTTTATGTAATCCGCCTTTTGTGATGTTGCTTAATAATTTAGATTTTATAAAAGTAAATTTATTAATCCCGTGCGCATTTCTTTAATTATTATGATATTTTTAGTTATTGTTCAATATGTTCTGTTTTAGTGTAAATTACAACCCACCCTCTAAACCCTCATATGCACGGTACGCGCATTAAATGCACGTAGCGGATGCTAAACCCGCCAGAGCATATGCAAATGAAAAGACGATCGCATCTGAGCACTGATTGATGTGCCTGCCATCAGAATGGATTCCATCAGAGCGACCTGAATTTCGTACCTTTTATGTAATCCGCTTTTTGTGATATTGCTTAATAATTTAGATATTTTAAAAATAAATTTATTAATCCCGTGCGCATTTCTTTAATTATTAGGATATTTTTAGTTATTGTTCAATATGTTCTGTTTTAGTGTAAATTACAACCCACCCTCTAATCCCTCATATGCACGGTACGCGCATTAAATGCACGTAGCGGATGCTAAACCCGCCAGAGCATATGCAAATGAAAAGACGATCGCATCTGAGCACTGATTGATGTGCCTGCCATCATAATGGATTCCATCAGAGCGACCTGAATTTCGTACCTTTTATGTAATCCGCTTTTTGTGATATTGCTTAATAATTTAGGTTTTTTAAAAGTAAATTTATTAATCCCGTGCGCATTTCTTTAATTATTACGATATTTTTAGTTATTGTTCAATATGTTCTGTTTTAGTGTAAATTACAACGCACCCTCTAATCCCTCATATGCACGGTACGCACGGTACGCGCATTAAATGCACGTAGCGGATGCTAAACCCGCCAGAGCATATGCAAATGAAAAGACGATCGCATCTGAGCACTGATTGATGTGCCTACCATCAGAATGGATTCCATCAGAGCGACCTGAATTTCGTACCTTTTATGTAATCCGCTTTTTGTGATATTGCTTAATAATTTAGATTTTTTAAAAGTAAATTTATTAATCCCGTGCGCATTTCTTTAATTATTATGATATTTTTAGTTATTTTTCAATATGGTCTCTTTTAGTGTAAATTACAACCCACCCTCTAATCCCTCATATGCACGGTACGCGCATTAAATGCACGTAGCGGATGCTAAACCCGCCAGAGCATATGCAAATGAAAAGACGATCGCATCTGAGCACTGATTGGTGTGCCTGCCATCAGAATGGATTCCATCAGAGCGACCTGAATTTCGTACCTTTTATATAATCCGTTTCTTGTGATATTGCTTAATAATTTAGATTTTTTAAAAGTAAATTTATTAATCCCGTGCGCATTTCTTTAATTATTATGATATTTTTAGTTATTGTTCAATATGTTCTGTTTTAGTGTAAATTACAACCCACCCTCTAATCCCTCATATGCACGGTACGCGCATTAAATGCACGTAGCGGATGCTAAACCCGCCAGAGCATATGCAAATGAAAAGACGATCGCATCTGAGCACTGTTTGATGTGCCTGCCATCAGAATGGATTCCATCAGAGCGACCTGAATTTCGTACCTTTTATGTAATCCGCCTTTTGTGATGTTGCTTAATAATTTAGATTTTTTAAAAGTAAATTTATTAATCCCGTGCGCATTTCTTTAATTATTATGATATTTTTAGTTATTGTTCAATATGTTCTGTTTTAGTGTAAATTACAACCCACCCTCTAAACCCTCATATGCACGGTACGCGCATTAAATGCACGTAGCGGATGCTAAACCCGCCAGAGCATATGCAAATGAAAAGACGATCGCATCTGAGCACTGATTGATGTGCCTGCCATCAGAATGGATTCCATCAGAGCGACCTGAATTTCGTACCTTTTATGTAATCCGCTTTTTGTGATATTGCTTAATAATTTAGATTTTTTAAAAGTAAATTTATTAATCCCGTGCGCATTACTTTAATTATTATGATATTTTTAGTTATTGTTCAATATGTTCTGTTTTAGTGTAAATTACAACCCACCCTCTAATCCCTCATATGCACGGTACGCGCATTAAATGCACGTAGCGGATGCTAAACCCGCCAGAGCATATGCAAATGAAAAGACGATCGCATCTGAGCACTGATTGATGTGCCTGCCATCAGAATGGATTCCATCAGAGCGACCTGAATTTCGTACCTTTTATGTAATCCGCTTTTTGTGATATTGCTTAATAATTTAGATTTTTCAAAAGTAAATTTATTAATCCCGTGCGCATTTCTTTAATTATTACGATATTTTTAGTTATTGTTCAATATGTTCTGCTTTAGTGTAAATTACAACCCACCCTCTAAACCCTCATATGCACGGTACGCGCATTAAATGCACGTAGCGGATGCTATACCCGCCAGAGCATATGCAAATGAAAAGACGATCGCATCTGAGCACTGATTGATGTGCCTGCCATCAGAATGGATTCCATCAGAGCGACCTGAATTTCGTACCTTTTATGTAATCCGCTTTTTGTGATATTGCTTAATAATTTAGATTTTTTAAAAGTAAATTTATTAATCCCGTGTGCATTTCTTTAATTATTATGATATTTTTAGTTATTGTTCAATATGTTCTGTTTTAGTGTAAATTACAACCCACCCTCTAATCCCACATATGCACGGTACGCGCATTAAATGCACGTAGCGGATGCTAAACCCGCCAGAGCATATGCAAATGAAAAGACGATCGCATCTGAGCACTGATTGATGTGCCTGCCATCAGAATGGATTCCATCAGAGCGACCTGAATTTCGTACCTTTTATGTAATCCGCTTTTTGTGATATTGCTTAATAATTTAGATTTTTTAAAAGTAAATTTATTAATCCCGTGCGCATTTCTTTAATTATTATGATATTTTTAGTTATTGTTCAATATGTTTTGTTTTTGTGTAAATTACAACGCACCCTCTAATCCCTCGTATGCACGGTACGCGCATTAAATGCACGTAGCGGATGGTAAACCCGCCTGAGCATATGCAAATGAAAAGACGATCGCATCTGAGCACTGATTGATGTGCCTGCCATCAGTATGGATTCCATCAGAGCGACCTGAATTTCGTACCTTTTATGTAATCCGTTTTTTGTGATATTGCTTAATAAATTAGATTTTTTAAAAGTAAATTTATTAATCCCGTGCGCATTTCTTTAATTATTATGATATTTTTAGTTATTGTTCAATATGTTCTGTTTTAGTGTAAATTACAACCCACCCTCTAATCCCTCATATGCACGGTACGCGCATTAAATGCACGTAGCGGATGCTAAACCCGCCAGAGCATATGCAAAGACGATCGCATCTGAGCACTGATTGATGTGCCTACCATCAGAATGGATTCCATCAGAGCGACCTGAATTTCGTACCTTTAATGTAATCCGCTTTTTGTGATATTGCTTAATAATTTAGATTTTTTAAAAGTAAATTTATTAATCCCGTGCGCATTTCCTTAATTATTATGATATTTTTAGTTATTTTTCAATATGGTCTCTTTTAGTGTAAATTACAACCCACCCTCTAATCCCTCATATGCACGGTACGCGCATTAAATGCACGTAGCGGATGCTAAACCCGCCAGAGCATATGCAAATGAAAAGACGATCGCATCTGAGCACTGATTGGTGTGCCTGCCATCAGAATGGATTCCATCAGAGCGACCTGAATTTCGTACCTCTTATATAATCCGTTTTTTGTGATATTGCTTAATAATTTAGATTTTTTAAAAGTAAATTTATTAATCCCGTGCGCATTTCTTTAATTATTACGATATTTTTAGTTATTGTTCAATATGTTCTGCTTTAGTGTAAATTACAACCCACCCTCTAAACCCTCATATGCACGGTACGCGCATTAAATGCACGTAGCGGATGCTATACCCGCCAGAGCTTATGCAAATGAAAAGACGATCGCATCTGAGCACTGATTGATGTGCCTGCCATCAGAATGGATTCCATCAGAGCGACCTGAATTTCGTACCTTTTATGTAATCAGCTTTTTGTGATATTGCTTAATAATTTAGATTTTTTAAAAGTAAATTTATTAATCCCGTGCGCATTTCTTTAATTATTATGATATTTTTAGTTATTGTTCAATATGTTCTGCTTTAGTGTAAATTACAACCCACCCTCTAAACCCTCATATGCACGGTACCCGCATTAAATGCACGTAGCGGATGGTAAACCCGCCTGAGCATATGCAAATGAAAAGACGATCGCATCTGAGCACTGATTGATGTGCCTGCCATCAGAATGGATTCCATCAGAGCGACCTGAATTTCGTACCTTTTATGTAATCCGTTTTTTGTGATATTGCTTAATAATTTAGATTTTTTTAAAGTAAATTTATTAATCCCGTTCGCATTTCTTTAATTATTATGATATTTTTAGTTATTGTTCAATATGTTCTGTTTTAGTGTAAATTACAACCCACCCTCTAATCCCTCATATGCACGGTACGCGCATTAAATGCACGTAGCGGATGCTAAACCCGCCAGAGCATATGCAAATGAAAAGACGATCGATTCTGAGCACTGATTGATGTGCCTGCCATCAGAATGGATTCCATCAGAGCGACCTGAATTTCGTACCTTTTATGTAATCCGTTTTTTGTGATATTGCTTAATAATTTAGATTTTTTTAAAGTAAATTTATTAATCCCGTTCGCATTTCTTTAATTATTATGATATTTTTAGTTATTGTTCAATATGTTCTGTTTTAGTGTAAATTACAACCCACCCTCTAAACCCTCATATGCACGGTACGCGCATTAAATGCACGTAGCGGATGCTAAACCCGCCAGAGCATATGCAAATGAAAAGACGATCGCATCTGAGCACTGATTGATGTGCCTGCCATCAGAATGGATTCCATCAGAGCGACCTGAATTTCGTACCTTTTATGTAATCCGCTTTTTGTGATATTGCTTAATAATTTAGATTTTTTAAAAGTAAATTTATTAATCCCGTGCGCATTTCTTTAATTATTATGATATTTTTTGTTATTGTTCAATATGTTCTGTTTTAGTGTAAATTACAACCCACCCTCTAATCCCTCATATGCACGGTACGCGCATTAAATGCACGTAGCGGATGCTAAACCCGCCAGAGCATATGCAAATGAAAAGACGATCGCATCTGAGCACTGATTGATGTGCCTGCCATCAGAATGGATTCCATCAGAGCGACCTGAATTTCGTACCTTTTATGTAATCCGCTTTTTGTGATATTGCTTAATAATTTAGATTTTTTAAAAGTAAATTTATTAATCCCGTGCGCATTTCTTTAATTATTACGATATTTTTAGTTATTGTTCAATATGTTCTGTTTTAGTGTAAATTACAACCCACCCTCTAATCCCTCATATGCACGGTACGCGCATTAAATGCACGTAGCGGATGCTAAACCCGCCAGAGCATATGCAAATGAAAAGACGATCGCATCTGAGCACTGATTGATGTGCCTGCCATCAGAATGGATTCCATCAGAGCGACCTGAATTTCGTACCTTTTATATAATCCGCTTTTTGTGATATTGCTTAATAATTTAGATTTTTTAAAAGTAAATTTATTAATCCCGTGCGCATTTCTTTAATTATTATGATATTTTTAGTTATTGTTCAATATGTTCTGTTTTAGTGTAAATTACAACGCACCCTCTAATCCCTCATATGCACGTACGCGCATTAAATGCACGTAGCGGATGCTAAACCCGCTAGAGCATATATGCAAATGAAAAGACGATCGCATCTGAGCACTGATTGATGTGCCTGCCATCAGAATGGATTCCATCAGAGCGACCTGAATTTCGTACCTTTTATGTAATCCGTTTTTTGTGATATTGCTTAATAATTTAGATTTTTTAAAAGTAAATTTATTAATCCCGTGCGCATTTCTTTAATTATTATGATATTTTTAGTTATTGTTCAATATGTTCTGTTTTAGTGTAAATTACAACCCACCCTCTAATCCCTCATATGCACGGTACGCGCATTAAATGCACGTAGCGGATGCTAAACCCGCCAGAGCATATGCAAAGACGATCGCATCTGAGCACTGATTGATGTGCCTACCATCAGAATGGATTCCATCAGAGCGACCTGAATTTCGTACCTTTAATGTAATCCGCTTTTTGTGATATTGCTTAATAATTTAGATTTTTTAAAAGTAAATTTATTAATCCCGTGCGCATTTCTTTAATTATTATGATATTTTTAGTTATTTTTCAATATGGTCTCTTTTAGTGTAAATTACAACCCACCCTCTAATCCCTCATATGCACGGTACGCGCATTAAATGCACGTAGCGGATGCTAAACCCGCCAGAGCATATGCAAATGAAAAGACGATCGCATCTGAGCACTGATTGGTGTGCCTGCCATCAGAATGGATTCCATCAGAGCGACCTGAATTTCGTACCTTTTATATAATCCGTTTTTTGTGATATTGCTTAATAATTTAGATTTTTTAAAAGTAAATTTATTAATCCCGTGCGCATTTCTTTAATTATTACGATATTTTTAGTTATTGTTCAATATGTTCTGCTTTAGTGTAAATTACAACCCACCCTCTAAACCCTCATATGCACGGTACGCGCATTAAATGCACGTAGCGGATGCTATACCCGCCAGAGCTTATGCAAATGAAAAGACGATCGCATCTGAGCACTGATTGATGTGCCTGCCATCAGAATGGATTCCATCAGAGCGACCTGAATTTCGTACCTTTTATGTAATAAGCTTTTTGTGATATTGCTTAATAATTTAGATTTTTTAAAAGTAAATTTATTAATCCCGTGCGCATTTCTTTAATTATTATGATATTTTTAGTTATTGTTCAATATGTTCTGCTTTAGTGTAAATTACAACCCACCCTCTAAACCCTCATATGCACGGTACCCGCATTAAATGCACGTAGCGGATGGTAAACCCGCCTGAGCATATGCAAATGAAAAGACGATCGCATCTGAGCACTGATTGATGTGCCTGCCATCAGAATGGATTCCATCAGAGCGACCTGAATTTCGTACCTTTTATGTAATCCGTTTTTTGTGATATTGCTTAATAATTTAGATTTTTTTAAAGTAAATTTATTAATCCCGTTCGCATTTCTTTAATTATTATGATATTTTTAGTTATTGTTCAATATGTTCTGTTTTAGTGTAAATTACAACCCACCCTCTAATCCCTCATATGCACGGTACGCGCATTAAATGCACGTAGCGGATGCTAAACCCGCCAGAGCATATGCAAATGAAAAGACGATCGATTCTGAGCACTGATTGATGTGCCTGCCATCAGAATGGATTCCATCAGAGCGACCTGAATTTCGTACCTTTTATGTAATCCGTTTTTTGTGATATTGCTTAATAATTTAGATTTTTTTAAAGTAAATTTATTAATCCCGTTCGCATTTCTTTAATTATTATGATATTTTTAGTTATTGTTCAATATGTTCTGTTTTAGTGTAAATTACAACCCACCCTCTAAACCCTCATATGCACGGTACGCGCATTAAATGCACGTAGCGGATGCTAAACCCGCCAGAGCATATGCAAATGAAAAGACGATCGCATCTGAGCACTGATTGATGTGCCTGCCATCAGAATGGATTCCATCAGAGCGACCTGAATTTCGTACCTTTTATGTAATCCGCTTTTTGTGATATTGCTTAATAATTTAGATTTTTTAAAAGTAAATTTATTAATCCCGTGCGCATTTCTTTAATTATTATGATATTTTTAGTTATTGTTCAATATGTTCTGTTTTAGTGTAAATTACAACCCACCCTCTAATCCCTCATATGCACGGTACGCGCATTAAATGCACGTAGCGGATGCTAAACCCGCCAGAGCATATGCAAATGAAAAGACGATCGCATCTGAGCACTGATTGATGTGCCTGCCATCAGAATGGATTCCATCAGAGCGACCTGAATTTCGTACCTTTTATATAATCCGCTTTTTGTGATATTGCTTAATAATTTAGATTTTTTAAAAGTAAATTTATTAATCCCGTGCGCATTTCTTTAATTATTATGATATTTTTAGTTATTGTTCAATATGTTCTGTTTTAGTGTAAATTACAACCCACCCTCTAATCCCTCATATGCACGGTACGCGCATTAAATGCACGTAGCGGATGCTAAACCCGCCAGAGCATATGCAAATGAAAAGACGATCGCATCTGAGCACTGATTGATGTGCTTGCCATCAGAATGGATTCCATCAGAGCGACCTGAATTTCGTACCTTTTATGTAATCCGCTTTTTGTGATATTGCTTAATAATTTAGATTTTTTAAAACTAATTTATTAATCCCGTGCGCATTTCTTTAATTATTATGATATTTTTAGTTATTGTTCAATATGTTCTGTTTTAGTGTAAATTACAACGCACCCTCTAATCCCTCATATGCACGGTACGCGCATTAAATGCACGTAGCGGATGCTAAACCCGCCAGAGCATATGCAAATGAAAAGACGATCGCATCTGAGCACTGATTGATGTGCCTGCCATCAGACTGGATTCCATCAGAGCGACCTGAATTTCGTACCTTTTATGTAATCCGCTTTTTGTGATATTGCTTAATAATTTAGATTTTTTAAAAGTAAATTTATTAATCCCGTGCGCATTTCTTTAATTATTATGATATTTTTAGTTATTGTTCAATATGTTCTGTTTTATTGTAAATTACAACCCACCCTCTAATCCCTCATATGCTCGGTACGCGCATTAAATGCACGTAGCGGATGCTAAACCCGCCAGAGCATATGCAAATGAAAAGACGATCGCATCTAAGCACCGATTGATGTGCCTGCCATCAGAATGGATTCCATCAGAGCGACCTGAATTTCGTTCCTTTTATGCAATCCGCTTTTTGTGATATTGCTTAATAATTTAGATTTTTTAAAAGTAAATTTATTAATCCCGTGCGCATTTCTTTAATTATTATGATATTTTTAGTTATTGTTCAATATGTTCTGTTTTAGTGTAAATTACAACCCACCCTCTAAACCCTCATATGCACGGTACCCGCATTAAATGCACGTAGCGGATGCTAAACCCGCCAGAGCATATGCAAATGAAAAGACGATCGCATCTGAGCAATGATTGATGTGCCTGCCATCAGAATGGATTCCATCAGAGCGACCTGAATTTCGTACCTTTTCTGTAATCCGCTTTTTGTGATATTGTTTAATAATTTAGATTTTTTAAAAGTAAATTGATTAATCCCGTGCGCATTTCTTTAATTATTATATTTTTAGTTATTGTTCAATATGTTCTGTTTTAGTGTAAATTACAACCCACCCTCTAACCCCTCATATGCACGGTGCCCGCATTAAATGCATGTAGCGGATGTTAAACCCGCCAGAGCATATGCAAATGAAAAGACGATCGCATCTGAGCACTGATTGATGTGCCTGCCATCAGAATGGATTCCATCAGAGCGACCTGAATTTCGTACCTTTTATGTAATCCGCTTTTTGTGATATTGCTTAATAATTTAGTTTTTTTTAAAGTAAATTGATTAATCCCGTGCGCATTTCTTTAATTATGATATTTTTAGTTATTGTTCAATATTTCTGTTTTCCTGTAAATTACAACCCACCCTCTAAACCCTCATATGCACGGTACCCGCATTAAATGCACGTAGCGGATGCTAAACCCGCCAGAGCATATGCAAATGAAAAGACGATCGTATCTGAGCACTGATTAATGTGCCTGCCATCAGAATGGATTCCATCAGAGCGACCTGAATTTCGTACCTTTTATGTAATCCGCTTTTTGTGATATTGCTTAATAATTTAGATTTTTTAAAAGTAAATTGATTAATCCCGTGCGCATTTCTTTAATTATTATGATATTTTTAGTTATTGTTCTATATATTCTCTTTTAGTGTAATTAACAACCCACCCTTTAATCCCTCATAGGCATAATGCGATCATTACATTACGTGTCGGATGCATGAATATCACAACGCTGGCATTTTGCCGTTCCCAACTGATATAAAACTGAGTTTCCTTATCCTGAGCCGAGAGGCTCCATGCGATCCAAACAGGGAGGTCACGAGACCCCCAATAAAGAGGAATTAAGTGAAGCCCGGCCCCCGCAACAGCGCCACTGCCGGCCAGGGACAACATGCAGGGGCACAGGGCACACGACCCAAGCGTCGCAGCCCGACGGCTCGCCAAGCCTCAGCCACTGAAACGACACCGCCCGCGCCCCACAAGGCTTACACCGAGGGTAGCAAATGTAGCAGGCGACGTAGCAAAAGCTATCTGAGCACACCGCTGATCAGCGGACCCAGCCTTCAGGGAGGACTTCCGGGAAAGCGAGTCGAATTCTCGTTACGTACAAGGAAAACCTTGTATAGTGGCTTCGTCCAAATCGCGCCCACAAGTGGCCTCGGACTCCTCTAATAGAGTGTTGCGTTCGAACGATTTGGAAATCATGCGTTCGAGAAATCTTCGGAACAAGACGGCTGAGAGCTCAATTGGCCCGGCGACCCACACGATCTAAAGTCTTTGTCAGGAGATCGCTGACTATCTCAACGATTCTCTTCCTGCTGTAATGATCAAAGCAAAGATTGGTAAGCATTCGAGTGTGGAAGTTTGGTGGGAAACTCTTTTCCCTAAAGAACTTCCACAGGGGGCACTCATAGACGCAATGTCTAATCGTGCTAATCCCATTCCCGCAAAAGCACGCAGGGTTGCTTTTGAAAAAGCGGGCCTGATGGTCACCGAAGGCACCATGTCCGGTTAGAAACTGGTTTAGAAAGAAATCTCCCTGGAATCTCCGAGTGGAGACTCTCTGGAAGATCGCATATGTCATCCGGCCGTCCTCAGATCGGTCCCACCATTCCTGCCAATCTTTAAGCGCCCGGTCGCATTTTCAGAAAGAATCGCGTTTTGAGCACCAGCCTTGGCGAGTTGGCGAAAGCGAGAACGTTCAGCTAGCTGCATCGCCAAACACAAAATAAACTAAGTTCAAATGTGTCCTAAAACATATGATTAATAGAAATATATTTATTACAAGAGAATCCTTACTACTGTTTTTAATTAACTTCTCAATTTCTTCGAATATAGCAAGTTAAGGAAATAATGTTTTTGAATTAAGAAAAAAAAAAAAAAAAAAAAACTATGTTTAGACGTTTTGTGAAATTTAAAGCATTTTAATCTGAAAAAGCTCTTTGTTTTAAGCTATGTTTTGATTGTAAACAACGGTGAATAACATTTCCTCATATTATAGTCTTTGCTTGGTAACATTTACGGAAAAAACAAATGAACAATAAGCGCGATCTCTTTGCAGAAGGAAGGGTTGCTATTCGCTAGGTCTTTGACGTCACAAACAAGAAAGGGTGAGTAGCATTGACTTCATCTCCGGGCCAATCGTTGTTCTGGCGATAAGGTGCTCAAAACGTGATTCTTTCTGAAAATGCCGCCCGGTCAAGAAGCTTCCTCTTGACTTGACGTCATGAGAGAGGAACGTGAATATCGACCGTTTGTCGACACGCAGCCACCTTAGCCAGAGCATCGGCATGTTCGTTAAAGGCGTATCCGACATGAGCCTTAATCCAGTGCATATAGACCCTGATTCCCGTATCGTTAACCAGGTTTCTAATCTCGGCTACTGCTTTGTGCCTAGGCACTAAGGAGTAAAGCGCCGATCTCGAATCTGAGTAGATATCGAGTTCACCGAGACCTCTCCGAAGGGCGTCAGAGATCGCTTCCTTGATCGCATGGACCTCGGCCGCGAAAACAGTCGACCCATCGGAGAGGCGGAACTTTCCCTCCGTAACAACCGTTAGGTAACCGGCCCGAGACACGAACCCTGCGGCACCCCAACGTTAAAGTAGTGCTCGTTTGCGTTCGAGATAATCGATCTATTCCACAGAAAAGAATCGATCAAGCCCAGGAGTTCCGGGGGAACTCCGTACTCCGCCAAAAGACGTAACAAGTCGTCCCTCCGGGCGCTGTTGAAGACATTCTTGATGTCCAAGCTTACGAGGCGGACTATTGAACTCTCATATTCTGAGAAACGTACTTGACCACCTCATGGAGCGCATCAATGGTTGATCGATTTCGTCTGAAACCGTACTGCCTATCATCGAGTACGCCATTGGACTCCAGGAAGCTCATAAGTCGAGTTGCGCACATCTTATCCAAGATCTTCCCGATGACGCGACCGGAAGTAGACAGATAGGACGGTAGGAAGCGGGATCACTCTTGTTTCTACCTTCCTTCGGAAAGTAGACAGCAATCGCTTGCCTCCAGCTTCTGGGAAACACAGACTGTCTAAGGCAATGGTTGTACAAAGAGAGCAACCACTGAGGGTGCCAGCGAAAGACTTCTCTGATAACTTCCAGACTGAATCCATCGTGGCCCGGCGCCTTATCGAGCGCCCCGTCCTACTGATCGCTGTTAGCACAACTTCATCGACCTGTCTGAAGTGGTGCCTTGCAAGGGCCGCCTGTGTTTCATCCCATGTGGATGCCACCAACCCGTCGGATAGCTCCAGAATAGCTGGAGCTACAGGCCGCCACCTGCCTCTCATCACCGCACAGACCTGGCCGACCTTATCGGTTGAAAGCTTATCCGAAAGGAACTTTCGGAAGAAATGACGCTTAGCTTGCAAAATTGCTCTTTTATACTGTGCCCGCGTATACTGTGCGCTTTTTTATACTGTGCCCGCGTGACCCGACTCTCTCTGAGTCGGGTCAAGTGTCCGCTTGAACAACCTTCTCACTGCACGCACTCTAGACCTCTGAGCCTCCAATTCTGGAGTCCACCAACACGTCTCCTTGCCTGCGGCAGGACGGCGTTTTCGATGTTTCAAGCACAATTCCGCCAGGATTGAATCAAGATGTTCAACTCCAGAGCCTGGTTAGAAACCGACCTGGCTTACACCGGTCTGAACTCAAATCATGTAATTTTTTAAAAGTCGACCAGACTTCCTTTTTTAAAACTTGCCTTAAATAGGCATTCAAGTCATAAACGTCCAAATCTGCATTCTGCAGATCCCGGAGGAAATCGTCCTAGGCAAGGTCCCTAGGTTTCCACCGACGGCGGACGCCCTTAGGATTACGAGCCCGTGGCCTGCCTTGGTAGGTCCAGGTCATGGCGTTATGATTGCTGGTTGCCACTAGAGTTGCAAAAAGTCGGTTTATTCCCGGGTTTATTTCCAATAGACCAGGTTTATTCCCAGGTTTATTCCCAAAAAACCGAATTATTCCAAAAAATCCCGGGTTTTTTCCAGGTTTATTCCTAAAAACCCGGTTTATTCCCGGGTTTAAACCGGGTTTTTTCTAACCTTTGCAACGCTAGTTGTCACCCCGGTCTTGAATAATCCAGTCAGCTATGCGATGTGTGCACTTACGAACCAGAAGTAAATCGATCCAGCTTTGACCCTGATGTCCATCAAAGGTCGCCGCACTGTCTGGATTATTAACGATTTCCAAATCGTGACCAAGGGCGAAGGAGATTACCTCCTCATCCCTGCCATCCGTTGGTCTATCCCTCCAGATGTACGACTTCGCGTTGAAGTCCCCGACAATCTGAACGTTGTCCTGCGGGTACTCCAATAGCAAGTCACTCATCCGAGTGATAATAGGAACGATGTCCTCAGACGGAGAGCAATAGCACGGCACTGAAAAACTATTATATACAGTCAAAATTGTAAATAATTAAGTTATAAATAATATTAAAAAAATATATGAAAGACAGAATCGGAGTTTGTACGCACCCCCCCCCCCCTTGCACACACAGAGGAACAAGGGAGATTTTAATATTATATATATATATATATATATATATAATTACCTTACAAAATTTTATCACTGAGGCAATGACAAGGTTTTAAGATAACTTTTAAGGTTGTATTAGAAAAAACACTTTTCTACCTTTAATAGCTCGAAATTTTCCGATACAATTTCAGACACATTTTTAAAAGTAGAAACACGAAGCTTGCTGAGGGGATTTTTTAAGTGATGTTTGAGGTGCCGTGTGATGTCATTTTACGCTCAATTCATTAGAATTTGATTTATAAACAATTACCTTCTCACTAGGATCCGCTTTTTTCGTTCCCAAATCTCCCGCTTCGGAAAAATCAGTTCAAAATGTCATTTTTTATTGCTTTTTTTGCAATAGTTTCTGCATTTATCAACATGTATCAATTATGGTGTGCTTTTTTCCGCAATTCGTTCGTATAAATGTATCTAGCTGTTCATGAGTAATCATGAGAACACACTGGCCAGCTTTTCCGTGAAATATCTTGATTAATTTACGACTACATCGTTTCTTTTGGAAATGGGAATCTTCGGAAATCTTTTTGAAATGCTATATATCGCTTGCTGCATTACAATATATTTTATTTCTATAAACTACAGAAAAATACTTTCTTTTCTTTATAATTACAGATTTTAAAATATGGTTTTCATTTATCCTTTTTTTATTCTTCTTTTAATTACTATACTACTAATATTTCTAAAAAGAATCTTACATAGGCAATTGTTGAAATTAATAATCAATATTATTATAACATATTACGATTGCTGGCAGACATAAAAAATTAAAAAATATTATTGTATTTCAAATTGTATTTCAAATTGTATTTCATATTGTATTTCAAATTATTGTATATAATAGATGCAAAATATGTTTTAACCCTTTCAGGGGTAAGTGATTCTATATCTATAATGTTGAATTCACACGTGAATTATTGATTTAAAAAAAAAAGTTTCAAAATAAGGAAAAGCATTTTCAGAAAAGAATGTCAGATGTACAATTTTATTGATAAGAAAAATATCGGCTTTTTATTTCATATTCATTCATTTTGTAGAAATTAAATTGGTTTAATTTCGTAGTTTTTCTACAAGAGCAACTTAATTTGGAAAACTAAACAGATTGTACTCAATTTTTAGGTTTTATTCCTGGTGAGACCTTGGAACAAATATTAATTTAATTAGTGTATTCCTCTTCTAAGTGTAGGACTTGTGCAGACCTCTAAAAGCGGCTCTGACGAGCAGCCTGGGAAGGGTAATCACATAGGAATTTCTGCTGTTCCTAGGCGCAACGAAAGGTAGAGGGGGGCGTCGTTTATTCTTAGACTTTGGTATAGATAAATTTTACAAAATCTTGCTAGGAGTAAGGACTAGGAAAGGAGCTCTTTGCGAACCACCTTTAATCCTCCAAGTATTCATAACATTAAATTTTTCTGATAATGGAAATGATATTTATATGACTTAAATATTTTGTATTAGTATTATACGAACATTATTTGCAATCTAATTGTCATTATAATTAGACTTGCTACATTATATATTACTTTCATTTATTTCATTGACTTCAATAAAAATAAATAAATAAAAACAAAACAATGCAATCCTCATTAACTTGCTCAGTTATTAATTAATTCGTGAAATACGCCAAAAAGCAAACTTCATGTTTAATTACATAAAAAATGTAATGGTGAACATTATGAATGTTTTTTCGATGGGCCTCTTAATATTTTAATTGATGGTGATTGTATCTGAATTTCAAAATTATACCACACGGCATTTTATACATCATTTCAAAAATCACCCTAGCAAGTTTCATGTTTTTACTTTAAAAATGAGTCTGAAAATGTAGCGGAAAATTTCGAGTTGTTGAAAGAGGAAAATCATTTTTTTGAATACATCCTTAAGGGGCAAAACCCTTTCAGACCATCGATAGTGCTTTCTCTTTTAGTCACATTGCACAAAAAAATATTGAAAAAAAAAAAAATTTAAAAAAATTTTTCCCCTCTCCTTTTAGATTTTCGGAATTGCGGATATTTTTCCAAATTTATATAGAGAAATATATAAAACATCCAAACAGATGCTACGTGAAAAGTTTTATTTTTCCCTTGCAAGTTATCCAATTGAAACAGCCTTGTATTTATTTTAACAAATATATAAAACATATGTATAGATATATGCATATACGTATAAAATTACAGAAAAAAAGCGACAGAAAAAACAAGAGCGGGGGAAAAAAAAAAAAAAAAAAACGTGACACGGAAAAAAGTGATCGGGAAAAAAGGTGACAAGGGAAAAAAATGACCGAAAAAAGAGCGACAACGAATTGATAAATATTAAACCTGTCGATAAATAAGTGCTAACTATTAAATTGGTAACAAAGAGTGTATTTGTTATATTCTGATCAGTGGTATTAGTATCTTCAGGTATTAATTGAGTAAATAATAGAAATGTCATAAAACAAAATCTTATTAGTACAATAAAATAGATATCGCTTTTTAATTATTAATCCTTAGGGGATGTTAAATATGAAACTTAGTTACATGAAGAAGAATTGACTAAAAAAGATTATATATTTTGTTAACTGATAGTAAATTAATATGAATAATTGTAAGAATAAATAAAATTAAATATTAAAAATTAGTTTCAGTAACAAGAATTGATTTTAAAAATGATAGTGTTTTATTAACTGATAGTAAATTAATAAAAATAATTGTATAAATAAAATTAAGTATTAAAAATTAGTTTCACTAACAAGAATTCATTAAAAAAATTTATATTTTTGTTAACTGATGGTAAAATAATAAAAATAATTGTACAAATAAATAAAATGAAATATCAAAAATTAGTTTTATTGACAAGAATTGATTTAAAAGATCAATTATATAATCAATAATATTTTATTAACGCATAGTAAACCAATATAAATAAATGTATAACTAATTAAAATTAAATATTATACTCATTAACAAATATTTATTTAAAAAAATAATATTTTGTTAACTCATACTAAATAAAAAATTTATATATAAATAACAAATAATATAATAATTAATATATTAATATAATATGTAATAACTATGTGTAATAGTTTATATATTATAAATATATTGTTTACATAATATATATATTACAATTATACTTATATAATTTTATATTATATTACATATTACTTATTATATATATATTATAATGTACAATACAATACAATAAATATAAATAGAATACAATAATTATATTGCATTTTTATTATTTTTATTTATTTATTTTTATTTTATAAAATTTATATTTTAATATTATTTAAATGAATATGTATGCTGTTTACATTAACGTACCTGTTTAAAAACATTTTTTTATATAAAATATTTGAAACCATTCCCGATAGTTTATTTATTTTTTATGTATTATATAAAACAATAATTGTGATGAGTAACATTGTGTAACAATAAGTGATATTTCATTAGATAAATTAACCAACAATTCTAAAGTTTACTTTAGAAAGATTATATAAAGAATTCAAGGAAAATTAGATAGAAGGGAAAGATTCATTCTATTATCATTGTTAAAAAATTACTTAATCATGAAGAATAAAAACATCTGCTGTTTTATTCTTTCTCTCAAACGCTAGAAAACGTTTATGACAAATTCTTATTTACTATAGAGTACGAAATGAGAATAAATTGTTTTGCCTTTAAATTTAAAGTATTGAAAAGGATGGAATTATGCATGAGCATTACAGCAATTGCTTCCGCTCCCTAAATTGATGAATTTTAAAATTTGTTAATTTTAAAAATATTACTTAGAACAAAAACATTTCTTTTATTTTTAAATAACATAAGCATTTTTTTATGCATTATATATTGAACAAATATGTTTGGATTGTTTATTTGTGACATCACGAGTTTACTTTTAACACAACTACGAATTCGCAACTGTGTGTTGATTTATAATATCTATTTTTTAAATGAAATAGGTGTTAGTGAAAAGTTATTTAAAATGCAAATATATTTTATTGACATATACCATACATAGTTACTTTGCTTAAATTTTTGATTTAGAAAATTTGGATATTTTTATTCTTTTAAAAATGCAAGGAATGTCGTGGAATTATGCTATGTTATTTGAGCAGATATTGAAAGGGGAAAAAATGTAAGATTTATGAAAAAAAATGTAAGTCAATAATTTTAGAATTTTCAGTTTACTTTGAAAGGATATATGAATAATCGCTGCATATTTGCGACCCCAAAAATCTGTAACAAGAGAATAGAATAAACACTAAATAAAGCGGAATTGGCACCCTTAATCAAATTTATTCGCTTGTCGTGGCATCTTTTTTTTAAAAGAAAGCTTTCTCTTGTATATAATAACGTGTGCAAGAGAAATTTTCTAAAAGATTGTGCAAACAGAATATAAAAATAAAACCATGAATTTAAAGCTACCGTTCATTAAGGATTAAATGCCATGTGTAATGCCAAATTAAGAGAATAATGAAACAAATTTCAATATATGTATATATTTCTAATTATTTTATTGTTAAATAGAAAAGAAAGGCAGGAATTTCATAATCTTAAAAAAGATTTCATATTCAACGAGCAGTTCATGATTTACTCTTATTATATATTCTCTAGTTTATTTATTTTGCGATTTTCATACAATTTCATACATGTCTTTTATTTTTCCTTTTGCTACATTTTATTCATATTAAATATTAAATTTCATTTCATTTATAAGTTATTAAACATATAATTAGTTTCTTAACTGCAGAAATGCTGAACCTTGTACAGATGAAAAACCTTTAAATACTAAAAGAAAAGGTAGAGTTTTTCAAAAGAGCTGGATTGACAAATTTCCGTGGATAGAGTACGATAAGACCAATGAATACGTTCTTTGCTCAATTTGCAAAGAATGCTCGGAAAAAAAATGTTGTTTTCCAGTAAAAAGAAAGAAAACTTTATTTCTTTAGGATATAAGAACTGGAAACATGCACTGAGAAACTTTCAATCACATGAGAGTTCTAACTGTCATCGTGAAGCAGTTGTAAAAAAAAATCTCTCGATTCGGGCGTGAATGTATCAGCTTCGTTAGACGCAGGAAAAAAGTCTGATATGACTGGTGCAAGAGACGCCCTTAGAGTAATATTTACCAGCATTCAATTAGCTGGCCGACAAGGTTTTGCTTTGCGAGGACACGATCCACTAAATTCAAATTTCTGGCAGATATTGAAAACGCGATCACAGGAATCTACTGCTATTGCTAGCTGGATCAAACGGGATTCAAAATTCAAATGGTTATCTCCGGATATCCAAAATGAAATTTTGGAGATAATGTCTCATGCCGTACTGAGGACTGTTTTCGATGATATAAAAAAGAATAATTATTTTTCAATAATTATGGACGAAACCGCGGATATATCCGGAAAAGAACAGATTAGTATTTGTTTCCGGCATGTGTCTGCCATTAATTTTTCAGTCAATGAGGATTTTGTAGGATTTTATGAGGCTGATAACACCAGTGCTGAAGCATTATTTTTAATTTTAGATGATGCACTTAAAAGATTTCAGCTGTCATTTGAAAACTGCAGGGGGCAGTGCTACGATGGTGCAAGCAACGTTGCGGGAAAATTTTCTGGTGTGCAACAACGCGTAAAACAGTGCCAACCATCTGCTGAATTTGTCCACTGTTCTGCTCACTGTTTAAATTTAACGGTGCAAGATGCAGTAAATAATATTTCAAATACGCGTGATTGTTTTAACATTGTCAAAGAAATTATCAATTTCATAAAAGTATCTCCAAAGCGTCTTGCAGCGTTTCAAAATTTGCAGTCACCAGACATGGGCAATTTACGTCCTCTATGTCCTACAAGATGGTTGCTGCGCGCCAGCAGTATCCAAAGTGTTTTAAGAAATTATGAGTCCTTAATGGATTTTTTTGAAAATCTAAGTTCCGTTTCTGCATCAAGACATGATGTAGCTACTAAATGTAGTGGATTTCTTAGAAATTTGCTGTCTTTTGATTTTTTCTTTGCACTAAACAATATTGTAAAAATATTAGGACCAGTTGAGGAAGTGCAAAAAGTATTACAATCACCCAACATTTCACTAAGAAATATACAAAATCAAATTGATATTTTGAAAGATCTTTTGACAACTTATCGTCAAGATGAACAATTCTCTCTGTTTTGGAACGAAATTGTTTCTAAAAGCAAAGAGTATGATTTAGAGGAGCCAAAAATCCGAAGAAAACCTAAGCGTATTGACGAAGGAAGTGATCCCTATGCCTACGAAAAACCAGAAGACTACTACCGAATAAAGTTTTTTGAATTAGTAGACAGTGTTCAAAATTCCTTAAATGAACGATATAATAAGTGCAATACTTTTTCTAAATTAAAAAACATTGAAGAATTGTTATTAAACTCTTTAAATTCTCTATCAACTTTAACATCTGAAAAAATAAAAAACGCTCTTGGTGAGAATTTGACGGCTGATTTTGATATTGAAAGATTAAAATTGCACTTTATGATGCTATCAGATGTGTGCAAGACAAGAGAACAAAGTTTTGAAAGTCTTTCTGACCTGAAACTCTTTTTCCAGAATGATAAGAATATTGCAACAACATTTTCGGAAATAACAAGATTGATCCAGATATTCTATGTAATTCCTGTGGCCACTTGCACAGCTGAACGAAGTTTTAGTATGCTTCGTCGACTGAAAAACTTTTTAAGATCTACTATGACTCAACAAAGACTAAACCATGTTGCAATCTTAAATACGTACCAAGAAAAAGTTGATGCATTGAATATAGAAGAACTCGTAAATGCATTTATAGCTAGGTCACCTCAGAGAAGAAATACTTTTGCAAATTTTTAATTAGATTAGATTAATAAATATATATAAGGAAGAGTGGGGACGAAAGGGACACTTTTTATAATACAGTATAATGTTAGACCAATAGGGAAACTGCTACAGCTACACATAAACAAATTATTAATATATAGCAAGCACAAAAAGTATGTGAAGCAAACTTATTTTTGATTCTTGAAATAATCTTTTTTATATACATTTCTAAGCTTACGTTGCTCAGCAACTTTTTTTCAATAAAAGATAGGGCTATTGCAGCTTCATCTGGTGCTTAATTGATTTTAGAATAATGATGCGTAACGAGAAAAACCTATTGTCTCATCCTATCCCACTCTCCCCTATATACTCTCCATTTCATTTATTGTTTTGTGAATTCTATAAATTTAAATTGTGAAAATTGTACATCCACATCTTCTTCCTTCATAAATGTCTGGCAAATACTTAAACTTCAAATAGCCATATTTTATTAATATCATCGTTCTTATTGTCTTAAATAGTTGATTATTCATACAATTTTTAATTTGTTTATACATATTAATTAAAATTCACTAAAATCACAGACAATACAAATAACTAAATTTAAAACATAAAAGTTAAAATGTTTCGGATTTTTTCTAAATCTCTCATCAGTTATTTCAACGTATAAGTCAATCAGATTTTAAAAACCAACACATAGAAAAAAATCACAACAATTTAGAAAAAAAAAAAAAAAAAAAAAAAAAAAAAGTAGTTAAATGAGCAGCGAATACTAAATTCGTATCGATGCAGCTTCATTAATTACTAATGCATTTGTTTTCGAGAACCAGGCGCTTCGAAAAAGATACGACTCACGTAATTGGATCTAATTAAGAAGTAATTTTGAAAATCAAGAAAATAGTCTGTCTTTATGAAGTGATCAACTATCTTGGAATTAAATTCTTATTCCTGAAAGCCTATTTATGTTCCTTTAATCTAATCTCAAATGTTCTACCAGTTTCACCTATATAGATTGTAACACATTGCTTGCATGAGATTCCATAAACTATATTGTAAAGCTAAATGTTGATGCTTATAATTACATAACAGTTTCTTAAGTGTTTTTTGCGGTACAAAAGAGGTATGAATACCAAGAGTCTTCAAAATATGAGATCTTTTCTGAGATACGTTTGTAGTATGAGATACTCTCGAATTTATTTGGTCTCGTACGTTAGAAAACGAGAGCCTATTTGTTGGTTTTTAAAATCTGATTGACTTATACGTTGAAATAACTTATGAGGGATTTAGAAAGAATCCGAAACGCTTTATGAAATTGTTTAAATACTTTCATGTTTTAAATTCAGTTATTTTGTATTGTCTGTGATTTTAGTGATTTTTAATTAAAACAAATATTATCAGACGTAATCCATTTGCTCATATCAATGGTTTATACATAGCTGTATATCTGAAAAGTGTATTATACTAATTTTATAGTTTAATTTCATACATAATTTCAATATATATATATATATATTATATCTGTCCTATTTTTATATATAAATTTTTTATTTTGCAAATTTCGGATACTTCTTTTAATTCGTTTTTTCATGTTTATTGATATATATTGTTGGCACATTTCATTTTTTACATGTTAGAGATACGCAAGCAATGTAAATTGCAAAAATATTCAAAAGATAAAATAAGTATCAAGATTAAGTTTATTAAATAATTTTCTCATTAATTTTCAAAGAGTTATACTTTTTAAATTTTTATATAGTTTCTCGATTCTATATAAGTTATATAATTAAAAAAAATTTCTCCATGCTTTGACAAATAAAATAGGGTTTATTTTATTTATTTATTTATTGAACAGTATGCATCTGAACTTGCGTGCTCGACATGAAAGCCTGATTATAAGTCATCGTAAATATACAGGGATGAGATGGCACAAAGAAATTTTACATCACAAGAGAAATACAACCAAGATCTCCACATAAAGAGTAGATGCAATGGAGCCAGCGGGATTCGAACCCACAGCCACTTATGCTCGCAAGCGATTAGCGAAGTGATGTCTTAACCACTCGGTCACGGAGGCCCTGTAAAACAGATGGCCAAGTGGTCAAGGCACCAAGCCGGTAATCGCTTGTGAGCATAGGAGACGGTGGATTTGAATCCCGCAGACTCCATTGCACGCACTCTTTGTGTGGAGCTCCCAGCTGTATTTTCTTCGTGTGTTGTAAAATCTCCTTGTACTACTCGTCATTGTATATTGACGATGACTTACAAGCACACAAGTCAGATGTATAGTATTCCAAATAAAATTCTAGTATGACCGAAGCACCCCGAGTACATTGAATTTTATGAAATTTCGGAGCTATAATGATATAAAAAATTTGTCAATTTTTAGTATCAAAAATCTCCAAAATATCATGAAATTCAACACATCATAACTCGGTAAGTTTTGGTTGCTCAAGAATGGATGTTGTGATAATATAACTTAAAAGACAAAGGTTTATATAAAAAATTGAATTTTTATAAATCAATGGCAGTTATTTTTTCTGCAACATAATATTTGATCCAATCTTATTTTGAACACTTTTTCAATTTGCATTATTTACAAATCTCCAACAATTAAAAGTTTAAAGCACGTTTTAATCTTTTTGAACCGCCCTGTTTGTGTGTGTGTATGTATATATATGCATATATTTGTGTGTGTGTGTGTGTATGAATTTAGTTATTTTATAGAAAGCTTTGTAAGCTATTGTAAAAAGCTTCATATTCTAGTAATATTATGTTCAAAAACTTTTAATCTGGATAAGCTTTTATTGCTAATTGAATGTAAAATTGGACAATTGCTAAACATATCAAATGCTTTTTTTTAATTATTTAAATGAATAAAATATGTATGCATTGTTGATAAGTGTCCAGAGTACGGAATTTCCTATTTAGAACTCTTCCTTTTCCAGGAAAATTTTTTTTAGAGAATTTTATTTAAAAAAAAGTAAATTGATATTTAATGCTATATAAATAAAATTTCAAGAAAGTGAAGAAACTGCGGCTTGTTTTCAATTAACCTCTCTTTTCTAGGTACAAGTACAAAACATACTATTATTATGAGAACAAATGAAAAACATCTGTTATCGTAGTGGTAGCACGCCCAGACGTGCCTGATTAATGCATTGGTTTTATTAATTCGACCAATAAAAATGAAAAGAAATTTCTCCCTAGATGAATTTTGAATAGTTTTCCCACCGGTAATCAGGTCTTGAGCATATCATTTTGCTTACTTTTCCGTTTGTGTTTTATTTAAAAAATTTCTGTACATGGTATTGAATTATTCATGAATAATTATAATACTTACTTGTAAGCTGTTATTTAATTGCAAAAAGTACAAAGATTAAAAATTATCGAAGAATAGGAGGCTTCTTTTTTTTTGCCCTCTTCACATAAAAAAATTGTGATAACGGCAATATGTCCTGACATATATAATCATATTGGCTGGAGTCAGAAATTATAGCAGCCTTATTATTCTTTTGACCCCTTCGCAACGGGAGCTTTTTACGAAATTTTTAATGTTTTATCAACAGTTTTTAAAAACAGAAATTTGTGACTAATTAAATCGAGAAAAGGCTCCGATTAAATAAAGCAAATTTTACAGTAAAGTTTTACTGGTAGAAATAAACAAGGAACCTTAAGCCTTTTAGCGACACGTGTACCGTAATTTCCGGCGTATAATCAACGAATCAAACAATCATTTTCCGACCCAGAATGTTTTAAAAATAAAAGGTAACTTCTTAGATCACGGAAAATATTTGGCTTCAATTACTAAGTAAAATTTCTGGGTCCAAAAATAATTGTTTGATCCGCGGATTATACACCGGAAATTACGGTAAGTGTCGCTCGTCCCCAAGGGGTTAAAATATAAAAGTGAATTATGATTTCACGAGTGAATGAATTTTATTTAATTCATGACAAATACTAGATGCGCCTTTTTCTTTTCAGTTGTGAATAAAACCTATCTTCTTGAAATAAACAGTCATGCGCTGCTGACTATTTATCATTGCCACAGATTAATTTCGGAAAATGAAGATGAATTTGTTATCAATATACGCTTTAAAAATTTGTCATTCACCACACACATTACCCGGATAATGGGTTTTTCACTAGTTTTAAATGTATGTACTCTATTTAAAGACACTGTCTAAAAACAATAGTTAATTATAATAGAACTTTACATATATTCCAAACACACAAACGCACGTACATTTATTTTTTACGCATAAGGTTTTTGAGCTGAGCTTATTGACGTAGCCACAGGATTTCGTCTTAAAAAGGAAAGGGGGTGCCCAGAATTTTTCTTCATGTCATATATATATAATGAAACCTACTAAGACGGAATTTGAAGACGAAAAATTCCGCTTGCTGGATTTTTATCTTAATAGATGTAATTGCAAGGTACTTTTTTCAACGGAACTATGGCATTTTTCCGATTAAGATAGGTTCTGATTTCACAGCTTTTGCTGTATTTACATATATCTATATATATTTGTTATATGTACATTAAAATTGTCAAATTGGAACTTGTCTGTAACAAATTCTTGTCTTAAATGGAAAATTTTCGGGCTTCGACGAAAGAATTACTATACAATCAAACCTGCTAATGTATGAAAAAAAAAAAAGAGGTCACACATTTTTTCAATCCTTTACTCTTGATTTTCACAAGTTTTCTGCATAAATATTTAACCTGTTTAAACAAAAATAGTCTATAAAAGAATCCTGCTTCAGTCGGAAAAATTCTATAACTATAACGATATAATACATTAAAAGTTTACCTGCTAAGGCAAAAACTTGTTTAAAGCGGAAATTTTTCTGATTACTTGCAATTTCATCTTAGAAATCGTTACAATTTTTGTATCCTTCATAAAATAATTAGTTCATTGTTTGAAGGTGGGGGGAGGGGGTTTGGACTCCCCCCCCCCTTTCCTCCCCCCCCCCCCCCAGTCGCTGACTGGGCCCCTCCAATAATTTTGAAAACTCTACGCCTATGCTTATTACTGATGCGTGAATTAATTAAACGCGACTGTTATCTTATAACGTGATGACAACCATAATTTTCACATTCAACAATAACATAAAAATTGATTGTTAAATGAAACTCATCACATTATTGTCCTATTTCTGATCCAAAAATGCTTGTTATTTTAGAGTATTATATTGCAACAGTCACTAATTGTTCTATTATCATTTTTGCCCTCATATTATAGTAAAACTTTTGAAAAATGGGCAAAATGTAATATATCTGTTCACAATGGTAAAAATTTCATTATACTTTCTAATGATTGTCACTTCCCAATGATTGTCCGAAAAAATTATGCATGTATGACATCTCTTTTGCACTCCATTTGGCATTCTGTGAAAACATTATGGTTCATACCCATGGACTTCTAATCGAACACGTCGATGTAGATTCTCAATAATTATCCGGCATAATTGTGCGGATTTTCATATAGAAGGAACGCATGAAATGAACGAAATTTTGTCTTTTAGTATACTATAATTGTAATGATTGATAAATTCATCATATAAAATGTTACAAGTTATACTGAAATGAATATTGCTTTTTTCACACCCGTTTTATTTGTAGATATCATATTTTTATTATATGCATGAATATAATGTGATAAATGTTATAACCTTTGTTTTGCTTCTTTTGTGATAATTTCGCATTGTGCGCTAATGCTTTAAAATTCTGAAAATAAAGTATAATTAACGTGTAATTGTTTTGTCTATATTAATACGTAATGTTCTGAAAAACATTAAATAAATTATATATGCGATATGTATACATTGATGCATTCTCATATAATAGAGAAGTAAGATATAAACAGTTATACATGCCAACCTCCGGCTTTTTAAAAATCTAAAATTTGTATCTCCAACCAGAAATTTATTTAAATAACAGAATTAAATATATTTCCAACGACTATCTCATTTAATGATTGACACTCCTAATTAAACAGATTTTCTGGTTTAAAGAATGTTTTCTTAATTTATAAAAAGCCGGAGGTTGGCTACTATGAACAGTAAAGGCTCACCACTTGACACGATATCTGAGCGAAGGATGTCGACGAAAGAAATTGCGCTCAGAGTAAAATGTATCTTCAGAGCCTGAACTAAAACATGTACAGTTCCTAACTTCTCATCCTATTTATTTGCCGTACATCTTACAAATGATGCGCGAATTAATTAAACGCGATTGTTATTTTAGAATGTATCTTCAGAGTAAAATGTATCTTCAGAGCCTGAACTAAAACATGTACAGTTCCTAACTTCTCATCCTATTTATTTGCCGTACATCTTACAAATGATGCGCGAATTAATTAAACGCGATTGTTATTTTAAAACTTGACAACAATCAAAATTCACACATTCAACAATAACTTAAAAATAAAAATTCATTGTTATTAGGAGCTTATCACATTGTTGTCCTATTTCTGAGTCAAAAACGATTGTTATTTTATAGAATTACAATCGCTAATTGTTGTGTCATGATTTTTGTCATACTGCATGAAAACCCAAAGAGTAAAAAGAAAGAATAGAAAGGCAGAATATCGGCTGGCATTTTTGCCGATCCCACCGAAGCTAGTACAAGGAAGAAAATACATGGTTGAGAATGGTTGAATAATTTAAAATATATTTCCTTTCTCTCTCTCTTTTTTACTTTCTTCTATCTTCAATAGAAGAAAGTATTGTAATCGAAATTTTTTTCGACTTAAGTTTTTGACGGATTTACACGTTTTAGGGGTCAGAGATTCCAAAAAACATGTTTTTACAAAATGTCTGTGTGTGTGTCTGTGTGTGTGTCCGTATGTCGCCATTCTACCATCAAAAAGTGTATGAAGTTATGCATAGAATTGAACCAAATTTTTTGTGAATGTTTTTGGCTGTAGCAAGCAGGTCCTCCTTCAGTTTTGAAATATTCCGCCGGCAGGGGGCGCTGCAATCGCGATTTTTGTGCCATTTTCAATATTGTTCCGACCAAAAGTATATGAAGTTATGCATCGAATTGAACCAAATTTTTTGTGTATGTGTATGACTATGGCTAGTTGGTCCTCCCTGAATTTGAAAAAAATCCACCGGAAGGGGGCGCTGCAATCGCCATTTTTGTGCCATTTTCAATATTGTACCGACCAAAAGTATATGAAGTTATGTATCAAATTGAACCAAATTTTCTTTTGTATCTGTATGACTATGGCTAGTTGGTCCTCCCTGAATTTGAAAAAAAATCCGTCGGATGGGGGCGCTGCAGTCGCGATTTTTGTGCCATTTTCAATATTGTACCGACCAAAAGTACATGAAGTTATGCATCGAATTGAACGAAATTTTTTGTGTAAGTGTATGGCTATGGCTAGTTGGATCGCCCTGAATCTGAAAAAAATCCGCCGGAAGGGGGCGCTACAATACCGAATTTTATGCCATTTTCAATATTGCACCACATAAAAGTGTATGAAGTTAGTTCTAGAACTGAACTAAACATTTTGTATATGATTATTTTTTGGTAAGGCAAGTAGGTCTTCCCTGAATTTGAAAAAAAAATTCTGCCTATCATTCTATTGTCCATCGGCTCGTGCAGAGATGGAAATTCGTTTTTATTCCGATTAATTGATTGAAGCAGAAATTTAAGATGAAAATCAAAGTTGGTAAGGTATTGAATTAAAATTATTAAAGCATTAAAATGAGTAACTATTTTTTAATATTAAAATGTATGCATGAGATAGAAGAAAGTCTTGGGATTGGCACATCCAACTAGTTTTATCTTTAAAGATTTTTTATACAAATTCAGTAGCTTATGATGTCGTATCATAAAATGAAAATTTTATGGTAGTTACAGAAAGAATTATTATTATTATTATTATTATTATTATTATTATTTTAAGACTATTATGAAGAATTTTTAATGAACTACCAAGAAGAATAAAGAAATGTAAAATTAATTAGGGTTTCAATTTTAAATGTATTTCACAAACAAATGTATTTATTTTTTAAAGTCCGAATGTAAGAGTATGTATTTTTAAGTAAAACGCTCTTAAATTGTCATTTATCAAAAATACATTAAACAAATTGAGCATTTTTGTTGTTGTTCTTTGGATTAAAAAAAGTTATTCTCTCTACTAAATTATTAAAAATGGCTATGGGAATTCTTTTGTATAAATTTGCCTATTTTATTTATTAAAATCATTTACATATTTAAGTAAGATTTGGCTAAAGGTGTTGGAAAGTAACTGATAGCTAAAAATATTCGAAATTATTTCTTAATATTGTTATTTTTTCTCTCCACTGCTCTTTTATTCAAAATATTACTATGAAAAGTAAAATCTTAGGGGGTTCTTTAAACACACTGTTCTTGTTTCTTAAATCAAAAAGGGCAACTTTGTGACACATGCTTTAATTTATTTTTTGTTCGAAAATGCATGAAAATAGCAGGCGTTGTTATTCAAAAACTGTCTAATTTCACTCAATTTTTTGTTTTTAAAAAAACACAAGGTGCCGTGATTTGTCGATTTTTTGATAAATGTAGAAAATGTTGCAAAAAAAATAATGTCAAAAACGGCGTTTTGGACCAAATGTTCCGAAGCGGAAGATCTGCAAAAAAAAAAGGGTCACGCTGAGAAAATAATTGTTTATAAATCAAATTCTAATGAATTGAACTAAGAATGAAATCACACAGCAACTTATGCGTCTCTTCGAAATTCACCTCAGCATGTTTCATATATTTGTCTATAAGAATGAGTCTGAAAATTTTGAGCTGTTGAAGAAAAAAAGATATTTTTCCGAATAAACCCTTAAAGAGAATCGAGTTTGTTAGTGTTTATACAAAAGCCATTTCGAGTCAAGGCGACTCGTAGTCTCCAGGCGGCTTTGGTTTATCCCTGAGCGTTGCGCGATTTAAAACCGACCACAGAAATCCCTCCCGGAGAAAAGTGTCCAAAATTTAACACTGTGCCTGTTATTCTAAGTTTTCCTGTTATAATATATAACATCTGTACCCGTAAGTCAACAGCCGTTTTACCACTGACATCAAGTCTGGCTTTTCATTAACTTAGAACATGAACATGAACATAAGAAGGCATTTTCAGGGGCTTCCCAGTTGCAAAGCAACTCCACGCCCTGTCTATGAGTTAGAGTAGAGCACATCTTGAAGTAAGCCTGTATAAGTCTATCTGTAGAACAAGTCTACTATAAGGGAA